>CM045771.1:84070755-84670755 GCA_025200525.1 Camellia lanceoleosa | reverse complement strand
TGCATTGTGTTCGGGATAGGAGTTAGCCCGAGCACGGGAAACGAGGGGCGTTTCGTACTCTGAGTGATGGAACGTGTCTCAATTCCCCAGTCACCGACACTTCGGATTATCCATGATAGAGTTAGGTCTAGTTGAGTTTTCATGTGCATTCATTTCATATTGAGTTGTGCAATTCGACTCCTTGGCTATCATGCATCGAGATACGTGATTGGTGGCACGAGGATCGATGTATGCATACATATGTGAAAATACATCGCCATGCCCCTTTCTTGCTCTCTGCTGCAGCAAATCAAGAATCAGCAGCCTTCCGGAGCTTGGCACGCATTCCAAAAACAATTGCAAACAGAGGCTAATTGGGGCATCGCAGTGGATTTCTGCACAAGGTAACCCGGACTTGCATCATTCATCATCTGGAGAAGAGTCAAGACAATCCCTGGCTTGCATGCCAGTTTATTATTTTTCTTAGTTAATTTGTAAATTAATTAGGGATTTGTACATATTTGGACTGTACTATTTATTTGGACCCTCTATGCGAGGGCAATGTTGTAATAAGTGTGTGTGTGTGTGTGATGTATCTCTTCCAACCCCACGTCTTTCTTCCCTTTTATTTACCAGCTTATGATGGTTAGATTAGGGCATGTTTCAATTAGCATACAATATGATAGCATGTTTGCATTCGTTCATCTGTCTTGCATGCACCGGGCTCGGCGCATCATACTAATTGCATTTGTATTTCAATTCCAAGTTGAATACATGATAGCTGTTGCATCTCATATGCCATGTTTAGAATAGCCGAGCCTGCTATAGTTGCATTTTTGCATTGGTTGCATTAGGCATTTCTGTATAATTAGGATCATGCATGGATTTCTAATCAGTTTCTGTTTTGGCTTGGAGTACTCGGTGAGTTTTATGCTTTAGCATCCTTGCATGCGTGTGAGTGACTGCCATGAATAGCATGCTTACCATGAGGCTATGTGCTTATGTGATATAACTGCCTGAATGCCTGTCGGTGAAGGTTGGGTTATTTGGATTGGAACAATTCATCAAATGTTTGTTTTAAGCCCACTAGATAGTGGCAAAATCATGTTTTTCTTAAGCCCACCCGATGGTGACAAATCCACGTCTTAGCCTACTTGCGAGTAGCACCATCAAACCATTTTTAAAAACAAACATGAAATGTTTTGTTCCAATTTAGGCGACTCGGTCTATACTTGTATGCTGTGCGCATCACATAGTAAATCTAGGCTAATAATCGAAATAAGAACGCACAATGTTTTCAAAATTAGATATCATGGTTAGTAGAGGCCGGTCTTTGACCGGACGAGCGGGGCTGCTCACGAAGTGACCTTCCCCAATCGTACCCAAGTTCCCGAGCCGAGGCAACTTTGGTGATGACGGACACATGGCCTTAGGCAACGAGTCAGGGTTTCCTAAATTTCCCAAAATAAAATATTTAGGTGGCGACTCTGTATCTGGCAAAGCAGTCCATGTTTGGCACTTCTTTTCTAAAAATCTGTTTTCTCAAAACGATTTGCCGGATTTGGATTCTTTGGTTCAAGATTAAGAACCGTGACAACAATCGAGTACGAGCTGCAGTGAGGTCCCCTCGCGGACTTGTTACAATGTGTATTATTTTTCCCCTTTACTTGGAAGATTTGGTCTAGAATTTTAAACTGGTGGGGTATACAGTGGGTAATGCCTGGGTCTGTCAGTAGTCTTTTAAACTGGTGCACTGGTATTAAGCTCAAAAACTAGAAGAAGATGATCTAGAGAGCAATTCCCTTGGCTGTGCTATGGTCGATTTGGAAGCAAAGAAATGATAACATCTTCAACAATGCACAAGTGGATCTTGATAGTTTGTATGAATCCATGAAGGTTAGGATTGCGTTGTGGGTTAACACCTCCTGTCCGTCTATCATCTACTCTGTAAATGACTTGATTCAAAATCTATAGCAAGTTAGATTCTACATAAGGGGTGGATTTTAAGTTGTTTGGGAGCTTCTTCCCTGCATCAGTGGAGGCTGTTGCAGTTGTTTGGAGTTGGTTGTTAGTGGTGTATACTCTGATGGTCGTTGTGCTTTTTGGTGGTGTTTTTATTTCTTTGTTGTTGGTTTCTCACTAACTCTATGGTTGTGCTAGTAAATGATTGAGTATCCTCCTTGGTGCCAACATAGTTGGAATTGGGGTAGTTTATTTTGATGCTTTTTGCACCTTCTCTTCTTTATTAATGTAATTTCATATGAAATGTATGCCTTTTCATCAATAAAGTTTTTTTACTGATCAAAAAAACAAAAACTAGCTATATATCTACTTAAATGAGTTAATTTTAGAGTTTAAATTAAATAATAATAATCTAAGAGATTTTTATTGATAAAACTCATTTAGAGGTGTTCTAATCCAATAAGTCCATGTAGGAAATTTATACTTAGTTAGTCTCATGTGTTTATTATACTTTTATTCCATGAAATCTTTTTTTTCCTGATTTATATTATTTGTTGAACTATTATACCCTTATGTCTCTTGTTGATATATTTTACACACAAAATGATATACATGTTTCCTTTTTGACTCTCTTTCTATTTTGGTAGTTACCATTATCCACGCTTTTGATTCTGATTCAATTTCACTCACATTGTGGTATTATTTAGTTGTGCCAAGGTTGCGCTGTTGTGGAAGGAAGATGACAACTCAGAGATGTGTGTATTGCATTAGGGTTGTTCGTTTGTGCTCTGTTTTGTTATATAATTATGCGAAGTCAGTCATTGATTAGAGGAAGAGAACGAGTACAGAATTAATTGTGCGAAATCAGTCATTGATCAGAGGGAGAGAACGAGTACAAAATTTCTTCTCAAGGTTAATATCGTTTTGTTTAGAGATACATATTCATTTTTGTTTGAATTTATATAAAGAATTGTATGCTCTATTTTTTTATTTATGTGCATTTTCTGGAATACATGGAGATGCAAGTTTATTTATGTCGAATGAGCTTATGATTTTTGTCTAGTAATACATGCACATAGAGCTCTGATTTTTTGCATGTTGTAAATGTTCATATTATGTTAACAATGTGAATGTTCACATATTATTGGTTATATCATTATGAAGGGCTATTTATTGCCATTACATTTGGTGGTACGAATTTGAACTTGTCAAATGTATAATGATATGTAATGATGGTGGGAATATTTTTCAGTTTCGGACTTAGCAATATAAAAATTGTAGAGACGACAAGTTCACCTTTTCACTACAACAAAAAGCAGTTTTGCCTATACAAGGAAATGTGTCGGCAAAAGGTGAAAATCATTGGCAAAGAGTCTTGCCGACACACAAAGCTACGTCGGCAAGCCGTTGGCAAAAGTGTGTCGGGAAAGACTTTTACCGACAAATACATCATTGTGTCGGCAAAAGTAACATCTTTAGCGACAAACATTTAGTCAGTAAAAGCCTTCATTTATTGTCACCAATTACCATTGCGTTGGCAAAATTGGCTCAAATAAGATGACTGTGTGACACTTTTGCAATGGCAAAAATAATACTTTTGGCTACTCAATATGAGTTGGCAAAAGTAGGCTTTTGGTGACAATAGGCTTCATCGGCAAAACATTTAATTGCTTAAAAAATAATAATTTGTTATTTGGAATGGCAAAAATTACTATCACAAATAACAAATCACTTTTCAATAAGAAATATTTATTGTTCAATAGTAATAAATTACATCCACACACATCAATGCATTGAAATTAAAAAAATTATAATTATATAAGTAACAACAGTAGATCACACGTGTTCTTACAATTCAAAATTTAAGTCTATACACAATAATACTTACAAGAGACACCAAGTAATAAAAATCAAATCAAGTCAATCCCAATTAAAACGATGTGTTTATTACAATGGCCTTAGTGTAACCTATAGATATTGCTATAACTGTCAAATCACCATGGTAATTAGCATTTAAGGTTAATGAGGCAAGAGATGCTTCTTCTAGGAACTTATTTTCCTTCTTTGAACAACCAAACCATTTCAATATAATGTGTTACTTCGCGACAATCTAAAACACAAAACATAAAGAAGTTATGAGTTTCAATTTTAAGTGGTTTTACAAATATCTCTAACATGTTGTAGTCTGTTGTTTTCATGAATTGTTCATGATGTATAACCATCGTGACAGTAGGATTAGAAGCAAACACCATTCCAAAATTACTTGTTCATAATAGTATTAAAATCTTGAATCAGTATAACAGTAGCATTGGTGTGACACCCCAAAGGTTCAATTAATTTAACACCGCGTTAATATTAAATTTTGGAAGCATGTGATTTATATAAAACAAAAATAGTATATTTTTTGAATAATTATTCACATTATTTTAAATTTAATAGTCTGTAGATGTTTATAGTGAAAATTATTTCAAAATAAAAATAGTAATAATAATTTTAAGTTTATTTGATATTATTTTTTGAATATTATGCTATTTTTATATTTTTCTCTATATTTTTCCTAAATCAAAATATACTGAAACATAACATTTTTTGTGCGACTAGGAGGCGTGCCCTCCAAGTTGGCTTCCAGCCCACACCTGTTGCTGCCCACGTCTCCTCCTATCTATATATATATATATAGCTATCCATCATCAACGGCATCCTCACCTTTTCCCCAAACTCTCTTAGTCTCTCTCTGCCGCTAGTTGTTTTTTTTATATAAATAAAACTTTGAGTTTAGTTTGGAGTATTTTGTGGGTCACAGTGAATGAAAAGTAAAAAATTGAAATTAACATAAATGTGAGTTATATTATACCTTGAGCTACGATAATACATTTTACGTATGTTTTGAGTTACCATAATTTGTTTTACGCAATTTGTGTTTTATAAATTATTTTAATATTTCAATTACGTTGATTATTTTCTAACCTCTATTTGCTTAAATTGAAACCCATGGATATGTTTTAGAAATTATTTGTTAATGATTTATAAACAATTATTTTCTGTAAGTACCACCACGGAGAGTCCCATGTCTTGAGAAACTTAAATAAACCATTGACTTCTGATTAGTTACCCTGTGGCCCTCTATTTCTCATGGATCCATTGACCTCTGTTCTGTTCTATTCTATACCGTGGTTATAATTATTTGCTTATATGATTTCCGCATTCTGCTTCCGTTATTTAACATTAGTTATGTATTTCAGTTACCAAACTAATCTCTGTTTAGCCTATTAATTTTCCATGGATTTTTGGACCCTCATGCTCACTATATAATATTTCTCACCCTGCCATGTGCTTATAGTTGTTATCCCCTTTCAGGTGATAAGATTTAGTGGGATCGAGATTGAGATTGGGAATGAATCGCAGTGTTTTTTTTTTTATTTACTATCTGTAATTTTGATCAGACTCTTGTGATAAAATAAAACTCAAATGACTATCTTCCTTTTTAATAAACTTTTTGCTACCATTTATTTTATTTTCATGTATTTAATTTATCCGCTACGCTACTACTACAGAAATTTTAGAATTATTTTATTTTTATTGTCTTGTTGTGACCCCAAACCTTTGGGTACCGGGTTTGGGTCATGACAAAAGTGGTATCAAAGCAATGCTTTTTGTTTTGTTTTTGTTCTTTTTTTAAAAAAAAAAGAAAAAGAAAACGCTTTAGTTTGTCTAACACGATTAAATCGTTTTATAAATATTTCTAGGCTAAGTTTTCCTGTATTGTAAGGAATGCCAAATCTGATGGAGTTATTCTGGTTTAAGCCCCCAGGAGCCCATCTTGTCCGAAACCTACTAGAGGGTTGGGGAGATTCAAAGAGTCTTGTCAGGCAAGCCCACCCAACACTTGACCGGCTCATATGGAGACCTGTACCGAACCATGTTTTTGGAGACTTAGTCGAGGCAGCACACGCGAGAGATACATTGGGCCGACCCACGTTGTTGGTCTTGCACCAGATCTAGGACATCCGCACTTTCAAGTTTGCCCCTGGGCTTTGTTGAGAGAAGAGGGCACGCGTACCCAACAACTACATACACACTACGATACCTCCCCCGCAGCATGTTATCTATGTCTCAGCTGCGGACTTCACTGATAGCGCGACATACTTAGAGGTACCTGTATAGATTACTAGGCAGAAGTTCTGGGGATATGATCATGGCGTTCCTATCTATATAGTCCAGGTGTAGACAGGTCTGCGGGGGACCTCGCTACAGCTCGGACTCGATTTTTGTCACGGTTCTTAATCTGAACCAAAGAGTCCAAATCTGGCAAATCGTTTTGAGAAAACAGATTTTTTGAAAGAAGTGCCAAACATGGACTGTTTTGGCAGATACAGAGTCGCCACCTAAATATTTTGTTTTTGGGAAATTTAGGAAACCCTGACTCGTTTGCCTAAGGCCACGTGTCCGTCATCACCAAAGTTGCCTCGGCTCGAGAACTTGGGTACGATTGGGGAAGGTCACTTCGTGAGCACCCCCGCTCGCCCGATCAAAGATCAGCCTCTACTAACCATGATATCTAGTTTTGAAAACTTTGTGTGCTCTTATTCCGGTTATTAGCCTAGATTTACTATGTAATGCGAGCATACAAGTATAGACTGGGTCGCCTGAATTGGAACAAAACATTTCATGTTTGTTTGTTTGGAAATGGTTTGATGGTGCTACCCACAGGTAGGCTAAGACGTGGATTTGCCACCCTCAGGTGGGCTTAGAAAAACATGGTTTTGCCACTATCTAGTGGGCTTAAAACTCACAGTTGATGATTTGTCTCAATCCAAGCAACCCAACCTCCACCCACAGGCATTCAAGGCAGTTATATCACATAAGCATATAGCCTCATGGTAAGCATGCTATTCATGGCAGTCACTCATACGCATGCAAGGATGCTAAAGCATAAAACTCACCGAGTACTCCAAGCCAAAACAGAAACCGATTAGAAATCCATGCATGATCCTAAATATACAGAAATGCCTAATGCAACACATGCAAAAATGCAACTATAGCAGGCTCGGTTATTCTAAACATGGCATATGAAATGCAACGGATATCATGTATTCAACTTGGAATTGAAATAGAAATGCAGTTAGTATGATGCGCCGAGCCCGGTGCATGCAAAACAGATAAATGAATGCAACATGCTATCATACTGTATGCTAATTGAAACATGCCCTAATCTAACCATCATAAGCGGATAAATAAAAGGGAAGAAAGACGTGGGGTTGGAAGACATACATCACACACACGCGCACTTATTACAATTATGCCCTCGCACAGAGGGTCCGAATAATATACAGTCCCAAATGAATAGTATAGTCCGAATAAATAACACAGTCCAAATATGTACAAAACCCTAATTAATTAACAAATTTAACTAGGAAAGCATTAAATTGGCATGCAAGCCAGGGACTGTCTCGACTCTTCTCCGGATGATGAATGATGCATGCTCGGGTTGCCTTTGCGCGGAAATCCATGGCGATGCCCCAATTAGCCTCTGTTTGTAATTATTCTTGGAATGCGTGCCAAGCTTCGGAAGGCTGCTGATTCTTGATTTGCTGCAACAGAGAGTAGGAAAGGAGCATGGCAATGTATTTTCACATATGTATGCATGCCTCGATCCTCGTGCCACCAATCACGCATCTCGATACATGATGGCTGAGGAATCGAATTGCACTACTTAATGTGGAATGAATGCACATATAAACACAAGAAGATCGAGACTCCATCATGGATAATCCGATTAATGGGTGGTAGAATTGAAAACACGCTCCGTCTGAAAGCGATACCTCGTTTCCCGTGCTCGAGCTAACTCCTATTCCAAACACAATGCAATATGCATGACATGCATGAATGCAACTAAGATACAGCCTAACATCACAATATTATGAAATGGCATACACGATGCACGAGGTAACATGGCATACACAATGCGCTAACATACAACCTAGCATACACAATGCTATGAAATGAAATGGCATACACAATGCATAATGGACTTACACCAACACAAGCAGACCTCAACCACACTCACATAAGAGGCCATTAGATGAAAATGAGACACTCGAGATGTATGCACACGTGCACGCAAACCGAGGACCGACCCTAAGGCACCAAATGCCACTCTAACAAAGCATGGCAAGGCATGGAATATGGCATACTAGCATGAAAATTTCAACGCTAAAATATGATGCAAAACAGCCCCGAAACATGGAAACATGGCACCCGATGCATGAAATGAGACTCGAAACTCGAAACTAGGCGCATGAAATGACTTATAGCTATACAAAGTATGCATTTTTTGAACATAAAGTATGAATACAGAATCAATAAAGTACCAAAAAAAAAGCATATTTCCAGTTTTAATCAAGGCCAAAAGGTGAACACAAGTAGGGCTAAGCTAACATGCAAAAATGGCCTCGAAAGAGAGATAAAGAAGCAAGTAACAACTTCTGGCCCTAAATGGCAAAGAGCCCTTAAACAAAGTTGAAGAGGGGCTCAAAATGAAGCACTTTACAGTTTACATCAACCCACGAAAATAAACACAAGCAGGCCTAAACTGTTATGCAAGAAATGGGTCAAAAAGGAGACAAAGAAGCAAGTGATGGTTTCTGGCCTGAAACAGAGGAAGGCTCTTCAACAAAGTTGACGAAGGGCCCAAAAAATGGTATTTTACAGTTAGTGACCAAACCCAAAACAGTGCACATGCAAGCTTAAAATACTATGCAAAATAAGGCCTAAAAAGAGGTTTAAACACAAAGAGCAAAAAGGGAGCTTCAACCAGAAAAAGTCCCTTGATCAAACATTAAGAGGGGATAAAAATAAGGCTATTTACAGTTTGGACCAGAGCCCAAAAATACAAGTACAATGGGCTAACAAAACATGCAAAAATAAGGCCAAAAGAGGGATAAAGAGGCAAGTGACAAAAGGAAGCCTCAAACAGTGAAGATCCCTTCAACAATGTTGAAGAAGGGATCAAAATAATCTACTTTGAAGTTTATAACCAAGCTCAAAACAATTTACGAATGAGCCTAAAATACTATGCAAGAAAGAGGCATACAAGAGAGGTAAAGAAGCAAGTATAAAAAGGAAGCTTCAAACAGGGAGAGGCCCTTAAAAAAACATGAAAAGGAGCTCAAAATAATGCTATTTTCAGTTAGGGTCGAAGCCCAAATATGCAAGCAAGTATGGCTTAGAAAGCATGCAAAAGAAGCTTAGAAAGAGGGAAAGTACGGCTCACCCTTATAGACCAAACTTCAACAGCCTCTTGGCTTGAGAAAAGGTGCTCCTTGCCTCTGGAAAACCAGCTCCAAGTGTTGGAAAGCATGGTGGGGAGGTGGTGCTATGTGGTGGCGTAGAAAGGGTCCAAGAACAAAAGGGTTTTGATGCTTGGAATATAGAGAGAGAGAGAGAAATTAAATGTAGGAGGCTTAAACCAAATTTTCTAACCCTCCAAAAGGGAGCTGGAGGGCCTTGATATATAGGCAAGAGTATGGGGAAAAGGGGGGGGAAATGGATTTCAAATTTCCCCCCAAAAAGTGCAGCCCCCCAGATACACAATCTGGGAGGAAACAAAATACAGATTTGTAATGTACCAGAGGAGGGGAGCAAGGCCGGCCTGGTATTTAAGTTGCAGGTGGCCGGCCAGCCCTCCCCATGGCCGGCCGGCCAAGGGTCAAAAGGTTCAGGCAATATTAGTGGCTGGCCACCCCAGATTGGTGGCCTCCCATGTGTGCACAACACAACCATGTGGCCAAAAACTGGAGAAAGTGAACCAGGAGAGAGAAAAACCCACTTTTATGAGGGGTTCAAAAGGGTCACACACAATTACTGGCCGGCCATGTGATATTGGTGGCCTCCCAGGTGTGTACAACACAAATATGTGGTTTAGGGCTAGAAAAAGTGGCCTTAGGGTGGTCGATATTGGCTTTCAAGTGAGAAAAACGGGCGACGGAGGGCGATGGCGGAATAAAACTGGTTGTCAGAACAATTGCTGGCCTCCCACCCTTCTACGACCTTCCTAACAATGAAAATAAGGTCTCCACCAAAAATGATCCCAAACCGATGCAAAATGAAGGTTCGGGGGTCGAAACGCAGCTTGACTGAGGCCGTGTGAGCCGGAAGTGGTGTTCGACCACGGTTGGTCTCTCGAGACCACGATGTCCTTCAAAAGGAGTAAATAAGATACATGCGGCAAGAGCAAACGGAGGTGGTTAAGCGGTCCCAAACCGAGGCACACGGCCAACGGCTTCGAAAAATTGGAAACTCGACTCCAAACGGGAAAAATGGCCTACGACCACGAAACGTAGCCTATGGCCACTGAGAGATGATCTACGAGACCTCTCCCTTCCTTCTGTAAGAGAAACAGAGAAAATTGAGCCTGGTTCGCAAACCGAGGCAAAGCATGAAGGGTCCGAAAGTTCGGAGGCAAGGCTCGCAGCCGAGACTCTGAAACCTCTGAACGAGCACGATATGCAACATGACCAAGCGCTCAATCGGTGACGTCTGAGTCTTAAGGTCGGTCAAAAATGCGGTGTCTACAGTTGCCCCTCTTTGACAGAACTCGAAAGTCATAAGCGACGGGAGTGAATGTCAAAGCCCAGAGACGACCCATTTTTGACAAGGCCGAAGACTTAGACAAACAGGTGAGATAAACAGAGATGTGCCCACAGGCAGGGGGCAAAATGCAAAACGGTATGCACAAGGCCAGATGTGACTCATGATCATGCAAAGTAGCAAGCTATAACGAAGCATAACAACGCAACAGTTTTAAGCAAGTAGAAACCAAGCTACATTACAATACAGAAAGGATGTAAGAGAATTATTGTAATTCTCACTGCGAATACAGTGTGCATGTGTGATAGATACACGAAGCGAATGTAGTGTGATGGATACACAAAAGGAGCGTACGTGATTGATACACAAAGCGAGCATGTGTGATTGATACACAAAGTGAGCATGTGTGATTGATACACAAAGCGAGCGTGTGATAGATACACAAAGTAGACGAAGCGAGTGTGTGATAGATACACTATTTGAACAAAGTGTGATTCATACACAAAGGGTGAAGTGAGCAAAGTGTGATGGATACACAAAAGGCAAACACAAAGTGTGATAGATGCACTAAGTGAATAGGTGTGATGGATACACTAAAGGTGAACACAAAGTGTGATAGATGCACTATGTGAACAGAGTATGATAGATATACTAAAGATGAACACAAAGTGTCATAGATGCACTTAGTGAACAAAGTATGATTGATGTACTAAAGGTGAACACAAAGTGTGATAGATGCACTATGTGAACAGAGTATGATAGATATACTAAAGGCGAACACAAAGTGTGATAGATGCACTAAGTGAACAGAGTGTGATTGATACACTAAAAGCGAACACAAAGTGTGATAGATGCACTTAGTGAACAGAGTGTGATTGATATACTAAAAGCGAACACAAAGTATGATAGATGCACTTAGTGAACAGAGTGTGATTGATACACTAAAAGCGAACACGAAGTGTGACAGATGCACTTAGTGATAGATGCACTTAGTGAACAAAGTATGATTGATATACTAAAGGTGAACACAAAGTGTGATAGATGCACTATGTGAACAGAGTATGATAGATATACTAAAGGCGAACACAAAGTGTGATAGATGCACTAAGTGAACAGAGTGTGATTGATACACTAAGAGCAAACACAAAGTGTGATAGATGCACTTAGTGAACAGTGTGATTGATACACTAAAAGTGAACACAAAGTGTGATAGATGCACTAAGTGAGCGAATTATGATAGATGAAGTGTGATGGATACACTAAAAGGTAATGAAGTATGATGGATACACTAAAAGAAAAGCGAAGTAAATATGTGCATGATAGATACACAAAATGAGAATGTGTGTGATAGATACACAAGATAAGAATGTGTGTGATAGATACACAAAATGAAAGAAGTGTGATTGATACACTAAGTAAATGAAGAGAGTGTGATTGATACACTAAATAAATGAAGTGTGATTGATACACTAACTGAATGAAGTGTGATTGATACACTAAAGTGAATATATGCGTGATAGATACACAAAATGATAGTGTGTGTGATAGATATACAAAATGAATGAAGTGTGATTGATACACTAACAAATGATCTCAAACGGAACTTCTTTGAATGAACCGTACATACAATATCGTGCATGAATGAGAAAGAAACATTGAGAGGTACAATGCAATACAATGCATGATGCAATAAACAAGTATAGCGGCGCTTTAGAAAGCACCTCATGGGGTGAGTGGCGATGAACCGTTTTACTCTGACGGGGATCTCCCCTCGTGCTCTTTGAACACTTACCTTCAACTCGCAGTACAAAGGCTCTGAAATACTGACAAGGGTTCTTCATATAGAACACTTTGGATGTTGCCTTTCTTCCTGATCATATTCACAACTTTCCCTATTCTCCAACGGGGTGACAGACTAGGTTGGTTCAGTATCCAAAATTGAGGTGCATACACGCTATCTCAACCTGTGGGGCTTCCATACAGATTTCAAGCCGAGGACACACCCCTGGGTATTTAAACCAGACTTTAGTCTCGGAAATCCTGAACCTTTGTGTTCCAGGCATGAGCCATTCGAACTCTAGTTTCCACCGTCTCAGTTGGTCTCCTAGGAACTCACCGCTATCACAGGCAGGTGGCTATACCAGACCACCAGAAGTCGTTCGGGCACGACAAACACCAAAGGAATTGCACCTTTAGAGGATTTAAGGTCTCCTAAACTGGGCAATAAAACAGATATGATGCAATGGATGTAACAGATGTGATGCAATAGATAATTGATGCGATGCAACAGAGAGTGCAATAGATGCAAAATGGTGACGTACGCCAACCACGTTGGACTCGTGAGTGGAGGAAGAACAAAGAAAATCAATCAGGAGCGCGTTCCACACAACCTAAGGTAAATTCCAAACACGCTGAAATCGTGTAAGGAAGGGGACACTCGAAGCACGCTGAAATCGTGAGAGGAGGTCGAAAAATAACCGCTCAAGTGCGCGCACAACGCAACCCGAGATAAATTCCAAACACGCCGAAATCGTGTGAGGAAAAGAACACTCTAACCATGCTGAAATCGTGAGAAGAGGTCCAAAAATAACCGCTCAAGTGCGCGCACAACGCAACCTGAGATAAGATCCAAACACGTTGGAATCGTGTGAGGAACGGGACACTCAAACCACGCTGAAATCGTGAGGAGAGGTCCTAAAACAACCCGCCCAGCGCATCTTCAACGCAAACTGGGATAAATTCCAAACACGCTGAAATCGTATGAGGAAGAGAACACTCTAACCACACTGAAATCGTGAGAGGAGGTCCAAAAACAACCGCTCAAGTGCGCACACAACGCAACCTAAGATAAGATCCAAACACGCTGAAATCGTGTGAGGAAAAAAACACTCTAACCACGCTGAAATCGTGATAAGAGGTCCGAAAACAACCGCTCAAGTGCGTGCACAACGCAACCTGAGATAAGATCCAAACACGCTGAAATCATGTGAGGAACGGGACACTCAAACCACGCTGAAATCGTGAGGAGAGGTCCTAAAACAACCCGCCCAACGCGTCTTCAACGCAAACTGGGATAAATTTCAAACACGCTGAAATCGTGTGAGGAAGAGAACACTCTAACCACGCTGAAATCGTGAGAAGAGGTCCAAAAACAACCGCTCAAGTGTGCACACAACGCAACCTGAGATAAATTCCAAACACGCTGAAATCGTGTGAGGAAAAGAACACTCTAACCACGCTGAAATCGTGAGAAGAGGTCCGAAAACAACCGCTCAAGTGCGTGCACAATGCCACCTGAGATAAGATCCAAACACGCTGAAATCGTGTGAGGAAGGGCACACTCGAACCACGCTGAAATCGTGAGGAGAGGTCCTAAAACAACCCGCCCAGTGCGTCTTCAACGCAAACTAGGATAAATTCCAAACACGTTGAAATCGTGTGAGGAAGAGAACACTCTAACCACGTTGAAATCGTGAGAAGAGGTCCAAAAACAACCGCTCAAGTGCGCCCACAACGTAACCTGAGAAAGTCCCGGAGGACCACGATCCCAAATGCTACTCAGCGTAAAAGGATAAATGGTAGAAGATAACACAAGATGCAAATAAATGCAAGTAAGGTGTGCATGACAATACGAGTGGAAAGGTGCATAACAATGTGGGTGGATGGGTGCATAACTTTGAAGCAGGCTTGATCTTGCGCTTGAAGTAGAGGCACACTCATACTTCGAAGCACTGACAAGGCTTGAAAAGGTACGTCCAGAATACAATCACGGAATTTTTTGAAGTTGAAGCACACTCAGATGCTTCCATTTTCCCTCTTTTCTTTTGCTTTATAGTTCGGAACCCATATAGCTTCAGATAGGTCCTTGTTTTACTGTTCACACTTATCGGGGGTGGACCCTGCAGTTTTATGAAAAAACAAATACTATTTTGAACAAATGTGGAGAACGGCACGGCACTCGGAGTACAAAAAGATTTTATTTTCGAAATTGAGAGATGAGTTTTCGACCAGGTACTGAGCCTACCTACGACTGAACACAGCAAAACGACTCAACAAGGAAATAAAAGGCCCACAACCTAGACACATCAAGTAACACTCGAAACGACTCAAAACAAGAATCAAGATAAAACAAAAAAAGACACGACACTCAGACGTGCACAGGGAGCCTGTTTCACCGGGTAGTGTTTCCCACCCTTTCTCATTTGTGATTCTCACATCACTCTGGCACTCAATCTCTTGTTTTCTGAAAAAGCCCTTTTCTCACTTTTTCTCTCATCGCACATCTCTCTATTCTTCAATCTCTCATTTTTCAATCAGTCCCCTGGGTGGTTGATGGATAAACAGGAAGTTGCAGGCTCTTGCCCCTAGCATTCCGCTAGATTCTTCTTCTTCTGCACGCAGCTAGTGAGTTTCTCCCACAGAGGGGCTGTGCTATAACTGGGTGTGTAGCAAATCTGCAGCTGACATCGGTTGACGATGCTCTGCTAGGGAGTTTGGACGCGATCAGATCTATCCAGATGAGGGAGTGGAATATCTTGATCCATTCCAGTTCGTGCTTCGCACTTGGCTTGATACCTCGCTGCTCGGAGGGTGAGAGAGCTTTCAGCCCTTTTGCTATTAACTTCAGTTGTGCCCTTTTCTGGCAGGTAGAGTGCCCTTCTTGGCAAGTATTGTGGCAATGGGGAAAGGACAGAACACCTGACTCAACTGTGCCCCTAGTTCATTATTTCGACCATTTTTTGTTTTTGGCTTTCTACTAAGACAATTTTGACCAAAATGAGAGTTAGATTAACATGCTTGTTCGATTTTCTGATTCAAAATCATGCAAGTTAGGTTATGAGCACTGAAAATTTTCCTTTTTTGGGTCCAAGAAAAAGGTCCAGTTTTGGAAAAATGGAATAGTTTTCAAGAGAAGCTTAGTCAACCTTAGTAAAAATTTTCAAAAACTGTTTTTGCAATCGGCCACTGCTCAACGAGCATAGAACTCACTCTCGAGATGCACAACCTCAGATCCGAAGGAAAATTGCCCCTTGCTTGAAGAGAGCTGCATGGCAATGGAAAGTTGCCCTCTTGTTTGAACGGCACCGCGGCGCATTGAATGGCAACAAAAAGTTGCCCCTTGTTTGAATGGCACCGCAGCGCACTGTAGTCAGTTCTCGAAGTGACGAACACAACCAAACTCTCGGATACAGAGAAGGCAAAGATGATCAAAACCATTACATGGGAACAATCAAATTGAAGTGTTTTATGGCTGGACTTCAGAATGAAGTTGCCTACATATCCCAAAGATAGGAATCAAGCCTTACGTAGTTCGGGGTTAAGGTACACTCGGGTATTAACCTCTCCTTTTTATGCTCTAACTTTTGCCAAGGCGCCTGTTGCGGGTTTTCAACCTTGCGAGCTTTGTTTTTCTGATTCTCTTCTTTTTTTCTTTTTTTTTTCTTTTCTTTGCATTTTCTTCATTTTTTCTTTTTTTTTCTTTTCTTTTTTTTTATTCTTTGCATTTTTCTTTTTTTTCTTTTTCTTCTTTTTCTTGCTCTAATTTTTGCCTGGGTCGCCCTTTCGGATTTTCGGCCCAGCGAGCCTCTCAAGGGTAAAAGTGTAGCTTTGTCCATGTCAAATGGTTTTGAGATCTTGAAGTCATTTGAATCCAGGAGAATGGCCGCTGTTTGCTGATGATGCAAAAGTCCATCCAATGGGGGCTGAATTTGCCCCTAGTGTTGTGGACAAGAACTCAGTTGTTCTTCAGCAATACTTTCTTCTTTCTTCTCTTGGGATTTGGCATTCTTGCCAATCTTCATTGATTTGAGATGATCCATCTTGGCTCTTGAGCACATCGACATTTTTACGCTAGGTCGTGGTCTTCGAATCTGGCCACACATGCCTCATATTGCGGTTAACCGTTGAACACTTTGAATTAAGGTCTAAGGTTTGAAAGCAAGGGGTCGAGTCTCAAGGCTGAGAGCGATCCTAGGCTGCACAATCTCAAGAGCGATTCCACACAGGTCTTCGCAGGATCGCGCAAAAACATTTTTTGAAATCTTTTAAGGAAGCAACCAGTCGCTCGCGCTAAAGACAGTGCAGAACCAATCTGGATCAAGCCAGGATCCTTTCCAGTACTCACACTAACAAGCATGATTTCGTTCATTAAGGGCTTAGCACGCCTCTCTTTCTCTCAATTGATCAAATTTTGCAAATCCCGAGGAATTCCTCCCTCTTTGTTTTCACCGCAGTGTTCAAAAAGTTTTGAAAAACTCAGGTCATTACAATGACTTTAAGGCACAGAAAAGACAGAGTTCTTAGTCAAATACTGCCATCTTATTCAGAACTTCCGGCATAACTGGCACAAGGCAGAAGCAAACGCGAGAGCGTGAAAATCACTGCTGTTTCATTCAAAATTTGTTGGCACAACTGGCTCCCTGGCAGGAACAGACTCAAAACAAAACGAAAAGACAAACGCGAAACAAAATGGTGATGCCCGAGGTAACACCCCCGGAATCACCCGACCTTTGTACAACAGGACTGATTCGATATAACAAGACAGACCCTACTGACTCAGTATGAAAAGACTGACTCAAAACAAAAGGATAGACTCAAAACAAAACAACAAGACTGACTCAATACCCAAGTTAGAATGTAGCATTGGCCAAATGCTCAGGACAGTGCGTGCCATTCCCACGTCTGAGTTAATCGAGTGCCACCCGCAGCTGGTTCATCCCCCGATCACATAACAACACAAGTCCAGAGTACTTGGGGGATATCAGACCCTTCTGAAGCTATGGTTCCAAGACTACTTAGCAAAAGAGAAAACAGACAGCACCTCAGCCTGATTTCACGATAACCCATATGAGCAGAGCTGAATGATTGTGCCCCTACAGAATTCTACCCGAAATTCCTCCAGCAAACTGATACCATCAGGTAAACTGAATCCCAAAATACTGAACTGGTGCCCGCAGGCCTGATGTCCAAACTCGCGAATTGATACATGCATTCATGTAGAGACGCACTCTAAAGCACATAACAGATAAGTGAGAGCCAAAACACCCCTATATTGGGGTAGGGTTTCCCTGTCCTATTTTGTCAGGAGCTAGGGTTTCACTACGCACGCAGCGATCTCAAACAACCTATATTAGGTAAGCAACCTATCCTAGTTTGGAATGGTCACTACGGTTCCGAATATGCACTAGGTCGAATGGTCAAAATGGTGCCCCAGTAAAACTGGGGTTTGTGTTCCCATATTGGCAGAGCCCACAACCGGTCAGCCTTATGGTCATGCCTTGACAAGACAAGCCTCCGGCAAACCGTTCAGGAATAGCAGATGGCAAACACAGTGTCCTAGGCGTACCAATACAAATGCAATGCAAAGAAACACACAAGTGCAGTCAAAACCAGATATCATGAGTTCGAGTCAAGTTCTCTAAATCCCCAGCAGAGTCGCTAGAAACTGTAACAAGCCCGCGGGGGGACCTCGCTACAGCTCAGACTCGGTTTTTGTCAAGGTTCTTAATCTGAACCAAAGAGTCCAAATCCGGCAAATCGTTTTGAGAAAACAGATTTTTTGAAAGAAGTGCCAAACATGGACTGCTTTGCCAGATACAGAGTCGCCACCTAATTATTTTGTTTTTGGGAAATTTAGGAAACCCTGACTCGTTTGCCTAAGGCCATGTGTCCGTCATCACCAAAGTTGCCTCGGCTCGGGAACTTGGGTACGATTGGGGAAGGTCACTTCATGAGCACCCCCGCTCGCCCGATCAAAGATCGGCCTCTACTAACCATAATATCTAGTTTTGAAAACTTTGTGTGCTCTTATTCCGGTTATTAGCCTAGATTTACTATGTGATGCGCACAGCATACAAGTATAGACTGGGTCGCCTGAATTGGAACAAAACATTTCATGTTCGTTTGTTTGGAAATGGTTTGATGGTGCTACCCGCAGGTAGGCTAAGACGTGGATTTGCCACCCTCAGGTGGGTTTAGAAAAACATGGTTTTGCCACTATCTAGTGGGCTTAAAACTCACAGTTGATGATTTGTCCCAATCCAAGCAACCCAACCTCCACCCACAGGCATTCAAGGCAGTTATATCACATAAGCATATAGCCTCATGGTAAGCATGCTATTCATGGCAGTCACTCACACGCATGCAAGGATGCTAAAGCATAAAACTCACCGAGTACTCCAAGCCAAAACATAAACCAATTAGAAATCCATGCATGATCCTAAATATATAGAAATGCCTAATGCAACACATGCAAAAATGCAACTATAGCAGGCTCGGCTATTCTAAACATGGCATATGAGATGCAACAGATATCATGTATTCAACTTGGAATTGAAATAGAAATGCAGTTAGTATGATGCGCCGAGCCCGGTGCATGCAAAACAGATGAATGAATGCAACATGCTAACATACTGTATGCTAATTGAAACATGCCCTAATCTAACCATCATAAGCGGATAAATAAAAGGGAAGAAAGACGTGGGGTTGGAAGACATACATCACACACACGCACACTTATTACAATTATGCCCTCGCACAGAGGGTCCGAATAATATACAGTCCCAAATGAATAGTATAGTCCGAATAAATGACATAGTCCAAATATGTACAAAACCCTAATTAATTAACAAATTTAACTAGGAAAGCATTAAATTGGCATGCAAGCCAAGGACTGTCTCGACTCTTCTCCGGATGATGAATGATGCATCCTCGGGTTGCCTTTGCACGGAAATCCATGGCGATGCCCCAATTAGCCTCTGTTTGTAATTATTCTTGGAATGCGTACCAAGCTTCGGAAGGCTGCTGATTCTTGATTTGCTGCAACAGAGAGCAGGAAAGGGACATGGCAATGTATTTTCACATATGTATGCATGCCTCGATCCTCGTGCCACCAATCACACATCTCGATACATGATGGCTGAGGAATCGAATTGCACTACTTAATGTGGAATGAATGCACATATAAACACAACAAGACCGAGACTCCATCATGGATAATCCGGAGTGTCGGTGACTGGGAATTGAGACACATTCCGTCACTCGGAGTACGAAACGTACCTCATTTCCCATGCTCGGGCTAACTCCTATCCCAAACACAATGCAATATGCATGACATGCATGAATGCAACTAAGATACAGCCTAACATTCACAATGCTATGAAATGGCATACACGATGCACGAGGTAACATGGCATACACAATGCGCTAACATACAACTTAGCATACACAATGCTATGAAATGAAATGGCATACACAATGCATAATGGACTTACACCAACACAAGTGAACCTCAGCCACACTCACATAAGAGGCCATTAGATGAAAATGAGACACTCGAGATGCGTACTGCGTGCACGCAAACCGAGGACCGACCCTAAGGCACCAAATGCCACTCTAACAAAGCATGGCAAGGAATGGAATATGGCATACTAGCATTCAAATTTCAGTGCTAAAATATGATGCAAAACAGCCCCGAAACGTGGAAACATGGCACCCGATGCATGAAATGAGACTCGAAACTCGAAACTAGGCGCATGGAATGACTTATAGCTATACAAAGCATGCGTTATTTGAACATGAAGTATGAAGACAGAATCAAGAAAGTTCCAAAAAAAGAATATTTCCAGTTTTAAGTAAGGCCAAAAGGTGAACACAAGTAGGGCTAAGCTAACATGCAAAAATGGCCTCGAAAGAGAGATAAAGAAGCAAGTAACAGCTTCTGGACCTAAATGGCAAAGAGCCCTTCAACAAAGTTGAATAAGGGCTCAAAATGAATCACTTTACAGTTTACATCAACCCACGAAAATAAACACAAGCAGGCCTAAACTATTATGCAAGAAATGGGCCAAAAGGGAGACAAAGAAGCAAGTGATGGTTTCTGGCCTCAAATAGAGGAGGGCCCTTCAAAAAAGTTGAAGAAGGGCCAAAAACATGGTATTTTACAGTTAGTGACCAAACCCAAAATAGTGCACATGCAAGCTTAAAATACTATGCAAAATAAGGCCTAAAAAGAGGTTTAAACACAAACAGCAAAAAGGGAGCTTCAAACAGAAAAAATACCTTGATAAAACATGAAGATGGGGTCAAAATAAGGCTATTTACAGTTCGGACCAGAGCCCAAAAATACAAGTACAAGGGGCTAACAAAACATGAAAAAATAAGGCCAAAAGAGGGATAAAAAGGAAAGTGACAAAAGGAAGCCTCAAACAGTGAAGATCCCTTAAACAATGTTGAAGAAGGGATCAAAATAATCCACTTTCAAGTTTATAACCAAGCTCAAAACAATTTAAAAATGAGCCTAAAATACTATGCAAGAAAGAGGCATACAAGAGAGGTAAAGAAGCAAGTGTAAAAAGGAAGCCTCAAATAGGGAGAGGCCCTTAAACAAACATGAAAAGGAGCTCAAAATAATGCTATTTTCAGTTAGGGTCGGAGCCCAAATATGCAAGCAAGTATGGCTTAGAAAGCATGCAAAAGAAGCTTAGAAAGAGGGAAAGTATGGCTCACCCTTGTAGACCAAACTTCAACAGCCTCTTGGCTTGAGAAAAGGTGCTCCTTGCCTCTGGAAAGCCAGCTCGAAGTGTTGTAAAGGATGGTGGGGAGGTGGTGCTATGTGGTGGTGTAGAAAGGGGCCAAGAACAAAAGGGTTGGGTTGGTTTGGGGTGTCCTAAAAAAGTGCACTTTTTGTCTTTTTACGAAAAGATGTGCAGAAAAGTAGAGAGGTGATGTGATGGAAAAAAGATAAAAAGATAAAAAGATGGATTATATAGGTTATGCCAAACAAGGCCAAACCAAATTTTCTAACCCTCCAAAAGGGAGCTGGAGGGCCTGGATATATAGGCAAGAGTGTGGAGAAAAAGGGGGGAAATGGATTTCAAATTTCCCCCAAAAAGTGCAGCCCCCCGGATACACAATATGGGGGGAAACAAAATACAGATTTGTAATGTACCAGAGGAAGAGAGCAAGGCCGGCCTGGTGTTTAAGTTGCAAGTGGCCGGCCGGCCCTCCCCATGGCCGGCCGGCCAAGGGTCAAAAGGTTCAAGCAGTATTAGTGGTCGGCCACCTCAGATTGGTGGCCTCCCATGTGTGCACAACACAACCATGTGGTCAAAAACTGGAGAAAGTGAACCAAGAGAGAGAAAAGCCCACTTTTATGAGGGGTTCATAAGGGTCACAGACAATTACTGGCCGGCCATGTGATATTGGTGGCCTCCTAGGTGTGTACAACACAAATATGTGGTTTAAGGCTAGAAAAAGTGGCCTTAGGGTGGTCAATATTGGCTTTCAAGTGAGAAAAACGGGCGACGGAGGGCGATGGAGGAATAAAACTGGTTTTCAGAACAATTACTGGCCTCCCACCCTTCTATGACCTTCCTAACAATGAAAATAAGGTCTCCACCAAAAATGAGCCCAAACCGATGCAAAATGAAGGTTCGGGGGCCGAAACGCGCAGCCCGAGGCCCCGAAAACTGACTGTTAGGCACCGAAAGTGGTGTTTGACCACGAAGTTGGTCTCTCAAACCACAGTGTCCCTCAAAAGGGAGTAAATAAGATGCATGCAAAAAATCAGAGCAAACGGAGGTGGTTAAGCGGTCCCGAACTGAGACACACGGCTAACGGTTCCGAAAAACCGAAAACCGGACTCCAAACGGGCAAAATGGCCTACGACCACGAAACGTAGCCTACGGCCACTGAGAGATGATCTACGAGACCTCTCTCTTCCTTCTGTAAGAGAAATAGAGAAAACTGAGCCTGGTTCGCAAACCGAGGCAAAGCATGAAAGAGTCCGGAAGTCCGGAGGCAAGGCTCACAGCTGAGACTCTGAAACCTCTGAACGAGCACGATATGCAACATCACCAAGCGCTCAATCGGTGACGTCTGAGTCTTAAGGTCAGTCAAAAATGGGGTGTCTACACCAGGTTATATGACGTTTTGGGATAAAGTATAGTAGCTGGGAGTTTGAGTCCCTCATGCAGTGAGTTTGCGGGGCTATTTCATGGCCCAGTTTTTCAAAGCCAATTTTCATGGTTACCTAACGGTCCATTTTAGACGTCCGACCAGGAGATTTTTGTGACCTGACCATGATTAGTTTGATCTTTATGTTTTTACATTAGTAGGATTATGTTTTTGTATTAGTAGGATTAGACACTAACTCTTGACTGTTATCTAAGTATGTTGTGCTAACACCTTATATGACACGTGTGTAGACACCCCATTTTTGACCGTCCTCAAGACTTGAACGTCACCATTTAAACACCTGGTGATTATCCATGTTTGTGTTTCTTTGGAGTTCCCGGAGTTCTCGGCTACGCGCCCTGCCTCAGGATCTCCGAGCTCGACTGTTTTGTGTCTGGTTTTGCACCAAACACTTGTGCTTTGCCTTGGAGGGGCAGGGAATGCCTTTTGAGGCATCCCCACACACCACCGGCACTAGCTAGAGGCCACCGGCTGGTTGGTGTTGCCATCGGCACTATATTGTGCCGGTCGGCACTCTTATGCGCCGGTCGGCAGTAAATTTTGTCAAAATGACAATTTTGCCCTATCGACTACTGTGCAGTTGCTTTATGAGATATTTTGAGGCAGCTGTATGGCATTGGCTTCTCCTCCATACACGTGTATGGAGGGATGCCTCTCTTGTTTTGCTTAGTGACTAAGCTTACAAGATTGCCTCCTCTATAAGAGGAGGCCTTGTCTCCCTTGTTTTAGGGTTAGAAAGATTGGAGAGGAGAAGGAAGAGCTCTGGTTTTTAGGGTTTGCTTTGGTGTATCTAACCTATATCTATACCTCTTCTTCTCTTGCCCTTGTGTGTGTTTGTGTCTCATTATTGCACACAAGCACATAGTATTCCACCTTCCCTTGGCTACTGAGGTCCCAAGAGATTATTCTTCTTTGTTCTTGGTGGTTTGGAGCTCAAGGAAGCAACAAAGTCAACATTTGTGAAGAAGGTCAACAAGGGTGAGAAACTTACTTTATTTACCCCATTCTTGCACTCCTTTTTTACCTATCTTTGAACTATTTTTGTGCTTGGTGTTCAATACAAAAAAGTTCTGTTTTTTAGTCCTCTTGATAGTTTATTAAGGGTACTTTGTGCTTTGGGGAGGTTTGACCCCCCCTTAGGCCTTGAAAAGGGCCTCATTTTGTGCTATTTTGTTGAAATCCGGGATTTTGGTGTTTGGGTCTCTTCACCACTGAAATCTTGAGGAATTTCAGTGGTGAAGATGATGCCTTAAAGTCCTAAGAAGGAGGGGGTCACCCCCTCTCCTTGTTGTCCTTGAAAAGGGCAAGTTTTGCCTCTTGAGGGAGCATTGTGCTCGAGTGTGTGTTGAGCATGTATGGACTGTTTTTCATGCTTAGGATATCATGATTTAACCTTGCTATGTGTTAGTTTTGGTCCCTTATGCATGCTTAGCATAGTTGCCATGTAATGCCTTGTATTGCCTTAACATGCCTTAGGTTGTTAGCCCTAGTTTGAGCACGCTTTAGGCTTAGACTTATGAATGTTTTGTGCTTATTTTGACATGTTTTAGCTCTGTCCATAGTCATTTGGGTTGATCTTGGCATGCATTATATAGCCCCTTTGCATTTTAGGCTTGCTAGCCTTTGAGTATGCATATGTAGCATGTGTGGCTTACCTCATTTTGATGGTTTGGAACCATTTGGCATGTCATTTCAGTCCTTTTGGTGTGCTTGTATGCTTGCCTAAGTCGCCTCTTTATTGCTTTAAAAGCGCATGTTGTAACCTCATGTTTTGGCCTTTGTATGTGCCTTTATACTTGGACCATTTAGATGCCATCTAGGTGTTCCTTGAGTGTTGTTTAGGTTTGTCTTTGACCTATTTTGAGTCCCCTTGGCCTTGTGAGGCTTGGTGGGTTTGACCTCGGTTTAAGCCCTTTGGCTTGCCTTAAGTGCTTGGACCTTAAATTGCATGTTTAACTTGCTTTGTTGCTTGGTTTGGGCACCATGTTTAGCATGATTTCAGAGCTTTACAATGCATGTTAGTTGTCCACACTTAGCCTCTTTTGAGTGCGCTCGAGAATTGCTTGTTTATGCTTAAGTTGATACCTTAACATATGCATGTGTGCGTGTGTGGTAGCTCTCATACTAAGCATTTTGGCCACTGATTTTGGGCCTATTTGGGGTTGCCTAGATCCTGTTTAAGGCCATCATTTACTTGCTTGCATATTTACCTCATGTTGACTTGTATGCTTTGCATAAGTACATAGCATTGTTCATATTGCATGATAGCTAACATGGCTAGGGCACATTGCATCAACATGCATTCCTTGTCCCTTGATTTGGTGATGGGGATTGGGATTTTGGTTTGTTTGGTTTGCATGCATTTGAAATCGAAAGTGCACATTTGGTTCCTTGGGCCATCATGCATGGGAATGCGTGATTGGTGGTTCGAGAATCGAGACACATGTCCCTTTGAGTCACAAATATGATAAGGGGCATGATTGGTGCACACATTGTTTGAATTGAGCTGCCATGCAAGTTTTTGCCCTCTGCTGCTGTGGGTTGCAGGTTCTGCAGGCATTTTGTGCCGACCGGCAGTGTTTAGTGCCGACCGGCAGTCAACCTATGGCCGGTGGATATATTTTGTGCCGATGGATACATCCTAGTGCCGATGGTAATTTCCTCCAGCCGGTGGGATTCTCCAGTGTCCAGAGAGGCATCCCTGAGACTTTGGCAGTTTCCAGAGGAGCAAAACAGAGAAAACAGAGGCAAGCTAGGCATGGCAGTGCAATTCCGAGTGGAATCCGAGCGCGCGTGCATTGAGCCCTCGCCCCGAGGCGGTTTACTGTTTTAATTAATCTGTAATATTTAATTAGCTTGCGTGGTTAATTATTTGTATTATTCTTTCGGTCCCTCCGAACGAGGGCATGATTGTAATAAGTGTGCGTGAGTGGTGTGTATGTCTTCCAACCCCCATTTCTTTCTACCTTTTATTTACCCGTTTTTGATGGTAGATTAGGGCACGTTTATTTTAGCATACCTTATGCCATCCATGCGTGCATCCATGCATTTGTTGACATGCATCGGGCTCGGTACATCATACAAACTGCATTGTATTCTAAATTCCAACTTGAATACGTGCATCAAATGATCGCATTTCACATGACATTTTAGGGTTAGCCGAGCCTACTCTAAATTGCATCTTCGCCTGTGTTGCATTAGCCACTTAACATGAACTAGGTCATGCATGTCTGCTAACTAGTTTCTTGTTTTGGCACGGAGTACGATGTAAGTATTTTACGCTTTAGCATACCACATGCGTGTGAATGTTGCCATGACAGTATGCTTACCATGCGGCTAAGTGCTTATATGAGATAAACTGTTTGAATGCCTGTGGGTGGAGGTTGGGTTGCTTGAGTTGGAAAACTCATTGAAATCCGTGTTTTAGCCTACTTGCGAGTAGCAAATTCCGAAGCATTTTCAAAACGAACGGATATGCAATGTTTGTTTCCAAATTAGGCAATCTAGTCTATACTTGTTTGCTGTGCGCATAACATAGTAATTCTAGGCTAATAATTGGAATAAGAGCATGTAATGTTTTCAAAAACGGATATCACGGTTAGTAGAGGCCGGTCTTCGGACCGGGCGAAAGGGGGTGCTCATAGCTGACCTTCCCCGATCGTACCCAAGCTCCCAAGCCAAGACACTTTGGTGATGACGGACACATGGCCTTCGGCACCGAGTCAGGGTTTCCTAAATTTCTCATTTTAAAATATTTAGGTGGCGACTCTGTAATCTGGCAAAGCAGTCCATGTTTGGCACTTCTTTTCAAAATCTGTTTTTCTTCAAAACGATTTGCCAGAGTTGGACTCTTTGGTTCAGATAACGAACCGTGACAACAAAAAGGGAGTCCAAACTGTAGCGAGGTCCCCCGCGGACGTGTTACAACGTGTTATGGAAATTATATATGTGTTGTTATGGTATCTTTGTGCATCATAGATGTAATATTGCAATGACTAAGTATGTAATAATTTGGATTAGTCCACGAACCATTTTCACCATGTAATAATGGCTAATGATGGAAATGGAATCGGATCGTTGGTTAGCGGTGTCGAACCAATAGGGCAAATCATAAAAAAAGCAATTACCAGTTTTCTGCGAGCCCTACAAACCAACATGAATAATGAAATGTCCGAACGGCGAGATGAACCAGTTACGATAAAACAGTCTCAGGATTTGAAACCCACCACATTCACTGGTGGTTCAGATCCACTGGTAGTAGAAGCTTGGGTTAGAAACATGGAGAAGATTTTTCGTGCGTTACCTTGTACAGAACAACAGAAGGTAACCTTCATCACATTCACCTCCAAACACGATGCACAGGAATTATGGCTTCTTACCTTGGAAAAAGAAGAAATCGTGACCTGGGCAAGATTCTTGGAAGTCTTTTACGAAAAATATTTTTCAGATTCGTTGCGAGAACAAAAGGCATCAGAATTCATACACCTAAAGCAAGGAACAATGACAGTGGTTGAAGATGAGAGCAAGTTCACACAACTGGCTCGATTTGTGATATATGTCATTCCCACCTAAGCCCAGAAAGAAAGGAAGTTTAAAGCTAGCTTAGATGATGACATCAGGAACAAGATTGATGTTCTAAAAATGCCAACTTATGTAAAAGTGGTAGACCAAAAAAGGGATTAAGGCCTCGCGCTCCGGGAAAACAAGTCAAAAGAAACGATTCTGAGAAAAAGACAATGGAAGATTATACCTCCAAAGAAGGTAAATACGGGTACAACCAGTTCAGGTAATCAAGGTCCTAGTAACCCCAGAGGTGGCAACATTCCAAATTGCCCTACTTGTGAGAAAACTCATTAGGTACGATGCCATCAACACACAGGAGCATGCTTTAAATGTGGTCAAGTTGGCCACTTGCTGAGAGATTGCCCAAAGCTTACCAATCCTATGGCAGGCCCCTCTGGACTAACCCCAAACCTCATAGTACCTGGAGGAGTGAGGAAGGACCAAAAACCCCAAGGAAGAGCTTTTGCCTTAGTGCCTAGAAACCTGGAGATTACTGAGAACGTTGTGTCAGGTACATTTTCTATTTGTGGTCATTTAGCTCATGTCCTCATTGACTCCGGTTCAACTCATTCTTTTGTTGCACAACATTTTGCTTCCAAGTTAGCAGTAACCCCAAAACCCTTAGGATATATATTGTCTGTGTCTTTTCCTTCTGGTAATTCTGCCATTGGTATTGATGTGTACAAATCTTGTACTATATCCTTACAAGGTAAAACCTTACACATAGATTTGATTCCCCTTCGAATTGGAAACTTTGATGTGATCTTGGGAATGGATTAGTTGGCTGTCAATCACACCTTTATTGACTACAAAGCCAAAAAGATCTCCCTCTTGTTACCAAACTAGCTAGAGCTTGTCTTTAATGGGATTGGAATGCCCACCTCTTCCTGTCTTACAACCTCCATGACAGCCCAACGACTTCTAAGAAAGGGTTGTTGTAGTTGTATCTGTTATATGATCGATACTCAACAAGAGACCCCCACACTTGATGCAATCCCTGTAGTTCGAGAATTCCCGAATGTATTTCCTAAAGACCTACCTGGTACCCCAGTTGATCGAGAAATCGAATTCAACATTGAAACTCAACCTAGTACACCAATAATATCCAAAGCTCCTTATCGTATGTCAATGGAAGAATTAAAAGAATTAAAAACCCAACTTCAGGATGTAATGACCCCGAACTGCATGTCATAATTATCGGTAATTAATTATGTGTTTAGATGAATTAATGGAAGAATATCTGTTTGAATTAGAAAAATATCTGTTGGACTTACGACTTCGGATCTGAAATTGACGACCGTAATGGATTCAGAAAATGAAATTGAACACGCCTACGAGATACCGGGAATTTTTAGAACCATTTGAGGAAATAAATTGAGGACTGAATTCCGTCTGATTCGTAAAGCCTTGTTTGGCTCAAGCTTATGGCCCAATTTGAATTTATAGGATATATATGGTTATGGATAAAGATTTGTTGACTATGTTGACTCAAGAATAAAAGAAGGAAAATATCTAAGGAAGAGAAGAGAGAATTCGTGAGAGAGAGAGAGAGAGAGAGAGAGAGAGAGAGCAAAGGGGAGAAACAAGGGAAAGAAGAGAAAGAAAGGGGATTCAAGGTACTTGTCTTCAATTAAGTGAGCAAGGTAAGGATTTCTCTCTAAATACTTGAAGTAAAGTTGGATCATCCATGTTTTCATGGTTAGTAAGTGGATTAAAGGAAGAATTATGTTTGATTTGGGCATCCATGGCATTCTATCATGACATTTATGTTTTAAAATCATGGTTTCTTTCATGATTTTCATATTTGAGGGAGAACCTCCATGGATTTGAAGAAATGTAGATTTTATGAGCATGTCTATGGTTTTCCAATTTAATTCAAGTTTGATCATTTATGTAATTCATGTGGGTTTGGTTTTAAAGCTTAAATCAAGTTGTTTTTCTAGTGTTTTGGGCCTTGTTTCATGAAATTGGAAGTTGGTTTTGGTAAAAATGGAGCCCACGGTTTTGCAGAAAATGGACTGGTTTTCTACCCAGATTTTCACAGTCCGCTCGAGCGGAGGTTTGGCCACTCGAGCGTAGTTTTCGCACATCCAGCATTTTTCTCATAGTGTATTTTCCGCTCGAGCGGAGGTTTTTACGCTCGAGCGGAGACCTGTTTTTCAGGAAATTTCAAAACATGTGTTACTGCATGATTTTGGCATCCTCATTGCATTTTTAGCATTCTTGAGGCTTAATTAAGTCATGATAATGAAGTTATGAGATTGAAATATCATTAAGAGCATACGTGGACTTGATCTGTTAATGCTATGTGTTAAAGGATCATGCGATACTGTGGATATTTGCAGGTCAAAACGTGAAGACCGTACAACCGGTTCTGGAAAACCATTGTAAGTAACATTTCTGTAAAGTTATGTTCTTATAACGTATGTTCTGGAAATGCTATGCTATGTTATGATTTCTGAAACGTTAACATTTTCTGTGAACGAATGTCCTATTTGCAAATCTAGTATGGCATCCATAGAGAGTCCCAAGTCATGGGGGACGGCATGAAAATGCGGGTCCATGACTAGTTGCGAGATCTCGTGAGTCACTTCATTGTGACGATATGTGTTTAATCAGTATCCGGAACTGATTACTCTAGTCGGAAGACGTTCTGTTATGTTTATGTTCTGTGGAATATGCCATTATTATGCTCTTATGCGAATTGGTTATGTTTATGAATGATTTGTTTTACGGATATGTTATGTGGAATTCGTTCACTAACCCTTTACATTAATGTTACTTGCTGGGCTTTAGCTCACCCCTGTATATATGTATTTATAGGTGAGCAGCCGGGGAGTCAAGCCTAGGCGGAGTCTTGCACCGAGCTGCCGTTTTGAGAGCCTACCAGAGTTTTGTATGCCCCGAGTTGGGCTAGGCCTGGAATGCCGTATAGTGAGCTTGTTTTGTTATGTATTGTGGCATGTGCCTATATGTTTTGTATATGGATTTTGTTACATGTTATGTAATGTAGTGGGTAAATTAACATTTTGGCATGTAAATACTTGTTCATATTAATGCACAGCTCTTTGGACTATTGTAGTTCTGTTTTCGCTTCCGCGAGCCCCGATTAATTATGTTTTGTGCAGTAAGGCCTGTGGTAATCTAGGATTACTGGCCAGTTACGATGCCAAACTTTTAGGGGCGGGTTTGGGTCGTGACAGAATGGTATCAGAGCGCACGAGTTAATTTACCCTCACACATGTCCATAAGAGCTGTAGGGTGCATTAGAAAAGAACTAGAGCATGGCATGAGCATATGTGCATGTGTGTGTGTGTTTCTGAATATGAGAAGCAAGAACTGTGAATGATAAAGCAACAGAAGAACCGTTATGGGAAAATGAAATGTTGTATTTGCTATGGGTTCTATAGACAAATGGAGACCACCAATGTACGGAACGTAGATGAAACAGAACCTTCTGATGCTAGAATGACTCGGTTAGAAAGAATGGTTGAAGCTTTGACTGGGTTGGTTAGACAACAGCTAGAACAAAACCAACAACCACAACAGAGACAATCTTTTCCACCTCCTCCACCACCACCTGTGCAAGTGGAACCGATCAATAATGATGATATTATTACTTTGACATAGAAATATAAGAAGTTGAAACTGCCAGAATTTGCAGGAGGCATTGAGCCATTAAAAGCGGAAGTATGGGTACTCGAAACCGAAAAGATTTTCGAAGTATTTCCGTGTAATGATGTGTATAAAGTGTTGCTAGCAACTTTTACTTTGACAGAGGAAGCCCGAAGGTGGTGGATGTTTGTTCCAGAGGTAGATCGAGATTTGACCTGGGAACGATTTAAAGAAAAGTTTTATGAAAAATATTTTCCACAGTGTATGCGAGACAGAAAAATATCTGAATTTGAACAGTTGAAGCAAGGCACCATGTCGGTAGCAGAGTACGAAACGAAGTTCACTGAATTAGCCCGCTATGCTCCCCATATGGTGGATACAGAGTACAAGAAGGCAAGGAAGTTTGAGGGCGGATTGCATGTTGAAGTACTTGACAGGGTAAATGTGTTGAAATTAGAGAAATATGTTGATGTCCTTGATAGAGCCTTGATGGCGGAAACAAATATTGCGGCCTTGAAAATGTCCCAGTCAACAATGACCGAAGTAGAGAGTAAGAGATTTAAGAAACAGAAAATAGAAACAGTTGGTGAATCAATGATTTCTGTAAATGAAAATTTGGTTTCAAAGTTTAGTGACAATACAAAAAGGGAAAGTGGAGGAAGTGTAAGTATGTCCATTTGCAAGGAATGTGGAAAGCAGCATTGGGGCATTTGCCGCCGTGTATCTGGAGCATGTTTCAAGTGTGGACAGAAGGGACATTTAGCCAAAGCTTGTCCACAAGGTTATCCAAGAACTGAAAGACCTGTTGCTAGTGGAAATACATCAACAGTGGCACCGAAGACAACAACAACATCGACTCCTGAGGGGACTACTTTGAGGCAAGCAAGAGTATACACCTTAATTTCAGATAAGACACAGGGTAGTGGAAAGGCGCATGCAGGTATGATTTCAATTATCTATTATGATGTTAGCACTATTACCTATGCAATGGAGAATAATGAACATGGATATAATGTAAATGATGTTAGAACGATTGACTATGACTATGATGGAATAACTTCCCTTTGCTATTACCTTTGCTATGGATTGTTCTAATTACGTGACTACCTTTGCATTGAACGTTCTAGAACTTGTTAGCTGACTTCAGCATGTGTGAAATATGTTTATTATATGACAGACTGCTATGAGATTAATACATGAACTATTTGAGTAACTGAATAGAACCGTTGCATTGTTCTCTTTATATGATGATACTTCTGTGAACTACTGAATGACATGTGACTATGATTTCTGATTGAGATTCTACCAGGATAAGGAAAGTTTGGAGGACCAAACTTCTTAAGGTGGGGAGAGTGTAATGACCCCGAACTGCATGTCATAATTATCAGTAATTAATTATGTGTTTAGATGAATTAATGGAAGAATATCTGTTTGAATTAGAAAAATATCTGTTGGACTTACGACTTCGGATCTGAAATTGACGACCGTAATGGATTCAGAAAATGAAATTGAACACGCCTACGAGATACCGGGAATTTTTAGAACCATTTGAGGAAATAAATTGAGGACTGAATTCGCCTCGATTCAGAAAGCCTTGTTTGGCTCAAGCTTATGGCCCAATTTGAATTTATAGGATATATATGGTTATGGATAAAGATTTGTTGACTATGTTGACTCAAGAATAAAAGAAGGAAAATATCTAAGGAAGAGAAGAGAGAATTCGTGAGAGAGAGAGAGAGAGAGAGAGAGAGAGCAAAGGGGAGAAACAAGGGAAAGAAGAGAAAGAAAGGGGATTCAAGGTACTTGTCTTCAATTAAGTGAGCAAGGTAAGGATTTCTCTCTAAATACTTGAAGTAAAGTTGGATCATCCATGTTTTCATGGTTAGTAAGTGGATTAAAGGAAGAATTATGTTTGATTTGGGCATCCATGGCATTCTATCATGACATTTATGTTTTAAAATCATGGTTTCTTGCATGATTTTCATATTTGAGGGAGAACCTCCATGGATTTGAAGAAATGTAGATTTTATGAGCATGTCTATGGTTTTCCAATTTAATTCAAGTTTGATCATTTTCAAGTTTGATCATTTATGTAATTCATGTGGGTTTGGTTTTAAAGCTTTAATCAAGTTGTTTTTCTAGTGTTTTGGGCCTTGTTTCATGAAATTGGAAGTTGGTTTTGGTAAAAATGGAGCCCACGGTTTTGCAGAAAATGGACTGGTTTTCTACCCAGATTTTCACAGTCCGCTCGAGTGGAGTTTTGGCCGCTCGAGCGTAGTTTTCGCACATCCAGCATTTTTCTCATAGTGTATTTTCCGCTCAAGCGGAGGTTTTTACGCTCGAGCGGAGACCTGTTTTTCATGAAATTTCAAAACATGTGTTACTGCATGATTTTGGCATCCTCATTGCATTTTTAACATTTTTGAGGCTTAATTAAGTCATGATAATGAAGTTATGAGATTGAAATATCATTAAGAGCATACGTGGACTTGATCTGTTAATGCTATGTGTTAAAGGATCATGCGATACTGTGGATATTTGCAGGTCAAAACGTGAAGACCGTACAACCGGTTCTGGAAAACCACTGTAAGTAACATTTCTGTAAAGTTATGTTCTTATAACGTATGTTCTGGAAATGCTATGCTATGTTATGATTTCTGAAACGTTAACGTTTTCTGTGAACGAATGTCCTATTTGCAAATCTAGTATGGCATCCATAGAGAGTCCCAAGTCATGGGGGACGGCATGAAAATGCAGGTCCATGACTAGTTGCGAGATCTCGTGAGTCACTTCATTGTGACGATATGTGTTTAATCAGTATCCGGAACTGATTACTCTAGTCGGAAGACGTTCTGTTATGTTTATGTTCTGTGGAATATGCCATTATTATGCTCTTATGCGAATTGGTTATGTTTATGAATGATTTGTTTTACGGATATGTTATGTGGAATTCGTTCACTAACCCTTTACGTTAATGTTACTTGCTGGGCTTTAGCTCACCCCTGTATATATGTATTTATAGGTGAGCAGCCGGGGAGTCAAGCCTAGGCAGAGTCTTGCACCGAGCTGCCGTTTTGAGAGCCTACCAGAGTTTTGTATGCCCCGAGTTGGGCTAGGCCTGGAATGCCGTATAGTGAGCTTGTTTTGTTATGTATTGTGGCATGTGCCTATATGTTTTGTATATGGATTTTGTTACATGTTATGTAATGTGGTGGGTAAATTAACATTTTGGCATGTAAATACTTGTTCATATTAATGCACAGCTCTTTGGACTATTGTAGTTCTGTTTTCGCTTCCGCGAGCCCCGATTAATTATGTTTTGTGCAGTAAGGCCTGTGGTAATCTAGGATTATTGGCCGGTTATGATGCCAAACTTTTAGGGGCAGGTTTGGGTCGTGACACAGGAACTCTTGGACAAAGGTTTCATTCGACCAAGTACCTTGCCCTGGGGAGCTCTAGTATTGTCCTTAAAGAAGAATGATGGTACCATGAGATTGTGTATCGATTATCGAGAATTAAATAAGGTCACCATTAAGAATTGATACCCTCTACCATGAATCAATGACTTGTTTGATCAACTTCAACGCGCCGAAGTATTCTGGAAAATCGACTTGCATTCTGGCCATCATTAACTAAAAGTCAAAATGGAAACCATCGAAAAGACTACCTTCAGAACACATTACGGGCACTACGAGTTTCTCATCATGCCATTTGGCGTCACAAATGTTCTAGCGGCCTCCATGGACCTCATGAATCAAGTGTTCAAACCCTATCTTGATGAGTTCATCAGCGTCTTCGTTGACGACGTTCTCCTATACTCCAAGTCACCGGTGGACCATGAGCAATACTTGCAAATAGTTCTACAAACACTACATGATTGCAAACTTTATGCCAAGTTGAAGAAATGCAAATTTTGGATCACTAGTGTACACTTTCTTGGTCACGTCATTAACAAAGATGGCTTCTCGATTGACTCCTAAAAAGTTACAGCAATCGTGGATTGGCCATGACCTACTAACATGTCCGAGATTCGAAGCTTCTTAGGTCTAGCCAGCTTTTACCGGAACTTCGTGCAAGATTTCTCGAAGATAGCATCACCTTTGACCCAACTAACTGAGAAAAACACACCCTTTGAATGGACAGACAAGTAGGAACGTTGTTTCCAAGAATTGAAAAGCAGACTTGTGACAGATCATATACTAGCACTCCTTACGGGAACAAAAGGGTTCGTCATTTATAGCGATGCCTTACATAATGGTTTGGGTTGCATTCTTATGCAAAATGAAAAAGTCATTGCATATGCCTCACGTCAACTAAAAACTCACAAAAAGAACTACCCAACCCATGCGCTAGAATTAGCTGTGGAGATCTTTGCCCTCAAGATTTGGCGTCATTATCTCTACGGAGTAACCTATGAAATTTACATAAATCACAAGAGTCTTAAATATCTGTTTGCACAGAAAGAACTGAATATAAGACAACGACGATGGCTAAAATTTATGAAGGACTACGATGTAGAGATCCATCACCATCTAGGCAAAGCTAACGTAGTAGTAGACACATTGAGTCGAAAGACTACAAGAAGTTTGGCATGTACCTTCGTCCCCCGTAAGATCAATGAACTGCTCGCCAACATAATCGTGGAACCCACGTTGATAAAAGAAATTAAAGCACGCCAATGTGAAAATAGACTTTTGAAGAAAAAATACGATAAGCAAAGAAGTATGCCTAATCCTGACTTCACCATAAGCAATGGGATACTAAAATTTTGAGATTGACTTTGCGTACCTGACATTCCAGAGCTCAAGAAGAAGATATTGGTAGAAGCTCACAACTCGAGGTTTGCAGTCCACCCCGGTAATACAAAGACGTACCACGATCTAAAGGAACACTATTGGTGGACAGGAATGAAAGGAGACATAACAAGCCACGTCTCCAAATGCCTGCAATGTCAACGGGTTAAAGCAGAACATCAGAGACCTGCAGAAACACTGCAACCACTTCCTATTCCTGAATGGAAATGGGAGCACATTACGATAGACTTTGTGGTCAGATTACCACAATCAATCTTGAAGAATGATGCAATATGGGTTATAGTAGATTGATTGATGAAATCGGCATATTTTCTACCAATCCAAGTCACATACCCCCTTACTAAGTTTGCCACTCGGTACATCAAAGAAATCATTTGATTACATGGTATCCTAGTTTCAATCGTGTTTGACCGAGACCCCCACTTCATGTCTCACTTTTGGAACAAATTGCCAGAGGCTTTGGGAACTACATTGAAGTTTAGCATTGCATATCACTCGCAAACTGATGGGCAATCTGAAAGAACAATCCAGACTTTGGAAAATATGTTATGTATGTGTGTGCTAGACCTTAAAGGTAATTGGGATGATCACCTACCTTTGGTGGAGTTTGCTTATAACAATAGCTACCAAGCAAGCATCGGAATGGCCCCATACGAAGCATTGTATTGAAGGAGATGTCGATCACTTCTGTATTGAACAGAAGTCGGAGACAGGAAACAATTAGGCCCTGAGATCGTACAAATAACGAGCGATAAAATTAACTCATCCAACAGCGAATTCGCACTGCTCAAAGTCGTCAGAAAAGCTATGCGGATACACGAAGACGAGACTTAGAATTTCAAATAGGAGATCACTTGTTCCTAAAAATCTCACCAACAAGAGGGGTTATCCGATTTGGGATGAGAGGAAAGTTAAACCCACGTTACATCGGGCCATTTGAGATACTAGAAAGGATTGTTCCTGTGGCATATCGCCTTGCACTGCCACCTGAACTGTCCAATGTCCACAATCTATTTCATGTGTCGATGCTTCAGTAGTATCTTTAAGATCCAGAACATGTTGTTGATTATGAGGATCTGGAAATTCAAGAGGATCTCTCTTATGAAGAACAACCAGTGCAGATTCTCGATCGTCGTAATCAGGTTCTCCGAAACAAGACTATACCTCTTGTAAAAGTTTTATGGCAAAATCATTGTGTCAAAGAAGCTACGTAGGAAACGAAAAATCAAATACGGGCCAAATACCCACACCTCTTTGAAAACCAAGGTACGATAAGTTTGGAGACAAACTTTTTTTTAGAAGGGGAGAAATGTGACACCTCAAATGTTCAATTAATTTAACACCACGTTAATATTAAATTTTGAAAGCATGTGATTTATATGAAATAAAATAAAATAAAAGTATATTTTTCTGAATAATTATGCACATTATTTTAAATTTAATAGTTTGTATATTTTTATACTGAAAATTATTTCAAAATAAAAATAGTAATAATAATTTTAACTTTATTTGATAATATTTTCTGAGTATTATGGTATTTTTATATTTTTCTCTATATTTTTCCTAAATCAAAATATACTGAGACATAACATTTTCTGTGTGACTAAGAGGTGTGCCCTTCAAGTTGGCTTCCAGCCCACACCTCTTGCTGCCTACGTCTCCTCTATATATATATAGCTATCCATCATCAACAGCATCCTCACCTTTTCCCCAAACTCTCTTAGTCTCTCTCTTTGCCTCTAATTGTTTTTATTATATAAATAAAACTTTGAAATTAGTTTTGAGTATTTAGTGGGTCGCAGTGAACGAAAAGTAAAAAGTTGGAATTAACATAAAGGTGAGTTATATTATATATTGAGCTACGATAACATATTTTACATATGTTTTGAATTATCATAATTTGTTTTATGCAATTTATGTTTTATAAATTATTTTAATATTTCAATTGCATTGGTTATTTTCTAACCTTCATTTGCTTAAATTGAAACCCATGAATATGTTTTAGAAATTGTTTGTTAATGATTTTATAAACTATTATTTTCTATAAGTACCACCACGGGAGTCCCATACCTTAGAGGACTTAAATAAACCATTGACTTCTGATTGGTCACCTTGTGGCTCTCTATTTGTCATGGATCTATTGGCCTCTGTTCTGATTGTCACTCCAGTGACTTCTGTTCGATTCTGTTCTATATCGTGGTTATGATTATTTGCTTATATGATTTCCGCATTCTGTTTCCGTTATTTAAAATTAGTTATGTATTTCAGTTACCAAACTAATCTTTGTTTAGCTTACTAATTATCCATGGATTTTTGGACCCTCATGCTCACTATATAATATTTCTCAATCTGCCATGTGCTTATATCTGTTATCTCCTTTCAGGTGATGAGATTTACCAGGATCGAGATTGAGATTGGGAATGAATCGGAGTGTTTTTTTTATTTATTATTTGTAATTATGATCAGGCTCTTGTAATAAAATAAAGCTCAAATGACTATCTTCTTTTTTAATAAACTTTTTGGTACTTACTTATTTTATTTTCATGCATTTAATTTATCTACTTGCGCTACTACTACAGAAATTTTAGAATTATTTTATTTTTATGGTCTTGTTGCGACACCAAACCTTTAGATATTAGGTTTGGATCGTGACAATTGAAGCACATTCCAAAGCCAACCATGTAACTAATGCTGCATGGTTGGATGGTTTGTTCTGCTTTTGGTCTGGGATATGGTACTAGCTGCATGGTTGATCCTAGACTGTTATGCTTGGGTAGGGATCTGATATGTTGGTCTTGCTTGTGTGCAGTAGCAATGTATGTTGATTGATGGTTGGTGATGGTTGGACTAATGCTGTATGAAGTGGAAGTAGCAATGTGGATCAAGGTTCTACTACTGAACTGCTATCCTGCTACTCATGCTAACTAATGCCCCGTCTATAATGGCTACTGAATGGGACCTGAACTGTTGTCCTACTAAATGGGACCTGACCTGAATGGTTGGACTAATGCTGTATGAGGTGAGAACTAATATACTGAACTAATGCCCTAATCTGCTAATATTCTGTTTTTTGTTCTATCTCTTTTGTTGGTTGCTTTGATTGGTTTCTCACCAATCTTGGGTCAAGTGCTAGCAAATGATTTTGCTTCCTTTGCGGTGCCAACCTAGTTGGGATTGTAGAGGTTAGCTATGATGCTTAGTACACTTCCCTGCTTTGTTGATGTATTTTTGCATGTATTTTGTTTTTTCATCAATAAAGCTTTATTTTGCTGATAAACAAAAAACTAAATTGACTATTAAAGTACTCTACTGAGAGATTTCCCAACTACTTTCTTCTCAGCATATCATCAATGAAGATCCTTTTTGGGAAATTCTAGCATAACTGCCAATCAAAATCAACCAAAGTCTAATCATATACTAGTGGCTTAGCAAACTGTTTCAGCACTGATCATGCCATATACATGAATAGCCATATACATGAATAATAGTTCTAAGCAATAAAAGAGGAAGATACATGCTTAGAGAATTTATCTCGGGTGTAAACTATTGCAAAATCACATAGGAAATATGAAGAGATCTTGAACACAAAAGCAAAATTAGAGCCTAAGTCAGAGCTTGAGCTGCAACCTACTGCACAACTCAAAGAACAAGCGCAGCACATGACACAAGTGTAGTTTCAGCATTTGCCTGTTAAATCTTGTGCACCACAGGACTGTAACAATATCAAGATGGATTGTTACAGTGGGATTAGTTGTGGTGGTTAGAATACAAGTTTGTTAGAGTTTATTAGAATGTATCTAGCTGTGTTTGTTAAGAGTTAGTTATGATTGATAGTTTGTATCTTTGTATAAATAACTGTGTAAAGCACTTGTTGAATTAGAATGGAGAATTAAGAAGTTATCAGATTTTCAATAAAATCGAACAAAATGCAGAATTCTATTATCAAGAAAAGAAGGAAATCGAACCAAAATTTTTTATTAGCCAAAAGTGGCCTGTTGGTGACTAAAACTTTTTTATTAGCCAAAAGTGGCCTGTTGGCGACTAAAACTTTAGTCACCATATATTTTTTTAAAATAATTAAATATATATATATATATATATTACTTTTAGCAACTAAATTATTTAGTAGCCAATTGAGCATGTATGTTTGGCGACTAATTATTTGGTAGCCAAAAGTTTCACTTTTTGAGAATTGACGACCAAAAATTTAGTATCCAAAAGTTTCTTTTTTACAGTTGGTGACTAACAGTTTAGTAGCCAAATGTTTCATTTTTTACAATTGGCGACTAAAGTTTTAGTAGCCAAAAGTCAACCTATGATATTTGTTTAGTCACTAAAAGGTCTCATTTAGTTTTTATAATTTGTTTTGTAATATTTTTTGCACCACCTGTAATCTGTGTATATACAAAATTACTCATCAATTCATTCATTCATTCATTTATTCAGTTCTCAACCATTCAATAAAAATATTTCTCCACAACCTATACCGTTCAATTTTCAACCGCATACAAAACTTAACTATTAACCGTACATATCAAAGAAAATAAGAATATATAAATATAGTATAATCCAGCAAATACATATACTATCCAAACAAACAATCAAAATCCAAGTTAAAGAAAATCTTAACAACAATTGTGATGATGATGATGATGATGATGATGATGATGATGCTAGAGACACTATTGTTGGGCTGAAGGTCCTTCTACAATTGGTCTTCATCAATTTGTCATGTGGATGTTCATGTTCTACAGAACAAATTATAAAAATAAATTAAAGAAAATACATATACTATCCGAACCAACAATTAAAATCCAAATTAAAAAAAATCTTAATAACAAAATATATCAAGTTCCCCATCTTCTTATCACGTGCTCTTGATGCAGCTTCAGATATGTTAGAAGAGGGTCTCCATCTTATTCAATTGCTAAATTCTTACATATAGGTCACCGCATCGGGAATCAATCCAGTCATTCGTCATGTGAGACTTGTTAGACTTCTCATAGAATTTGTAAAAATCAGGCAACTCTTCGTCGTTCTCATCTACTTGCTAATTTCTCATCTAACAGAATTGTTTTAAGCAAAGAATCCAAATGTGAAAAAAGATTGAGAAGAAATCCAGTGACACGAAGATTAACATAAATTTCAAATAAAAAATGTGAACCAACACCCAGAGTAACAAATGGATACCAAGATGAGCAAAAGTACTCTTATTTCCACTATGAATGAATGAGACTCGTGCAAATTCCCACTAATCATCAATCCAAGGAAAGGCCTTTGATATCTGTTGGGTTGGTGGTGATGACTTCAAACTGTCAATTGTACTTCAAACATTTGTAAAAGTATTCTAACTTTATAAGAATTCATGAAAGAAAATTTATGGTTGAATGATATGTACTCTGAGCAAAGTATTTGATTAAATAAAAAGAGAAACGCTACTAAAGCAAGTATTGAACTAGTGAAGAGTGTGTAGTTACAACTTGTTCTGAAACATGTGCTTACCAAGTGACTGATTATAAAGCAGTTGACTGACTAAAAAAAGAATCATTATGGTTAAGGACAAGTATATTACCTGATATAGTTCTTGCTTGGTTTCCTAGAAAAGTAAAGACATCTTAGATACTTGGTTAGCCACAGTGATCAATCATATATCAGTAACTTTTTGTTTTTATTAGTTGAGAAAACCAGTATAACCAACTTGAAAATGCCTTCAATCCGTAGTATCTTGTCCCCAGTTTCAAGCAGACCTTGTAAAGTGCTAATGATTGGAAGCCCAGCTCCAACATTTGCTTCATAGAAGTAATGTGTATAGGATTGCTATTGAAGAGCTCTCAACCTCAAATATTGGAATTTGGACAAAGTCCAGTCATGAAAGCCCCTAGATGAGTTTTTCAGAAAATGGAACGGAAAAAAAGATGCAAATAGATTTTCTTCAAGTATTGATTATTTAGTAAATGAGAATACATCATTGGTGGATCACACAATTATGCATCATATTGTAGCAAATTTATTGAACTAAAGCCAATAATGATATAAACTAACAACCATTTCACTTATAAAAACATAACAAGGGTACACTAAATCATAACTTTCAAGGAATTTTCTACTCATACATAGAGAAAAATTTTCTTCTAACTTTCAAGGAATCCTGCTTCTCCAAAATAAAACGATTAAATTGTTATCAAATTCGAAATTAGGAACGAAAACCTAGTTGTGTTAATGATACACTATTCCATTATCCACAGTCGCGTATACTATTCAAATGACAATTTATATTATTCCATTATACAAAATTAAACATTAGCATAATAGCTTCTTTCAGATCAAAACATCTCAGCCAATTTGCATGACCAAGTTGAAGAATGTTAATGCATCTTAATTCAACGACATCTACATCACACCCATAAGCTAATATATTCATGGTACTCACCATGAAAATTGTTCACAGCTTTATTGGCCTCCTTAGGTGTTGAGAAGCAGACAAACCCAAACACAAATCCAAAACCTCTGGAGGCCCCATATTAATCCTTTGAGACAATTAAGCTGAGAATTTTACCAAACTTAGAGATCTTCTCCTTAAGAAGTTCTTCTGTGACATCTAAATCCAAATTCTTCACATATTGTATATCTAGCATCAGGACTAGGTAAAATCCTAAGAATATTTTTCTTTGTGTATGAGTTGTTCTCATATTAATCTGCTCTTTTTTTCTTTTCTTTTTTTCCCTTCAGACATGAGTGGAAGAAAATGTTTAGAACTTTGCTTTACAATCACATTGTAGCAGCCATACATGCATTTAAATACACAATCAATGTGTACGAGTTCTTCTATCTTGTTTCATGATATTCTTTCTTGGGTCTAAAGGAATAACAAGTAAATTTATTAAATATTAAAACCTAAACCAATATGTGATTTCAAAATACAACAGAAGAAATGGAAGAAGAAGATGAGCAGAGACAGATAAATTTTTGATTTGGGCATTGCATCAAACAATTGGAGGGCGAAAGATGTAATAAGAAGAACAAATTCATGGGAAAGAACAAATGTATGAAAAGTGCAAATCAACAACCACGAATCCACATACCTACCCAAAAAAAAAATCCCAAACCCTATTATATTCACACCAGTAATTCAACCTCTATCCTTTCATATCAATTAAATGAAGCTCAATGGTCCAACAAAAATCAAATCAAGGCATAATCTTTTCCGTACATTTAACCCCCCAAAAAATTTTGTAATTCAACATATTTTGGTTACTGGAAATTCATTATTTTATTAGAAGCCATTGCTTATCTAAGACGATGAAGGTTTAAAATAATATTGAATGAATTTAATAGTTAAACCCTAAGTGGCGCATATATGCACCCATACATTCAACTTTCAGTAGGCGTGTTCAAATCATTATTCCAACTAAATTTAAAGCTACACTCTAATCAATGCAAGCATACTACTCTACAGCAAGCTCCATGATAAAATTAAACTAAGAAATCAATAATTATATATGTATATATATATATATCTTCTATATACGCTTTTTCTTATTCTTATATTGTGATCTGCAATTTTGCTTTCTTTTGAACCACATAGCCATTGGCACCATAACCCAAACAATTAAATGTCGTTACACAGATTCAAACATTAAAATTAACACCAACAACCCACAAACCCAAAATTAAAATTCTGTTTAAAAGAAAAAAAAGCACAATTGGGTCAAACAGAAGAGAACCCAGAAACAATAGAATAGTAGAGAAGTAGTAGTGCTACCTTAGTTGGGAAGCAGAAATGAGAGGATCGATTTTGGGGACAAAATCCATAACCATAACTATAACCAGCCACTTCACTTGCTGTTAATATGTCTTCACGATGGCGATGGTGGAGGAGGAGGAGGAGAAGGTGCTCCGGTTGCTGGTGGACGTGAGGAGGAGCGGCAGTGAGAGAGGGAGTGAAGAGGAGGATCGGAGAGAGAGAGGGAGAGAAACGCTGAAAATAAGAAGACAGAGTTGCTGGTTTGTTACGGTTTGGGTTAGAAACAAAAAAACATATATAATTAATAGCAATTCGTGACTAAATATTTTAGTGGCTAATTACTTTTTTGAATCCTTCCAAAATTTGAAATCTCCCTCCAAATATTTTAGTTTTTTGGCAGCCAAACTTTTGGTCGCCAAATATAAAAAATAAATTTTTTTCTTTTCATTCGGCTACTAAACAATTTTAGTAGCCTAAACTAACTATACGGCTACTAAATATTCTTTTGTCGCTGAAAATATACTTTTGGCGACCAAACGTTTGGTTGCCAAAGATAAAAAATATTTTTTTTTTCTTTTCATTTGGCTGCTAAACAATTTTAGTAGCTAAAACTAACTATACGGTAACTAAATTATTTTTTTCTCACTAAAAATATACTTTTGACAACCAAACTTTTGGTCGCCAAATATAAAAAATAAAATTTTTTTTTTTCATTCAGCTATTGAACAATTTTCGTAGCCAAAACTAGCTACACGACTGCTAAATTTTTTTTTGGTTGCCAATTGTGATATTTTTGGCGACTAAATTGTTTTTTAGCCGTTAATAATCAATATTCCCCGACTAAAAAATATTAGTAGCTAAATATTTGACTTTTGCCGACTAAATTTTTTTTAATCGCTAAAAGTGTATTCTGTTGTAGTGCCTTCAAAAAAAGTCGTTGACGTTTTCGAAATATAAAACTCAACCATATTTCTTAATTGTTTTGTGAAAATTAAGTTTTGTCTATCGATTGAGCTCAAACTAAATTTTTACTAGCAAGACCGCAGCCCTCAAAATCTATATCCAATAAACCTTTAATTACACAATATGATAAGAATTTTAAAATTTGAGAACTTAATAAAAGTTGATATGGCTAAGGCTATGTTTGTTTGGCTCTTTGGAGAGGGAAATTGGATTAATAATCTGTAAGACCCACTTAAAGAGTGTTTGGTTAGGAAAATGAATGAAGGGATAGCTATCCCCTTGGACTAGTAATCTCTCAATTGGTAGGACTACCAATCTCATGGAGAGGTTGGGATTAGAAATTGAGTAGGGGGATTAGTGAATTTTTAAATGATTTTTATTAATGTTGTGTTTAATAAAAAAATTTATTTCTTTGACAAATATACAAATTTTTTCTCATTTTTTCTAACCCAAATTGCAAAATATGGCAAGGAAAAAAAAACATGCATGTTTGTGTTTTACCCGAACAAGTTCATTCTTTTTACGAGCCAGTCCTCCTTGTATTTACTGTCTTTTTTTTTTCCCGGATTGCACAGTTAACAGTATCCGAGTTAGTTTATGTACATTTTGATTAATCTTCTTGCCGATTCAGCCAAAGGCAAGCCATTCACATTAGAAACATTATTCTTTCTTGTAACCTAGCCCCAAGAATTGAACTATGAATAATTATGTGAGAAGTATACTCACCAATCATCCCATATTCCTTTCTTTTTTTTTCTTTTTTTTTTTTTTTTTGTGCTCACAAAAAAAAAAAAGAACTCTTCCCCTCCAACGGTTGTAAGTGGTCTATATTGGACATAAACTATTTAAATTTTTTTTTTTTTTTTATTTCAGACCAAAACAACATATGAACCAAAAATGATGGATGCATCTAAATGTAGCAATTAATATGTGCATTTTAAGTTGTATTGATCTTTTATGAGAGAAAGTGTTTTATAATTGAAGAGTCAATCTGTATGAGTTCATAGATGATGAAAGTAAAGTAATATTACCTTGTTTGAGAATATTGATTATTTTACTTGATTTTAATTTTTTACAAAAAGAAGTATATAAAGATAGAGATAATGATGTAATAATTTGTATTGACTTTTTAGTTTTTTGATTTTTTGACTATTTTTTACTCACATCCCAAACAATGCAATGTATTTAATCCTTTTATTTATTTTGTCAACGGGTCTACAAACTCATAATAAAAAAATAAAAAATAAAAAATAAAATCAGAAAATCACTCAAGTTTTTCATCAAAGGCTAAGATTTATTCATACTATGGGTCCACAAAACTTCTTTAAATATAGACAGTTGATTTGATATTAGAAATTTTCTAATTTTGTTTTTTTCTGGGACAATAGACTTTCTAATATTTTTTTTGGATTGTGAATATAAAATAGATGTGACTTGTTCTTGAGGAAGGAGATGAGATGAGATGAGCAACATGTTATCGTTTTGCTGCTAAAAAAAAATTCATATGGAGACGAACATAATCTATGAAGCACAGGTATGGGTACGAGTACTGGTACTGGTACGATACGGGTACGTCGATACAGTAAAATTCAAAAAAAATATGGTACGGGTACGGCTTGATACGCTTGTAAAAAAATATTTACGACTTGAATATATACTAGGTACGTCAAAAATTAAGAAGAAAAAATTTAGGTACGTGTTGGAATGCATGTATTGCTGAAGTACCATACGAGTACGATCACGGTAAGTACCCAGTACGAGTATAGCAAGTTTTTTAAAGTACCCATGCTTCATAGAACATAATCAACCAAATTGCAAATATGCTTGAAAGCTCCTCACACATTTTTCAGTTAAAGAGCATATGAAGGAGGGAAGTGTATTAGAAAAAAGTGCAAGTAATAAAATCGAATTACAAACGATTCTGAATTAGAGATATCTCCTCTAATAACAAATAATATTGAGAAAATTCTCGATTTTTATTTAATGAATATAAATTGTATTGCCCTAAAGTTTATATACATATCAAGAGAATCTAATAGTAAGCAAGAATATATTTAAATATTTTTCTTAAATATAAAATAAACATAACATAAAAATATATTATTATATTGGGATTTGAGTTTGTGTTAAAGTGATGAGTTATAAATGTGTTATTTTTTGTCTAATTTTGAATATGAGTTGTTTTAATCAAATATAAAATGTATTGTCCTAAGGCTTACATATATATATCTATACTAAATAATTCTTACTAATTTTTTGCTAGTCAAGGATATTTTAAATATATATATATATATATATATTAATTCTTGTAAAAGAAAAAAACGTAAAATAGCAAAAATAAATTAGGAAATATAACAATTTTATACTATTCTATACTAAGCTGGAATATTTATAATTAAATATTTTCCAGTAAATATAAAATAAAATTATATAATAGTCGTAAATTTTGTTTGCATCAGCATATTAACATGGTTGATACAACCTACTTGCATATGACAAACAAAAGATATGTTTTTTAATAAATAGAATTATAGTATTTCTTTTTTAATGGGATCTCCTAATTAAATAAATCCCACTCCAGACCACCCCTTCTAACTTATTCAGAAACCCTGAAAATTTTTTTTATAAGCAATGATTAGGATGAATATTGTTGTTTATGAATTTAGACTCTGTTTGAAATTTAAATTCAAAGAAGAATGTGCAAAGAAAAAAATAGATATAAGTTTTTTTTTTTTTTTTGTGTTACTTTTCCCTTAATTTTTTGTTTCTCTATATATATTCCTTCTCAAATACTAAAATACCATTGAGCTATAAATGTGGAATAGAATAAGATTCTACTAGTTTCTCCTCTTTATTTAGGAACAAATGTTACACGCACATAAAATTATGAATCTGAGTCACACATTTATGGTGAGGTTGTCTGGGGACCTGTACCATAGCTGTTGATAAAAGCCAAGGCATTACTACTCAAATGCTCAACGTTCAAAACTTGCGTCCCGACTTTAGTCTTGACTTGCCCACTTGCTTTCTTAGAAACGCCATCCAAGCAAGTATCAAAATCTGTCAATGCAGCACTAACAAAAGTCTGAATATCATTTATTTGTCTACCAAAGTTGGGGTCTCCAAAATTAGTATTAGCTATCTCTTTCAAGGAACGGCTGAGCTCATCCACTGAGTCGCCCGATAGTTCGACACAGTCAGCTAGGGCTGAAGCCTCCACGGGGCTCAGGCCCGGACTCTTTGACAGCTTTGTCACGAAAGCTGAGGTTGATTGGGCGGCTGAGAGGGTAACAGAGATGGCAAAGGTGGCTAAGTTTTTGCGGCTAGTTTTGATTTTGTCCGCAAAGATTGAGAGGGAGTCGTAGCATAATTGAGGGTACAATGTGATGGTACATGATTTTTTGATAAAGTCTGTGTTTGCATTTGTGGGTATTGACTTATTGGCTAAGCAAGAGGGCATGTAGGCAGTGAATTGAAGGAGAATGAAAAGAGTTGTTAGCGCATGGGAAAAAAATGAACCTTCCATCTCTCTCTCTCTCTCTGTGCAAGATTGATGGGTTAAGTTGGGAACTGTGAAGAAGTCAAGGGGGTAGGACCCAATTTATAGGATGGCTCAAGGGTAAGCTATTAATTAGTTTCTCTAGTTTTGTTATAATTTTAAATTGTGATGCTGTATGCATTAATTGTTATATATTAATTAGTGTATTAATATATATTATGATATTATTATTTTAAAATTATGACTTCATTCATATACAAATTACTAATACCCAAAACTTCTAAAATTAGGGTAAACTACCAATAGGTCCTACTTTGGAGACTTATTACCCAATAGGTCTTACTTTTGAGATTTATTATCCATTAAGTTCTATTGATAAATTTATTAAGTGATAAAGATAAATTTGTCAGTCTTTTATTTTTATGAATAAATTTATAGTGATAAATTTATCAGTCTCTTTGTTTTTATGAATAAATTTTTAGTGATAAATTTATCACTCTCTTATTTTTATAGTGTTAAATTTATTAGTTAGGATCTGTAAGTAAATAAGTCTAGTTAATAGGACTAATTGGTAAGTACCCCCTAAAATTATGTCATATTAGGTGTATCAATCTATACTATATATTAAATAAAAGCAAGTTTTTAATCCCAAGCCTCGTGGGAGCTCCAATCTCCCAATCTAAATTTTTTGATTTTTTTTATTTTAAAAAAAAACACATTTATTGATTTGGTCAAAATCTTCTGATTAGCATATATTAACATTTTTCAATCCACATGTCTTTTCACATGCCTACATTTATTGATTTGGTCAAAATTCCCTGATCAGTATTTAAAATCCCCTTATACAAATAATTATAGATACAATTCATGCATAGTTATTGCAGTACTTTTTTCAACTTCTCTCATACACTATGGTTAGTGATAAGATTGTTAAATTATTTTTATAAAAAAATCTTAAAAAACATAATTTATATATTAAAAAAATCTAGAACAAATATAAATATTTATAATTATTCCGTGCATAGCACGAGTAATAGGCTAATTAGTACATATAGCATTATTCAATTTTAAAATGTGATATTTAGATTTAAATTTTTTCTATGTAAGATTTTAATGTCACATTTATGGTCCATCTTGAGACTTTAATTCTTAGTCAAAAAGTCAAAAAATAACTACAAGTTATTACATTACTATCTTTACTTTTTTACACTTTTTTAGTAAAAATTTAAAGAGCTAACTAAAAATATTATATACTTTTATTTTTACCATCTTACGTAATATTAACCACATCATTTGATATTATGGTTGTGTATAAAATTATTCAATCCGCAAAAACAGCCCAACCCAAACTGCTCGCGCCTATTTGGGCGGTTTTGCATAATTATTAGGGTTAGATGTGGTTTAGGATTTTTTTGTTTTGCGAGTTGAGGGCCCGCATTTGTATATAATTTTTTTTTTAAATTTGGACTATAAAATTTTCTTGTAAATTTTGTAAGCATATAACCTTAATCTTCTCTCTCTCACTCACTTTAATCTAATTATTAAACATGTAGGCTCTAACAATGTAACATTATAATAAGAGCAATGCTAAAGACCACTAAAAGTGGTACTCTAAAGCAACCACTAATGATGTAGCATCTACTTTTAAAAACAAAAAAAAAAAAAAAAATAGACACAACAATACTGTGGCAATGGGTGGGACCCACTGCCACATCATTAGTGGTGGCACTAATTAGTGCTCCCACTCATTTCTCTTATAATAATATCACACACTGCCTTGTTTAAAAAACTTATTATTCAAATAAAATTTTTTGCAAATCTAGTTATGTGATTTTTTTTTCTATGTTACTTTTTATTTAATTTCCATTCTATTTTTTGTAATCCAGCTTTAATAGACGATAGAGTTGAACCTCCCACAATAAAAAATATTTAAAAAATGAGAAAAAAAACAAGTTGAAAAATAAAATTTAAAAGAAAAAAGCTTAATCCGCAAACCATCCGCAACTGCCTGCACATCTGTGAACCCCATTCGCACAAATCACAATTTACATTACGGGCGGTTGCGGTTTCAATTTTTTCCAAACCGCAAACATGTGGGCGAGTTTAAACCGCAAACTGAACCATCAAAAACCGATCCGCGAGCATCCCTATTTGATAGACTCATTTTTTATGCACATGAGACTTAAAAATATTTTTTATTTGACTATTGTTATCCAAGCTAAAAAATGAGACCTACTTTTTAAATCCAGTAATGTGTCAAGAAGATGATTGGTTGATAGATATTATATAATTATTAATCAATTATCTTCTTGACACATCACTGAGTCTAGGAAATGGATCTAAAAAGTGGAATTGTATAACATTTTCCTTTTTATTTTTATATTTTAGAATTAGAGTAGTACTATTCAAACCAAAAAATTAGACTTACTCTTCAAGTCTAGTGATCAATCAACCAATCACTTTTATCTATTATTTCTCTTTCATATTTTCTTTAATTATCAACTAATCAGCTTACTTACACATTATTAGGTTTAGAAAATGAATTTAAAAACAGGACTTGTATATCATTTTTCTTAGAGTTAATATTTGATTAGGAATATTATAATTTATAATTATTATAGTTAATATTTGATTGGTATAGAATAGTATATCATTATTATATTTCCTTGTCTATATTATATTTCCTCATCTAGCTTTTGTTATTTTCTGTTTCTATTTTACGAGAATTAATATTTTCCTTTTTAGATATTCTTAACTAGTAAGAACATGTGTGTATATATTATTTTCAAAATTTCTTAATTAATAAGAATTATCTTAATATAAATAAATATATGAGTCTTACGCCAGGCAATACGATTTATATTTAATTAACAAAAATCGAGAGTTTTTTTAATATTCTTCGCACTTACAGAGAGTATCTCTAATTCGGATTTGTTCGTGGTTCAATCTTATTGTTTGCTCTTCTTTTTGATATGCTTCCATGCATCAATTTTACTTCAACTCTAATATTTTTGTGGAACATATTAGATAATGCAAACATGCTATGAACACATAAAAGTTTAACAGAATGGAACACAGATGTGACACAAATGGTGAGTCACACATATGTAGAGTCCAATCCACCACATGTGGGATTTACCCTATGTTTTATATTTGTGTCTTATTCTATGAAAATCACATATGCACTTAAATTTACTATAAATAATATGATTAATGTCATGTGTTATGTTAGATGATACTCAAATATAATTATCACAACATTATTCTTTTCATGATTATGTTGACAAAAACTAGCTATATCTATTTGGAATCCAGATGTCTTTCATGGCAGTGGATTCAGATAGAGTAGCTGGTGGGCTAGTATGCATTTGGAATCCAGATGTCTTTCAGATGCAAGATTGCTGCTCAAACAAGAATTTTGTTATTTTGTTAGGTACTCTCTATTATAGCTTTGAATGTGTTATAGTCAATGTATATGGCCCTAATGATAGTGTTAGAAGGAGAAGGGTGTGGGATATCTAGATTAAATCGGTTATATGAAAAAACCTTGGTCTCTGGGGGGTGATTTTAATGAAATCAGGTGTGTATCTGAAAGGAAGGGATGTTCTAGTAGAGACAGGGGTATGAGAGAATTTAATGAGCTAATTGACAATCTGGAAGTGTGTGATATTTCAATGATGGGAAGAAAATTCACTTGGTGTAACTCACAGGAAGGAGAGAAGTGGAGTAGGATCGACAGGTTCTTGTTCAGTCCGGAGTGGATGCATTAGTTTAATTTTAAACTATGGGGGTTACCAAGAAGAATCTCAGATCATTGCCCTATTTTGCTTATGGAAGATAAGAGGGATTGGGGTCCAAAGCCATTTAGATTTCTTAATGCTTGGTCTTTGCATTCAAATTTCTTAGCCATTGTGGAGAAAGCTTGGGTTGAAACTACTGTGGTGGATTGGGTTGGTTTCAAATGCCTAAGGAAACTCCAAGCACTTAAACTGGCCTTGAAAAAAATGGAATAATGAGGTTTTTGGAAATGTGGAATTTAATCTCAAGCTTCTTGAGGAGGAACTACACATGCTTGATCGGGCAGCTAAAGAAAGATCTCTGATTGAGACAGAGTTAGCTAGAAGAAGACAGGCAAAAGAAGAGGCTTGGAAATTGAATAGAATGGTGGATGGGTGCCAAAATCCAAAACTAATTGGGCATTAAAAGGGGATAGAAATACAAAATTTTTCAATATTATGGCTTCTTCCAAGAGCGATAAGAATGCATTGTGTTCAATCAATGTGGATGGGGTTATAAAGGAAGAACATGAAGATATTAGGGATGAAGTCTTGCATCTTTTTTGAAATCATTTTACTAAACATTGGCCTAGTTATAACAACCCCTATCCGTAATTAGCCACTAATCCGCATTTAATGATGTTAATGAGAGGATTAAAATAAATTATGTGTTTATTCTACACTTTGTATGATTTTGGCTTTCTATCTGTTACTTATAGAAATATCTGTTTGAAATTCCACTTTAATATGTAAATCGAAAGCCTTATCGGCATCCGAAACCGAAATTGACTACACCGATATGTTATTTGGAATTTTAGAACCTTATGGCAAGTTTTATTAAAAATTGATTAAGTTTGATTCGTTAAGTCACATTTGGCAAGCCTTATGTTCTAATTAATGTGTTTTAACACCATAAGCTTATATGCAACCCTTAAGCTCATTTGTGAGCTCATTTTCTTTCATCCCTTGAGTGGAAAAATCTGGTGAGACATTTTAGAGAGAGAGGGAGCACAATTCTAGAGAGAGAAAATGAGAGATTGAAGAAGAATTGAAGGCTATAGCTTGAATTGATCAAAGATTGTGCTAGAACATGAGAATTTGAAGACTCTAGGTAAGCTTTTGGCTGTTAATTCAAAGAGTTATGTGTTGTAGGGATGAATTCATGGAGTTGTTAAGATCATTGCATGTAATTTACATATGTTTGTCAAGAAGATGGAGGATTTGATTATAATTTCACATGCATGTATAAATATATATAGAGGTTTGTCATTTGAGTTTGATTTCGGGCATCTATGTTGTTATCATGAGTTATTTGGTACATGCATGTCTAATTCATCATGTTTTAAAGCTTAAATTCATGTTTTGAAAAGGATTTCCCTCATGCATAGAGCCTTTGAGCTCGATTTTGTTAAATTCATGGTGTTAGAGAAAAAGAGTTTTTGAGACATACATACATGGAAGTTTGAACTCAATTTTGGCTAAATCCATGAGTTTGGAGCTAAGGGTTTGTAAATGACCATATATTTGTGATTTAGAAAAGTTTTCCAAGTGTTTTGAACAAGCCATGCACGATTTTGCCATTGAAATTGCATTTGGAAGCTCAAGAACCCTGTTTTGGAAAACCCAGAATTTTGCAGTCCGCTCGAGCGAGGAAACCTACACTCGAGCGGAGATTTCGAGCTCTCAGTATTTTTTTTCAGACATGAGCTCTCCGCTCAAGTGACCACTTTGACACCCGAGCGAACCCTTTGCAAGTTGTTGCTCCGCTCGAGCGTGGGAGTTGTAGCTTGAGCGTAGATTGTGATCAACTAGTACTTTTTCCAAGTTTGCAGGCCGCTCGAGCGAAGTAAGTCACGCTCGAGCGACCCCTCTCATTTTGCAAGTCGCTCGAGCGAAGTAAGTCACGCTCGAGCGACACCTCTCATTTTGCATGTCCGCTCAAGCGAGGAAGTCTGCGCTCAAGCGGGGACCTTATTTTCAGAAAATTTACTAAGTGTTCCAATTTATGTTTTGGCATCCTCATTGCATCCTAGGCATTCCTAAGCCTTAATTAAGTCATAGTAGTGAGGTTATGGATTAGAAACACACTAAGAAAAGAATGTACTAAGTTCCGAGACTGCAAGTGCATGTGTTTTAGGTAATGTGATAAGAAAGATTAAGAACCAATGTAATGAAAGCTAAGCCTTAATGGCCACTTGAATGTGTAATGATAAGACATGCTTGTGTTATGTATTTTGTGATTGTAGGTCAAGACTCGAGGATTGATTGACCGCTTACTGGAACCACTGTGAGTAACGTTATCGTAAAGATACGTTTATATGAAATTATGTTCCAAACGTAATGTGATAAGCTATGATTTCTGAAATGATATCTGTTTTCGTGAACGAATATTCCATGTTTGAAATCTATTATGGCATCCATAGATAGTCCCAAGTCATAGGGGACGGCATGAAAATGCGGGTCCATGATATACAAGTTTACGAGATCTCGTTAGCCACTTCATTGTGGTGATATGTGTTTAATCGGTATCCGAAACCAATTACTCTAGTCGGAAGACGATCTGTGATGTGTTCTATGGGATGTACTCTTATTATGTTCTGATATGAGAACGATTATGCTCTGATCTGTTTTCTGCTTATGATATGTTCGGATTTTGTTCACTAACCCCTTTACCTTAATGTTATTCACTGGGTTTTAGCTCATTATTTGTATATATATGTATATAGGTGAGCATTTTGGAGTTCAAGCCCGAAGGCTTTTGTTCGGATCTGTGTTTCTGTTGTCAGCCAACCACTGTGCCTCACGTGGAGGTTCCCGAAGTGTCCTATGTTTAGTCCTTTGGGTTCTGTATATGTATAAGACTTGATTTGATGTTGTTGGCTATACTTAAAATACTGTAATGTGTGTGGGTATAACGTATGGTTGACTACCGGATATGTATATAAAGTTATAATTATTCTATTTCATATAAGTCAGCACAGCTCATTGGACAATTATATTTATGTATTTACTTCCGCTAGCCCCTTAATTTTGTTAATCTGTTCAGAGGCCTTCGGTAATCCAAGGATTACTGGCCGGTTACGATGCTAAACCTATAAAGGCGGGTTTGGGTCATGACAGAGTGGTATCAGAGCACGAGTCATACCGCACACACGTGTCCATATGAGCTATAGGATGTATTAGAAATGAAGTAAGGGTATTGCATTACCATGTTTAAGTATATGAACTATTATGAACCCGTCCTTATTGAAAATGAATTGAAATGAAACCTTTGTGCATGATCAAAGAAGTTAAGTGGAATAACGTGTAATGTTAATTTCAATACCGAATGTGGAATCTATGTGAACATGAACGTATGAGAGTAAAGGATCACATGACTGTATCTGAATTGAAATGAAAGTATAAGCGCGTCTGATATGAAATGAAATGTGAGAACAGTGAGAACTTCCCTTATATCAATAAGCACCTTGTTTGTGTGTAGCTGATGGAAAGGACAAGGAATGTAGACGAATCTGAATCTTCTGACGCTAGAATTAGCCGAATAGAAAGAATAGTTGAAGCCTTAACCGAAAATCTGAAACAACAGCAACAAGGGCAAATACATGTACCTGAACCAGGTAATTATGATATGGTAATAATGACACATAAATGTTGTGAAATGTCTAATGTTATAAGGGAATCAAGAGTTTGACTAAAGTATTGGTGAGAATATGCATGTTGATTTGTGGAAACATAGTATTTTGCAAAATTAGAGTCTTCAATGAAGGTCATGGAAGCTATATGCACTATATGTTAAACTGGACTATGAGAATACTTGGAAAATTGACGAATTTGATGATCAACGAGATGCATGGAACTATGGTGATTGAGGATGAGAGAAGTCATGTAAGATAGTACATTTTAGTGGGAACCTGTAGACGTCCTCGAACGTCCCGGGAGGATGAGTCTCGTTCTGTTTATTTTGTGGGTCTACTACAGTTCAGGACTCAATATCACAGTTCTGAATCTAATCTCGCAAAGTGCAATGCAAGATCAATAAATCACCAAAGAGTCCAAATCCGGCAAATCGTTTTTGAAAACAGATTTTTTGAAAGAAGTGCCAAACATGGACTGCTTTGCCAGATACAGAGTCGCCACCTAAATATTTTATTGTTGGGAAAATTTAGGAAACCCTGACTCGTTGTCTAAGGCCACGTGTCCGTCATCACCAAAGTTGCCTTGGCTCGGGAACTTGGGTACGATTGGAGAAGGTCACTTCATGAGCACCCCCGCTCGCCCGATCAAAGATCAGCCTCTACTAACCATGATATCTAATTTTGAAAACATTATGCGTTCTTATTCCAGTTATTAGCCTAGATTTACTATGTGATGCGCACAGCATACAAGTATAGACCAGGTCGCTTGAATTAGAACAAAACATTTCATGTTTGTTTTTTAAAGATGGTTTGCTACTCGCAAGTAGGCTTAAAATGCAGATTTTGCCACCCTCGGGTGGGCTTAGAAAAGATGGTTTTGCCACTATCTAGTGGGCTTAAAACTCACGGTCGATGCATTGTTCCAATCCAAATAACCCAACCTTCATCCAAGGCATTTAGGCAGTTATATCACATAAGCATATAGCTTCATGGTAAGCATGCTATCATGGCAGTCACTCGCACGCATGCAAAAATGCTAAAGCATAAAACTTACCGAGTACTCCAAGCCAAAACAAAAGCTATGTTAGAAATTCATGCATGATCCTAACTATACAGAGATGCCTAATGCAACACATGCAAAAATGCAACTATAGCAGGCTCGGCTATTCTAAAGATGGCATGTGAAATGCTACAACTAACAAGTATTCAACTTGGAATTGAAATACAATGCAGTTAGTATGATGCGCCGAGCCCGGTGCATGCAAGACAGATGAATGATGCAAACAGGCAAGCATAAGTATGCTAATTGAAACGTGCCCTAATCTAACCATCATAAGCTGGTAAATAAAAGGAAGACAGACGTGGGGTTGGAAGACATACATCGCACACACGCACACTTATTACAATTGTGCCCTCGCTCGGAGGGTCCGAATAAATAATATACAGTCCGAATAAATAGTACAGTCCGAATAAATACAAAACCCTAATTAATTAACAAATTTACTAGGAAAGCAGTAAACTAGCACGCAAACCCATGGACCGCCTTAGCTCTGTTTCGAATGATGAATGATGCATGCTTGAGTTGCCTTGCGCGAAAATCCATTGCGATGCCCCGGTTTGCCTCTGTTTACAATTAAGCCCGGAATATTGCACGAAGCTCCAAAAGACTGCCGGTTTCTGATTTGCTGCAACAGAGAGCAAGAAATGAGCATGGCAAAGTATTTTCACATATATATGCATACCTCGATCCTCGTGCCACCAATCATGCATCTCGATGCATGATGGCCGAGGAGTCAAATTACACGACTCAATGTGAAATGAATGCACATATAAACACAACAAGACCGAGACTCCATCATGGTTAATCCGAAGTGTCGGCGACCGGGAATTCAGACACGTTCCATCACTCCGAGTACGAAACGTCCCTCGTTTTCCATGTTTGGGCTAACTCCTATCCCAAACACAATGCAATATGCATGACATGCATGAATACAATTCTAACATGCAACCTAACATACATAACGCTATGGATTAAGATGGCATACGCAATGTACTAACATACAACCTAGCATACGCAATGCAAAGGACTAAGATGGCATACACAATGCATAATGGAATTACACCAATATGAGTGGACCTCGGCCACACCCACATCAGTAGCCATAAGATGAAAATGAGATAACCGAAATGCGTGCACACATGCACGCAAACCGAGGACCGAACCTAAGGCACAACATGCAACTCTACCAAAGCATGGAAAGGGATGCAAGATGGCATGCAATAGCATAAATTACAGCTGTGAAACAGTATGCAAAGTGATCCCGAAACATGGAAACATGGCACCCGATGCATGAAGTAAACCCCGAAACTCAAAACTAGGCACATGTATTGACTTATAGCTATGCAAAGCAAGCATTATTTGACTATGAAGCACAAACACAGAGCCAAGGCAGTCCCAAAACATGAACATCTTTAGTTCAAAGCATGACCAAAAGATGCTAGCATGATGGACTAAAATAGCATGTAACTTTGACTAGCAAACATGGTTTACATGGCATGTATATGAAACGTATGAAAAATCATCAAACCAGAAAAAATCAGTGAATAAAATATATCAAAATATGCCTAAATAACCTCTGAAATACAGCCAACACATGCACAAATGATGGGTTCCTTTAGAGGGCCATACAAGGGATTATTAAGCACATACAAGATAGACAATTAACAAGACCAAACCAACTCTAGAAATGGGTTATGAAAGCCCTAAAACCCACTAAATAGGCCCTGGAATCAGTCTCGGAAATATGCAAAGAAAGCCCTCTTTGAAAGGTCTTGAATGGGATTGCTCTACACATACATCATAGACATAAAATATAGCCGAAAGGGCCTTGGACAGGGCCAAGGCAGACCTCAAAACCCACAGAATGAGGCCTGGAAAGTGACTTCAAAGCATGAAAAATAAGGTCCGTTCGGAAGGCCAAAAGGATCACCAAACAAGACAAGGAGAGAGGGGGTCACCCCCTTCTGATTTTGGCCTTCAAGAACACACCTAAGCTACTGAAAATCCACTGGATTTTAGTGGCTAAGAGGCCAAGCCATGGCCAATGCAAGAGCTCTAATGCATAGCCCTAATCATGAAGAGATGAAGCATGCATGGGGGGAAGATGACCCCAAACAGAAATGGGACCTTAACCAAACTTAAAGATAATGTCAAAACAAGACTTTTTTCAGTTTATATCAAATCTCGAAAATGTTCACAAGTAAGGCTAAAATATGATGCAAAAATAGCCCTAAAAGAGAGATAAAGCACAAAGGGGGAGTAGATGGCCTCAAACAGCAAAGAGCCCTTCAACAAAGTTGAAGAGGGACTCAAAATAAGATACTTTACAATCTAGGTCAAATCTCAGAAATGCTCACAAATAAGGCTAATATATCATGCAAAACAAGCCCTAAAAGAGAGATAAAGCACAAAGGGGGAGTAGATGACTTGAAACAGCAAAGTTTTCTTAAACAAAGTTGAAGATGAGCTCAAAATAAGATATTTTCCAGTTTAGCTCAGAGCCCAAAAATGCAAGCAAAAGGGGCTAAGATATGAAGCAAAATAAGGCTAGAAAAGGGAAAATGAGGACTTACCCTTGTAGAGCCGACCTCCAGCAGCTTTTGGACCAAGAATGTGAGCTCTCTACCTCTGCAAATGACCTTCAAGGTGCTGAAATGGAGTGTGGAGGTGGTAGGCTATGAGTTGTAGTGTAAATGGCCAAGGATAATGGACTTTAGAGCTTGGAAGAGAGAGCTATGGAGGGAGATGGGTGTATGCCTTAGCAAATATCTCTAACCCTTGCAAATGGAGATGAAAGGTTGGTTATATAGAGGAGAAAGGCTATGGCTTCTTGGAGAAGCCTCAAAGGGGGGGTCAAAGCTTCTAAAAGAAGCTTGGCTGTCAAGCTTCCTCAAGAAACTAGACCAAAGAGTCCAACTTCTCTCACAAGCTAAGCAAAGGGTCAAAAACCACCTTTTAAGGACCAAAACAAGGACCAAATCCTCAGGCAGTGGATCTGGTGCAAAACAGCTGGCACAGCTGGAAGGCACCTGAAGAGACAAACCTAGCCGACCAGGTTCAAAAGGTCCAGGTGGTCGGCCGGCCACCTCCCCTGGTCGGCCGACCAGGGGTCAAAGGGGTCAAGCAAAATTACTGGTCGGCCACCCCAAAAAGGTGGCCTCCCAGATGAGTGCAACACAGCTATGTAGAGAAAAACCAGAAAAAGTGGTTCAAGAGAGAGAAAAACTAGCTTTTTAGAGGGGTTCAAAAGGATCAGGAAGAATTACTGGTCAGCCTACCCATATTGGTGGCCTCCCAGGTGTGTACAACACAGTGGTGTGGTGGAAAGTCAGAAAAAGTGGCCCGGGAATGGGAAAAACCAGCTTTCTAGTAAGAAAAACGGGCGACGAAGAGCAATGAAGAGAAAAGCTGATTTTTCAGAAAAATTGCTAGTCTTCCACCCTCCTACAACCTTCCTAACAATGAAAATAAGGTCTCTGCCAAAAATGAACCCAAATCGATGCAAAACGAAGGTTTGGGGGCCAAAACGCGCGGCCCAGGGCCTTGAAAACTGACTATTAAGCACCGGAGGTGGCGTTTGACCACGAAGTTGGTCTCTCGAGCCACAGTGTCCCTCAAAAGGGAGGAAACAAGTTGTATGCCAAAAACCGGAGCAAACGGAGGTGGTTAAGCGGTCCCGAAGCGAGGCACACGGCCAACGGCTCTGAAAAACCGGAAACCGGGCTCCAAACGGGAAAAATGGCCTACGACCATGAAACGTAGCCTACGGCCACTGAGAGACGGTCTACAAGACCTCTCCCTCCCTTCGGGAAGAGAAAACAGAGGAAACAAGACTTGGTTCGCAAATCGAGGCAAGGCACAAAAGAGTCCGGAAGTCCAGAGGCAAGGCTCGCGGTCGAGACTCCGCAACTCCAGAACGAGCACAATATGCAACATCACCAAGCGCTCAATCGGTGACGTCTGAGTCTTATGGTAGATCAAAAATGGGGTGTCTACAGAACCTATTATGTGGAATAGTAAACCGTAGAGTCTCATGCCTTTGTAGAATGACCTTGAAAGTCTGATTGGAATCATGTTTGGCCAGCGTGCTTCGAGTCAGAAATTCTTGGTAAATTCCTTGGGAATGAATATGTCACCCTACCAGTGTCCTTATATGTCTATGTGTGTATGTCTACTTGTGCTTGATATGTGTTTTGTAATATGATTTAAGTCAATGAATCAACCCAAGTATTGTCAACCATTTTCTTGTGCTTAACCCTTCCCTTCTGTCAATAGGAGGAGGTGGTGAAAAAAAATATGAATGAAGTGGAAATTGAGTCTTTATCAGAATGATGAGGTTAAGTAGAAGAAGTACTAGAGTACGTAGTGAAAGCTGTGAATCCTACCGCACATAGCAAGATCAAAATGGAGAATTAAGTGTGAAAGTGAAAAGTGAACCAAGGGAGAAAACTAAGAATTTTGTGGCAGGAAAGACGAGCAATTCCAGGTGAAGTTGTAAGAAAAGTAAGTTATCCTAGTATGTTATATGTCACTAGATCTATCAGGGACTGTGTCATCGAATTACTGGAAATGTGAAAAGTTGGGGCATTAAATAAAAGACTGTCCCAAAACCTAAGAGAAAGCTTAAATAATTTAATTGGTTAAGGATAGTACTTATGTACAAGTAGGACTACTTGAAGTTAACAGTTTATGTGTGGGTGTTTATTTTTAAATAAAGTTGTGTTATAGTGTTTTGATAAAGTTTTGCTTTGCTTTGTTTTGGAAGAGTATTTAATCTAGCATAAATGATTATCCATTAGTTTCTGTATCAAGTGTTAGCTTGTTTTGATGACATTCTTGAAAGGTCCTTTCGTGCCAGGGGACGTTAAGCTTATGTAGCACCTTTGTTGAGATATCTCTTTGCCATCAACGGTCATGTACGGATGGTACCACCGATGGTCTTGTACGGGTGGGTTATGTTTTGCCACCGACGACCTTGTACGGGTGGGTTGTCTAACCGATTCCGGGTCAACCACCGACGGTCATAAACGGGTGTGCTTCGATTCCGGGTCGATTATTCCTTTGTTTTGTCAAGAATGTCATCCTTGTGTTATGTATATGTTAGTAAATAGCCCTAGAGGCTTTGAAGGATTTTGATTGATGAACTGAATTCATCCCATGTTTTGTTACCAGTTATGTTATGTGTTATTTAATTAAGACGAAACCCATTTGTTGGAATCATTTAGAACTCAACCGAGGTTGCTAAAAAGGAAATTATCATTAGAGGATCGCTAAGATTCGAACTAACTTAAAGACTAAACAATTTGAGCCAATGAAAATTTTCCTACTTGATATCTGAAGAAATAAGACTTCATTTACTGAAATTATATTATTATGGAACTAGTGAGAACATTGATAGTGACTAATTACGTTATACTGAATCATAAACCTGGAAAAATTAACGGGGCTGGACCGTGATTAATGAACGCTTTGAAACCCACTTCTTGATTTGAACAATTACATACCTGTGCGCTCGCATGCGAACTTACTTGGAGAATGTAACATTGTATTTGACTTGAACTCTTTGATAGGAACTATTGTGGTACATAACTCTGATGTGATTTGAAAACCGAGGAACTTGGAACAACTGTAGAACTACTGACTATGCACCTAAGTGAATAGAGTATGAATTATAGAATTAATATACCCCGTTAGGAAATAATAAGGCTAGAACCTTTACATGCTCTAATGTGATAGAACTATGGTTTGATGAGACCTTTGTTTACCTGAGAGAACTTCTGTTTGATGACTCACGCTTGAACTTTGATTTGATATGAATGGGTAGAACTTGTATAGCGACCCCGGTCTTTTCCCATTCGATGTTTGTATTCGGACTTAGGTTCCGTAGATTCTATCTTTGTGAAATGGTTGTTGTCGTCCTATATTTTCTTATTTGGAGTTATAGGATGTGTTGGGCGGGTTTGGAACAGGATGGTTGAGCTTAGGAACCAAAACTAGTTGCCCAGATTTTGGCTTGTCCGCTCAAGCGGGAAGTTTGACGCTCGAGCGGGGATTTGTTGTTGCTTGTCCGCTCGAGCGGGGGTTTTGGCGCTCGAGCGGGAAAAACACCCATCCAGTATTTCTTATGCAGGTTGACGCCTTTCGGCGAGTTGGGCCGCCGGCGGAGTTCAGTGTGCCGCCGAGCGGGAGTTGACGCCGAGCGGAGCTCAGACGCGAAAGTGCTGAGAGTGTGCATCCGCCGCTCGAGCGGGGGTTTGGCCGCTTGAGCGGGGCGGCTGGGTATAAAATCGTGTTTCAGCGTTTTTAAAGCAGTTTTTCACCCTCTTTTCAGATTCTAAACCCTAGTTACGAGTTCTCTCTCTCCCAACTCATCTTCTCTCCTTGGTTTCATCTATTTAGAGTGCATATCTAACCTAGTTCCTTCATTAAAAAGGTAGAGGAGAGTGAGGGCTTTCATTTAATCTCAGCAATTGTTGGTTTGGAGCACTTTGGAGTTTTGGGCATCATCTTTATCTTCCCTTTTTTGAGTTATTTCTTCGAGGTAGGGATTTCCTACTCCTTGTATACGTTTTAATCCTAAGTGTTGGTGTTTTGGTATGTGGGGGGGTAGTTTGGTAATTTTGGGAGAAACCTTAGGGTTTGTCATAGATTAATTCATGTAATTAATTTAAGGGGGAATTGTGTATTGATTAAATTCATGAGATTTGGGGAAATTGAGATTTGTTGATGTAGTTGAATATTTAATCACTTATCTGTGAAATTGATATTATATATATTATGATATTTATTTCTTGCTTAGAAATAATTGTTTTGGGCTATCGGTGGAGGATAGCTAGTGATTGTTGTAGACCTTGCATGTGGCTTAGGTATAACTGGAATTTAGTCATTTATGTTGACTGTTGAATTAATACAGAACATTACTTGTATTAATTATGTGTTGTATATGGCAAGTATTGATTATGTTGCATATGCATTTGGTAGTGGAGAAGATAAGGGATGAACTCCCCGGTTTAGGGAAAGAAAGGGGATGGACCTCTAAACCGGACTTGTTGGGAGAAGATGGGGAATGAACTCCCCGGTTTAGGGGAAGAAAGGGGATGGACCTCTAAATCAGATTTGTTGGAAGGAGAAAGGGGATGGACTCCAGTAGCATCACTTATGTGTGTGCTTATTGATAATAGAATTATTTCTATTCGTTGTTGTTATGATACATCACCACCATGTGTATCAGTTGGGAAGTATGGAAGTGAAGTTGATTGTAATTGATGTAACACCAGCGTGTGTGTATTATGTTGTAAGAAAGGTTTAACCTGATTTGTTATCTTTGTTGAGTTGTTGGCCAGGTTCTGAGCCATGTCAGTATAAATGGGAAGTGAAAGGTGTCATAGACCATGTGTCATAGACAACATAGGCATTCGTGTCAATAAATTGTAAATTGATTGTCTTGTGTCAACCATGTATCGGGTGCTACTGCTTTAGTTAATTCTTATGCTTGGTTTAGTATTTCTCTATTGGGCTGTGGCTCACCCTATATGGGAACTTTATTTTCAGGTTCAGGTGGTTCTTTACCTCCAAAGACTTAGCTTCTGAGGATTTGGGCTTGAAGACTTGTTTTATTGGTTTTTAATTGTTTTATTTGAATTATGTAAACATTCAAGCCTAGGGCTTTACTTGTTTGAGTTAGAACTCATGAAAGTGTGTCCAAGTGTTGACTTGGCAAGATGTAAGCCCGTAGGGCATTTATTTTGATGTTTTATTTCGGAATACTCTGATGATTTAAATATTATAATGTTTTCTTATAATAATGCATGCCTTGTTTTATAATTATTGGGTTTAATTTTGAGGGCGTTACAACTTGCATCTGCTATGACCTGGTTGAACTTTCATTGATTTGATCTGAGGAGACCCTTATTGAGAGCTATTATCTAATTGATTACATTATGGGGGATTGTGAATTGCTTATGATTGAATAACAGGGCCGTGTTGCTAAGGGAACTAACCAAATGAGAATTAGAATCAATCTTGAACCTTTAGGAAAAATGTGTACCATCAACGGCAGACGATGCGATTACGAATAGCTCCTTACTTTATGCCTGTAACCGATTGGGAAAACACGTGAATGAGATTATGAAATCTGGTAACTTGTGCTTGGGGAATATGGGAATACTGTATATATGACATGTGATTAATTACCCTGTATTACTGTTTCGACCTTGAACTTGTTTGACTAGAGAATGATTGCTTTGGTATTACTGTACTTTAAAACTGATGGGATTTGTGACAACAGACTGGTTTGATTATAAACTCTGACTACCTAGGGATGTATGTAATCAGTAGGACTGCTCCTGTATTGACATATAGTACGATCAGACCTGTGGAAACTGAGGCTGATAAACAGTATGCGAGTGACTACATCCGAATTTAGTTTACTATTAGGAGGTTTATATACTAAATTGTCTAGAATACCGATGACTTCTAAGTAACCTGGACTAACTGTAAAAAAAATAAATAAAATAAAATAAAATAAAAAACCGAATCGAGTGAGGGTCGGATGAATGACTCGGAAATGAATAATTAAATCTCTGTAACTTGACGGGGAAAATTACTTAAGAAAATGGAAACAGTGCGAATCTCTAACCCTGATAAGTACTTGATATAATTAATGTGAGTAATAACTTAGTAAAGTTATGTTCAACTTTACTTATTTTCTATATATAGAATAAAATTTGTTCTATGAAATGTTATGTTTGTACTATGAATGATTGTCCAATTTTGACAAGTATTCGTGGCAACAACTCTGTGGTACAAGTATGTTATCTATTCCCAGTCCGGAGGTTCCCTTATGGAACTGACAAGTTATCCGTTCCCAGTCCGGAGGTTCCTTCATGGAACTGACAAGCCATCTGTGCCCGGCTGGAGGTTTCTAATCGGAACTGACAAGTTCATAAGTTCCCAGTCCGGATGCTCCTTTACAGAACTGACAAGTTATCCTCACCTAGCCGGAGGTTCCTCTATGGAACTGACAAGTATGGTCTAAGATGCTTTGTAATTAATCTATTAGTGCTATCGGAAGGACTATGTATGATCGACCATGACTTATGATTTCTATCTGTATATGATCTAGACAAGAATGTGAATATGAACATGTATATGAATCTGTTTCTGATTAAAATCTGAATGCGTATAAGACTTTGTTTTGATAGGAACCCTATTCTCTATACATGGTTACGTTCTGTTTTGTAAAGAGTTGAAATTATATTTCTGTTGAACATCGTTTCTTTTAAGATAACTTGAGTTTGGAGGACCAAACTTCTTAAGGTGGGGAGACTGTAAAAACCCCTATCCGTAATTAGCCACTAATTCGTATTTAATGATGCTAATGAGAGGATTAAAATAAATTATGTGTTTATTCTGCACTTTGTATGATTTTGGCTTTCTATCTGTTACTTATAGAAATATCTGTTTGAAATTCCACTTTAATATGTAAATCGAAAGCCTTATCAGCATCCGAAACCGAAATTGACTACACCGATATGTTGTTTGGAATTTTTAGAACCTTATGGCAAGTTTTATTAAAAATTGATTAACTCTGATTCGTTAAGTCGCGTTTGGCAAGCCTTATGTTCTAATTAATCTGTTTTAACACCATAAGCTTATATGCAACCCTTAAGCTCATTTGTGAGCTCATTTTCTTTCATCCCTTGAGTGGAAAAATCTGGTGAGACATTTTAGAGAGAGAGGGAGCACAATTCTAGAGAGAGAGAATGAGAGATTGAAGAAGAATTGAAGGCTATAGCTTGAATTGATCAAAGATTGTGCTAGAACATGAGAATTTAAAGACTCTAGGTAAGCTTTTGGCTGTTAATTCAAAGAGTTATGTGTTGTAGGGATGAATTCATGGAGTTGTTAAGATCATTGCATGTAATTTACATATGTTTGTCGAGAAGATGGAGGATTTGATTATAATTTCACATACATGTATATATATAGAGGTTTGTCATTTGAGTTTCATTTTGGGCATCTATCTTGTTATCATGAGTTATTTGGCACATGCATGTCTGATTCATCATGTTTTAAAGCTTAGTTTCATGTTTTGAAAAGGATTTCCCTCATGCATGGAGCCTTTGAGCTCGATTTTGTTAAAACCATGGTGTTAGAGAAAAAGAGTTTTTGAGACATACATACATGGAAGTTTGAACTCAATTTTGGCTAAATCCATGAGTTTGGAGCTAAGGGTTTGTAAATGATCATATATTTGTGATTTAGAAAAGTTTTCCAAGTGTTTTGAACAAGCCATGCACAATTTTGCCATTGAAATTGCATTTGGAAGCTCAAGAACCCTGTTCTGGAAAACCCAGAATTTTGCAGTCCACTCGAGCAAGGAAACCTGCGCTCGAGCGGAGATTTCGAGCTCTCAATATTTTTTTTCTGACATGAGCTCTCCGCTCAAGCAACCACTTTGACACTCGAGCGAACCCTTTGCATGTTGTTGCTCCGCTCGAGCGTGGGAGTTGTAGCTCGAGCGTAGATTGTGACCAACTAGTACTTTTTCCATGTTTGCAGGCTGCTCGAGCGAAATAAGTCACGCTCGAGCGACTCCTCTCATTTTGCATGTCCGCTCGAGCGAGGAAGTCTACGCTCGAGCGGGGACCTTATTTTCAGAAAATTTACTAAGTGTTCCAATTTATGTTTTGGCATCCTCATTGCATCCGAGGCATTCCTAAGCCTTAATTAAGCCATAGTAATGAGGTTATGGATTAGAAACACGCTAAGAAAAGAATGTACCAAGTTCTGAGACTACAAGTGCATGTGTTTTAGGCAATGTGATAAGAAAGATTAAGAACCAATGTAATGAAAGCTAAGCCTTAATGGCCACTTGAATGTGTAATGGTAAGACATGCTTGTGTTATGTATTTTGTGATTGTAGGTCAAGACTCGAGGATTGATTGACCGCTTACTGGAACCACTGTGAGTAACGTTATCGTAAAGATACGTGTAGACACCCCATTTTTGACCGTCCTCAAGACTTGGACGTCACCGTTGGAACACTCGGTGATTATCCCTGTTTGTGTTCGTTTGGAGTTCCCGGAGTTCTCGGCTGCGCGCGCCTTGCCTCAGGACCTCCGAACTCGACCGTTTGTGTTTGGTTTTGCACCAAACGCTTGTGTTTTGCCTTGGGAGGGCAGGGAATACCTTTTGAGGCATCCCTACACACCACCGGCTGGGGCTGGAGGCCACCGGCTGGCTGGTTTGTCCATCGGCACTTTATTGTGCCGACCGACACAATTTTGTGCCGACCGGCACTAAATTTTGCCATTTGGTACTCTTTGCCGGCCGAGCACTGTACACTTGCTTTTTGAGATATTTTCTCACAGGTTGTAAGTAGTGTTTGCTCCATACACGTGTATTGAGGGATGAGCCCTTGGCTTGCTTAGTGGCTAACCATTCCTTGCCTATAAGAGGAGAGCTCTTCCTCTTGGCTCAAGGGTTAGCCTTTTGAGAGCCAAAACCAGAGCATTATACATATATCTCGATATACATCCATATATATCTATACCTCCTCTCTCCTCTTGTGTGTGTGTTTTAGGCCAAAAGTGTAGTTTTACTTCATTTTTGCTCCTTTACACACACCATTACACCTTAGCTCGAGATTGAGAGACTTGGAAGGTTATTTGTATTGGTTTTGGACTGGTTTTGAGCACTAGAGAGTGGCTGCATCACTTGTTCTTCAAAGGATCTTCAAGGGTAAGAACATCACTTTATATTCCCCATTCTTGCAACCTCTTTCTACCCTCTTTACTTTGTGTTTTTGAGTTTGTGTTTAAGATAAAAAAGTCTTGTTTTTACTTGTTCTTGAACCTTCATTAAGGTCCTTTTTTGGTTTGAGCAAAGATCCATCCTATTAGGCCTTATATGGCCACTTTTGGTGCCTTTGCTTAAGACCCTCTTTACTTGGTGTTCTTGGCCTTCCCACCATTGAAAACCAGTGGGTTTTCAGTGGTGAGGAAGATGGTTTTAAGTCTCATATAGGGGAGAGACACCCCTCTCCCCTTGGCCCTTTGTTTGCCTTCATTTTTGGCTCATGAGGCAACATGTATGCATGCTTGTTTTAGCTTCATTTCAGAGACTTTTTGAGTGTTTGAGGTCATGTTTTGCCTCTGTTTTTGGTCGGTTTTGTAGCCCTTAACATGCCTCTTATGTTTGCTTTGGAATGCTCTCTTGTGCCTAGAAGTGCGCCATATGTCTAAGCCTTGATACTTGCATGTTTTAGTTTGATTTCATGGAGATAATAGCATCATCTTGCCACATATAAGGGCTGTGAGCCACTGTCTTGGACCCATTTGGCATGCTCGGTTTGGTTGTCTTGCATTTTGGCTTGTAGGCCTTGCTTGTATGAAGCTCTAGTATGCATGCTTGCTTGCATTTGGCCTCATTTCAGAGTTTTCTTGAGTGTTTTAAGTCACGTTTAACCTCTGTCTAATATGGGTTTAATGGCCTTTAGCATGCTTCTTACACTTGCTTTGTAATGCCTCGTTTGGCCTAGAATTGTGCCGTATGTTTAGCCCCATATATCTCCATGTTTTGGCTTAGCATGGTGGAGCATTTAGCCTTGATTTGCCATGTTCTAAGGCTGAGAGCCACTGTTTTGATCATATTTGGCATGATTAATATGGTTACTTTGCATGATGGTTTGTTGGCCTCAAGCATATAGTCCATGTGCATACATTGGTTGGCCTATTTAGATGATTTGGGATCATTTGGCATGCTATTTCAGACCTTAATCCATTCTCACATGTCTAGATTTGTTATCTCTCTTCATGCTTTAAAGGTGTGCCCTTTATGCTTTAAAATGTGCATTATGTGCATTCATGCTTTTGGGACTCTTTTGGGGCTGCCACATGAGGGATTTGGGTGCCATTTTCCATGCAAAAATTCTGGTTTTGGTTATTCGATTCATGCCATGAGTGGTTGCGTAAATGTTGGTTAGATGCTCTCTTGAGTGCCCTTGGTTTTGGGCTTGAGTGGTTTGCATATTTGTGTAGTGTTTTCCCTATGATTTCAGCCCATTTCAGTCACTATTTTGGGGAAGTTTGAGGCCTCCCCCATGGTGGTTAAGTCCACTACTTTAGGCTCATTACATGTTAGTTGCATACTTGGTCCATTAGGTGTTATAGCATATTGGTCCCATTGCTTGATTGGCTCATGTTTGTATGCCATTCATACCTTGTTTGCCTTAGCATTTTGTATGCCCATTGTGATAGTTGCATGATGCTTGATGTGATTGCATCATATTTCTCACCGTTGCATCATTTGAGCCATGTTGCATTCATGCATTCCATGGCTTGGCTTGGGGATTGTCAAGCCAAGCATAGGATTGAGAGGAGTTCACACTCCAAGTGGTGCAACTCACCTCAATTCTTGGTCACCAAGGCCTTGGACCAACACATGATAAGGCTTTGGATTTCATTTGCTTGTGTTGCATGCATTTACATCAAAATGCAACCTTGGTTCTTTGGGCAATCATGCATCAAAATGCACCATTGGTGGCCCAAGAACCAAGAGTCTTACCTCCTTGAGTCCCCAAGCATGATAGGAGGCAATGACCATGCTTACATGTCCCCCAAAACCCATGCCATGCATTCTTTGTCTTCTTTGTCATCAATCTGTCTGCAGGGACTTTCTGCCACGGCATGAGTTATGCCGATCGGCCTTTGTTTTGTGCCGATAAACTCCATATTCAGCCGGTGGACAACTCAAATAGCCGATGACCACTCCTCCCAGCCGGTGGGGTACTTCAGACCATTTGGAAGGTATTCCAGAACTTTGGGAATTTTTTGGAGAGGCAGGGCAGTGAAAACAGAAGCAGCAGTGTCGCGGCACGGGTTTTCCGGGCAAGTCGGATCGAGCATGCATCACTCGCGCATCCTGAGGCAGGGCTGAGGCCCCATTGCATTTATTTACTTGCTTTAATTTTAATAATTAGAAGTTTGTAATAATTAGTATATTCGTTTATTTCTTTCGGACTGTATTATTATTTTGGTCCCTCCGAGCGAGGGCAAAATTGTAATAGGTGTGTGTGAGTGGGTGCATGTCTTCCGAACCCCCATTTCTTTCTCCCCTTTTATTTACCTGCTTACAATGGTAGATTAGGGCATACTTATTTTTTAGCATACCTTATGCAATGCATGCGTGCATACATGCATTTGTTTACATGCACCGGGCTCGGTACATCATACAAACTGCATCGTACTTTCGATTTCCGAATTGAATACATGCTACGTGAAACATTTCACATGCCATGTTTAGGGTTAGCTGAGCCTACTCTAGGTTGCATTTATGCCTGTGTTGCATTAGTCACTTAACATGAACTAGGCCATGCATGTTTGCTAACCGGGTTATTTGTTTTGGCACGGAGTACGATGTAAGTGTTTTCGCTTTAGCATATCGCATGCGTGTGAATGTTGCCATGACAGTATGCTTACCATGCGGCTAAATGCTTATGTGTTGTAAACTGCTTGAATGCCTGTGGGTGAAGGCTGGATCGCCTGAGTTGGAACAACTCATTAAAATCCGTATTTTAGCCTACTTGCGAGTAGCAAAACCTAACACGTTTTTCGAAACAAAACGGATATGCAATGTTTATTTCCAAATTAGGCGATCTAGTCTATACTTGTTTGCTGCGCGCATAACATAGTAATTCTAGGTTAATAACCGGAATAAGAACATGTAATGTTTTCGAAATCGGATATCACGGTTAGTAGAGGCCGGTCTTCGGACCGGGCGAAAGGGGGTGCTCATAGCTGACCTTCCCCGATCGTACCCAAGCTCCCGAGCCAAGACACTTTGGTAATGACGGACACGTGGCCTTTGGCACCGAGTCAGGGTTTCCTAAATTTCCCATTTTAAAATATTTAGGTGGCGACTCTGTAATCTGGCAAAGCAGTCCATGTTTGGCACTTCTTTTCAAAAATCTGTTTTTCTTCAAAACGATTTGCCAGAGTTGGACTCTTTGGTTCAGATTTAGAACCGCGACAAACAAAAATCGAGTCCGAACTGTAGCGAGGTCCCCCGCGGCCATGTTACAATACGTTTATATGAAATTATATTCCAAATGTAATGTGATAAGGTATGATTTCTGAAATGATATCTGTTTTCGTGAATGAATATTCCATGTTTGAAATCTATCATGGCATCCATAGATAGTCCCAAGTCATGGGGGACGGCATGAAAATGCGGGTCCATGATATACAAGTTTACGAGATCTCGTTTGTCACTTCATTGTAGTGATATGTGTTTAATCGGTATCCGGAACCGATTACTCTAGTCGGAAGACATTCTGTGATGTGTTCTATGGGATGTACCATTATTATGTTCTGATATGAGAACGATTATGCTCTAATCTATTTTGCGCTTATGATATGTTCGGATTTCGTTCACTAACCCCTTTACCTTAATGTTATTCACTGGGTTTTAGCTCACTGTTTGTATATATATGTATATAGGTGAGCATTTTGGAGTTCAAGCCCGAAGGATTTTGTTCGGATCTGTGTTTCTGTTGTCACCCAACCACTGCGCCTCACGTGGAGGTTCCCAAAGTGTCCTATGTTTAGTCCTTTGGGTTCTGTATATGTATAAGACTTGATTTGATGTTGTTGGCTATACTTAAAATACTGTAATGTGTGTGGGTATAACGTATGGTTGACTACCGGATATGTATATAAAGTTATAATTATTCTGTTTCATATAAGTCAACACAGCTCATTGGACAATTATATTTATGTATTTGCTTCCTCTAGCCCCTTAATTCTGTTAATTTATTTAGAGGCCTTCGGTAATCCAAGGATTACTGGCCGGTTACGATACTAAACCTATAGGGGTGGGTTTGGGTCGTGACACCAGTAGACCAAGCTTATATGGTCCTTTTAAGTCCATTGGGGAGCTGGGGCTAGAGATGCATTAGAATATGAATTTACTAAAGCAAAAATAGTAGTAGCAGTAAAGAACTGTGATGAGAATAAGGCACCTGGAGTTGATTGGTTCAATTTGATAATGTGTCAGAAATGTTGGTTAACAATTAAGGGTGATGTGATAAAATTTATGAAGGAATTCCACTAAAACTATAAATTGGTACATGGAATTAATAGTTCTTTTATGGCTTTGATTCCAAAATCTGATAACCCTTCTTGTCTTAATGACTTCAGGCCTATTAGTCTCATAGGCTCTTTGTATAAAATTCTTGCAAAAGTTTTATCAAACAGGATAAAGAAAGTAATGCCAAATATTATTAGTGAATCTCAATCAACATTCATTGGGGGAAGAAATATTTTGGATGGAGTATTAATTGCGAATGAAATAGTTGATGGTTGGAAGAAGAAACAGAAAAAAGACATTGTACTAAAACTGGATTTTGAGAAAGCCTATGATTCCATTAACTGGGATTTCCCCTTCTCTATGCTTTCAAATTTTGGGTTCGGCAATAAATGGATCAGTTGGATTAGAGAGTGTATATCCTCAGCAAAAATTTCTATCTTGGTAAATGGTTCACCTACATCTGAGTTTAATCTTAAGAGAGGGCTGAGACAAGGTGACCCCTTATCACCATTTTTGTTTAATATTGTGGCTGAGGGTCTCAATATTCTGTTGGTGAGAGCTCTGTAGAGGGGGTTGATTAAAGGGGCAGTGGTAGGATCAAATGATGTTAGGATCACCCATCTCAAGTTTGTAGATGACACAATATTATTTTTTGAGGCATAATAGGAGGAGATTGTTGCTATCAAAAGGATTTTGAGGTGTTTTCAAGTATTATCTGGGCTGAAGATTAATTATCATAACAGTGTGGTATGTAAGGTTGGGATTGATGATGATTTTACCAAAGAGTTTGCTACCAAATTGAATTGCCTCCACCAAAGTCTGCCACTAAGATACTTGGGGCTGCCATTAGGAGCTAGTCCAAGAAAAAGGAGGACATGGCAACCAGTGATTGATAAATGCAAACAAAAGTTGGCTTCTTGCAAGAGGAGGTTCATAGCCTTTGCTGGTAGATTGACATTGATAAAATATGTGCTATCTAGTTTACTTTACTTATCTTTGTTTAAGATGCTAGGAGTTGCAAAAGAAATAGACAAAATTCAATCTAGATTCTTATGGGGAGGTGATGAGCTTAGAAGGAAAATTCATCTGGTCAGTTGGGAGGAGATTTCACAGAGTAAAAGTCAAGGAGGCTTAGGAATTAAGAGAATCAGACTTATGAATAATTATCTTCTTTTGAAGGAGTGGTGAAGGTTTGGCTTTGAAAATGATGCATTATGGAAGCAGGTGATCTGCAGCAAATACAATGAGGCTGAAAGGGGATGGTGGCCACTACCTGTGGTAAATTCCAAGTCTTCTCAGATCTAGAAAGGTATTATGGGTGTTGTTTGCTCTAGACCTAAACTGGTTGACTTCTTCAAAAGCAAAATAGGTCTAGTTATTGGAGATGGGAGGAGAATTCATTTTTGGGAGGACAAATGGATTGGCAATGTCTGTTTGAAAGAGGGATTTCCTAGACTGTATTCCTTATCAGTGGACAAAACTGAATCTGTGAATTTGGTGCTTAGTAGGAGGAATGGGTTTGAGGAAGGAAATCTATGCTTCAGAAGATTCCTTTTCCAGTGGGAGGTAGAGGATTTGAGGAGGTTATATGAGATGTTAGTCAATGCACCTACTTTTAGGAAAGAGACAAGTGATAGGTTGAGATGGGATGCAGATACATGAGGGCTATTCTCTATTGCCTCTGCATATAAGTGGTGTGAGTTGAGTTTTGTAAACAATAGTAAAATAGCAAATTTCGTTTGGAAGAATTTCTCTCCACCCAAGGTTCAATTCTTTGGTGAAAGGAAGGATTAAGACATCTAGTTATCTCCAAAAAATTGGAGTTCTCACTGATGTTATTGATATTAGATGTATTTTCTGTAAAGGAGAGGTGAAGATTGTAAACCATGTGCTATTGTTTTGCCCCTTTACTTGGAAGATTTGGTCTAGAATTTTAAACTGGTGGGGTATACAGTGGGTAATGCCTGGGTCTGTCAGTAGCCTTTTAAACTGGTGCACTGGTATTAAGCTCAAAAACTAGAAGAAGATGATCTAGAGAGCAATTCCCCTGGCTGTGCTATGCTCGATTTGGAAGCAGAGAAATGATAACATCTTCAACAATGCACAAGTGAATCTGGATAGTTTGTATGAATCCATGAAGGTTAGGATTGCATTGTGGGTTAAAACCTCTTGCCCATCTATCATCTTCTCTGTAAATGACTTGGTTCATAATCTTTAGCAAGTTAGATTCTACATAAAGGGTGGATTTTAAGTTGTTTGGGAGTCTTCTTCCCTGCATCAGTGGAGGCTGCTACAGTTGCTTGGTGTTGGTTGTTAGTGGTGTATACTCTGATGGTCGTTGTGCTTTTTGGTGGTGTTTTTCTTTCTTTGTTGTTGGTTTCTCACTAACTCTATGGTTGTGCTAGTAAATGATTGAGTATCCTCCTTGGTGCCAACATAGTTGGGATTGGGGTAGTTTATTTTGATGCTTTTTGCACTTTCTCTTCTTTATTAATGTAATTTTATATGAAATGTATGTCTTTTCATCAATAAAGTTTTTTTACTGATAAAAAAAACAAAAACTAGCTATATATCTACTTAAATGAGTTAATTTTAGAGTTTAAATTAAATAATAATAATCTAAGAGATTTTTATTGATAAAACTCATTTAGAGGTGTTCTAATCCAATAAGTCCATGAAGGAAATTTATACTTAGTTAGTCTCATGTGTTTATTATACTTTTATTCCATGAAATCCTTTTTTCCTGATTTATATTATTTGTTGAACTATTATACCCTTATGTCTCTTGTTGATATGTTTTACACACAAAATGATATACATGTTTCCTTTTTGACTCTTTTTCTATTTTGGTAGTTACCATTATCCATGCTTTTGATTTTGATTCAATTTCACTCACATTGTGGTATTATTTAGTTGTGCCAAGGTTGCGCTGTTGTGGGAGGAAGACGACAACTTGCATTAGTGTTGTTCGTTTGTGCTCTATTTTGTTATATAATTGTGTGAAGTCAGTCATTGATTAGAGGAAGAGAACGAGTATAGAATTAATTGTGCGAAATCAGTCATTGATCAGAGGGAGAGAACGAGTACAAAATTTCTTCTCAAGGTTAATATCGTTTTGTTTAGAGATGCATATTCATTTATGTTTGAATTTATATAAAGGATTGTATGCTCTATTTTTTTATTTATGTGCATTTTCTGGAATACATGGAGATGCAAGTTTATTTATGTCGAATGAGCTTATGATTTTTGTCTAGTAATACATGCACATAGAGCTCTGATTTTTGCATGTTGTAAATGTTCATATTATGTTAACAATGTGAATGTTCACATATTATTGGTTATATCATTATGAAGGGCTATTTATTGCCATTACATTTGGTGGTATGAATTTGAACTTGTCAAATGTATAATGATGTGCAATGATGGTGGGAATATTTTCAGTTTCGGACTTAGCAATATAAAAATTGTAGAGACGACAAGTTCACCTTTTCACTACAACAAAAAGCAGTTTTGCCTATACAAGGAAATGTGTTGGCAAAAGGTGAAAATCATCGGCAAAGAGTCTTGTTGACACACAAAGCTATGTCGGCAAGCCGTTGGCAAAAGTGTGTCGGGAAAGACTTTTACCGACAAATATATCATTGTGTCGGCAAAAGTAACATCTTTAGTGACAAACATTTAGTTGGTAAAAGCCTTCATTTATTGTCACCAATTACCATTGTATTGGCAAAATTGGCTCAAATAAGATGACTGTGTGACACTTTTGCCCACCCGAATTTGCAATGGCAAAAATAATACTTTTGGCTACTCAATATGAGTTGGCAAAAGTAGGCTCTTGGTGACAAATAGGCTTCATCGGCAAAACATTTAATTGCTTAAAAAATAATAATTTGTTATTTGGAATGGCAAAAATTACTATCACAAATAACAAATCACTTTTCAATAAGAAATATTTATTGTTCAATAGTAATAAATTACATCCACACACATCAATGCATTGACATTAAAAAAAATTATAATTATATAAGTAACAATAATAGATCACACGTGTTCTTACAATTCAAAATTTAAGTCTATACACAATAATACTTACAAGAGACACCAAGTAATAAAAATCAAATCAAGTCAATCCCAATTAAAACGATGTGTTTATTACAATGGCCTTAGTGTAACCTATAGATATTGCTATAACTATCGAATCACCATGGTAATTAGCATTTAAGGTTAATGAGGCAAGAGATGCTTCTTTTAGTAACTTATTTCCCTTCTTTGAACAACCAAACCATTTCAATATAATGTGTTACTTCACGACAATTTGAAACACAAAACATAAAGAAGTTATGAGTTTCAATTTTAAGTGGTTTTGCAAATATCTCTAACATGTTGTAGTCTGTTGTTTTCATGAATTGTTCATGATGTATAACCATCATGATAGTAGGATTACAAGCAAACACCATTTCAAAATTACTTGTTCATAATAGAATTAAAATCTCGAATCAGTATAACAGTAGCATTGATGTGACACCCCAAAGGTTCAATTAATTTAACACCGCGTTAATATTAAATTTTGGAAGCATGTAATTTATATAAAACAAAAATAGTATATTTTTTGAATAATTATTCACATTATTTTAAATTTAATAGTATGTATATTTTTATACTGAAAATTATTTCAAAATAAAAATAGTAATAATAATTTTAACTTTATTTGATTTTATTTTTTGAATATTATGCTATTTTTATATTTTTCTCTATATTTTTCCTAAATCAAAATATACTGAAACATAACATTTTTTGTGCGACTAGGAGGCGTGCCCTCTAAGTTGGCTTCCAGCCCACACCTCTTGCTACCCACATCTCCTCCTATCTATATATATATATATAGCTATCCATCATCAACGGCATCCTTACCTTTTCCCCAAACTCTCTTAGTCTCTCTCTGCCGCTAGTTGTTTTTTTTATATAAATAAAACTTTGAGTTTAGTTTAGAGTATTTAGTGGGTCGCAGTGAATGAAAAGTAAAAAATTGAAATTAACATAAAGGTAAGTTATATTATACCTTGAACTACGATAATATATTTTATGTATGTTTTGAGTTACCATAATTTGTTTTACGCAATTTGTGTTTTATAAATTATTTTAATATTTCAATTACGTTGGTTATTTTCTGACCTCTATTTGCTTAAATTGAAATCCATGGATATGTTTTAAAAATTATTTGTTAATGATTTATAAACAATTATTTTCTGTAAGTATCACCACGGAGAGTCCCATGCCTTGGGGGACTTAAATAAACCAATGACTTCTGATTGGTCACCTTGTGGCCCTCTATTTGTCATGGATCCATTGACCTCTGTTCTGTTCTATTCTGTACCGTGGTTATGATTATTTGCTTATATGATTTCCGTATTCTGCTTCCGTTATTTAAAATTAGTTATGTATTTCAGTTACCAAACTAATCTCTGTTTAGCCTATTAATTTTCCATGGATTTTTGGACCCTCATGCTCACTATATAATATTTCTCACCCTGCCATGTGCTTATAGTTGTTATCCCATTTCAGGTGATAAGATTTAGTGGGATCGAGATTGAGATTGGGAATGAATCGCAGTGTTTTTTTTTTTTATTTACTATCTGTAATTCTGATCAGACTCTTGTAATAAAATAAAACTCAAATGACTATCTTCCTTTTTAATAAACTTTTTGCTACCATTTATTTTATTTTCATGTATTTAATTTATCCGGTACGCTACTACTACAGAAATTTTAAAATTATTTTATTTTTATTGTCTTGTTGTGACGCCAAACCTTTGGGTACCAGGTTTGGATCATAACAAAAGTGGTATCAAAGCAATGGTTTTTGTTTTTGTTTTTTTTTTTTAAAAAAAAAAAAGAAAACGCTTTAGTTTGTCTAACATGATTAAATTGTTTTATAAATATTTCTAGGCTAAGTTTTCCTGTGTTGTAAGGAATGCCAAATCTAATGGAGTTATTCTGGTTCAAGCCCCTAGGAGCCCATCTTGTCCCAAACCTACTAAAGAGCTGGGGAGATTCAAGAGTCTTGTCAGGCAAACCCACCCAACACTTGACCGGCTCATACGGAGACCTGTACCAAACCATGTTTTTGGAGACTTAGCCGAGGCAGCACACGCAAGAGATACATTGGGCCGACCCACGTTGTTGGTCTTGCACCAGATCTAGGACATCCGCACTTTCTGGTTGCACCTTTGCCCCTGGGCTTTGCTGAGAGAAGAGGGCACGCGTACCCAACAACCACATACGCACTACGACACCTTCCCCACAACATGTTATCTATGTCTCAGCTACGGACTTCACTGATAGCGCGACATACTTGGAGGTACCTGTATAGATTACTAGGCGGAAGTTCTGAGGATATGATCACGGCATTCCTATCTATATAGTTCAGGTTATATGACGTTGTTGTGGGATAGAGTACAGTGGTTAGGAGTTTGAGTCCCTCATGCAGTGAGTTTGCGGGGCTATTTCATGGCCTAGTTTTTCAAAGCCAATTTTCATGGTTACCTAACGGTCCATTTTAGACGTCCGACCAGGAGATTTTTGTGACCTGACCATGATTAGTTTGATCTTTATGTTTTTACATTAGTAGGATTATGTTTTTGTATTAGTAGGATTAGACACTAACTCTTGACTGTTATCTAAGTATGTTGTGCTAACACCTTATATGACACGTGTTATGGAAATTATATATGTGTTGTTATGGTATCTTTGTGTATCATAGATGTAATATTGCGATGACTAAGTATGTAATAATTTGGACTAGTCCACGAACCGTTTTCACCTTGTAGTAATGGCTAATGATGGAAATGGAATCGGATCGTTGGTTAGCGATGTCGACCCAATGGGGCAAATCATAGAAAAAGCAGTTACCAGTTTTCTGCGAGCCCTACAAACCAACATGAATAATGGAATGTCCGAATGGCAAGATGAACCAGTTACGATAAAACAGTTTCAGGATTTGAAACCCACCATATTCACTGGTGGTTCAAATCCACTGGTAGCAGAAGCTTGGGTTAGAAACATGGAGAAGATTTTTCATGCGTTGCCTTGTACAGAACAATAGAAGGTAACCTTCATCACATTCACCTTCAAACATGATGCACAGGAATTATGGCTTTTTACCTTGGAAAAAGAAGAAATTGTGACCTGGGCAAGATTCTTGGAAGTCTTTTACGAAAAATACTTTTCAGATTCGTTGCGAGAACAAAAGGCATCAGAATTCATACACCTAAAGCAAGGAACAATGACAGTGGTTGAACACGAGAGCAAGTTCACACAACTGGCTCGATTTGTGATATATGTCATTCCCACCAAAGCCCAGAAAGCAAGGAAGTTTAAAGCTGGCTTAGATGATGACATCAGGAACAAGATTGATGTTCTAAAAATGCCAACTTATGTAGAAGTGATAGACCAAGCGTACATCACGAAAAAAGGGATTAAGGCCTCGCACTCCGGGAAAATGAGTCAAAAGAAACGATTCTAGGAAAAAGACAATGGAAGATTTAGTGTTATACCTCCAAAGAAGGTAAATACGGGCACAACCAGTTTAGGTAATCAAGGTCCTACTAACCCTAGAGGTGGCACCATTCCAAATTGCCCTACTTGTGAGAAAACTCATTAGGTACGATGCCATCGAGACACAGGAGCATGCTTTAAATGTGGTCAAGTTGGCCACTTGCTGAGAGATTGCCCAAAGCTTACCAATCCTATGGCAAGCCCCTCTGGACTAACCCCACACCTCATAGTACCTGGAGGAGTGAGGAAGAACCAAAAATGCCAAGGAAGAGCTTTTGCCTTGGTGCCTAGAAACCTGGAGATTACTAAGAACGTTGTGTCAGGTACATTTTCTATTTGTGGTCATTTAGCTCATGTCCTCATTGATTCCGGTTCAACTCATTCTTTTGTTGCACCACATTTTGCTTCCAAGTTAGCAGCAACACCCAAACCCTTAGGATATATATTGTCTGTGTCTTTTCCTTCTGGTAATTCTGCCCTTGGTATTGATGTGTACAAATCTTGTACTATATCCTTAAAAGTTAAAACCTTACACGTAGATTTGATTCCCCTTCGAATTGGAAACTTTGATGTGATCTTAGGAATGGATTAGTTGGCTGTCAATCACACCTTTATTGACTACAAAGCCAAAAAGATCTCCCTCTTGTTACCAAACTAGCTAGAGCTTGTCTTTAATGGGATTGGAATGCCCATATCTTCATGTGTTATAACCTCCATGACAGCCCAACGACTTCTAAGAAAGGGTTGTTGTAGTTGTATCTGTTATATGATCGATACTCAACAAGAGACCCCCCACACTTGATGCAATCCCTGTAGTTCGAGAATTCCCGAATGTATTTCCTAAAGACCTACCTGGTACCCCAGTTGATCGAGAAATCGAATTCACCATTGAAACTCAACCTAGTACACCACCAATATCCAAAGCTCCTTATCATATGTCAATGGTAGAATTGAAAGAACTAAAAACCCAACTTCAGGAACTCTTGGACAAATGTTTCATTCGACCAAGTACCTTGCCCTGAGGAGTTCTAGTATTGTTCTTAAAGACGAAGGATGGTACCATGAGATTGTGTATCGATTATCAAGAATTAAATAAGGTCACCATCAAGAATCGATACCCTCTACCATGAATCAATGACTTGTTTGATCAACTTCAACGCGCCCAAGTATTCTCGAAAATCGACTTGCGTTCTGGCCATCATCAACTGAAAGTCAAAATGGAAAGCATCGAAAAGACTACCTTCAGAACACATTACGAGCACTACGAGTTTCTCGTCATGCCATTTAGCGTCACAAATGCTCCAGCGGCCTCCATGGACCTCATGAATCAAGTGTTCAAACCCTATCTTGATGAGTTCGTCAACGTCTACATTGACGACGTTCTCCTATACTCCAAGTCACCGGTGGACCATGAGCAATACTTGCAAACAGTTCTACAAACACTACATGATTACAAACTTTATGCCAAGTTGAAGAAATTCAAATTTTGGATCACTAGTGTACACTTCCTTGGTCACGTCATTAACAAAGATGGCTTCTCGATTGACCCCTAAAAAGTTACAGCAATCGTGGATTGGCCATGACCTACTAACGAGTCCGAGATTTAAAGCTTCTTAGGTCTAGCCGGCTTTTACTGGTGCTTCGTGCAAGATTTCTCGAAGATAGCATCATCTTTGACCCAACTAACTGAGAAAAACACACCTTTTGAATGGACAGACAAGCAGGAACGTTGCTTCCAAGAATTAAAAAACAGACTTGTGACAGATCATATACTAGCACTCCCTACGGGAACGAAAGGGCTCGTCATTTATAGCGATGCCTTATATAATGGTTTGGGTTGCATTCTTATGCAAAATGGAAAAGTCATTGCATATGCCTCACGTCAACTAAAAACTCACAAAAAGAACTACCCAACCCATGATCTAGAATTAGCTGTGGAGATCTTTGCCCTCAAGATTTGGCGTCATTATCTCTACGGAGTAACCTGTGAAATTTACATAAATCACAAGAGTCTTAAATATCTATTTGCACAGAAAGAACTGAATATAAGGCAACGACGATGGCTAGAATTTATGAAGGACTACGATGTAGAGATCCATCACCATCTAGGCAAAGCTAACGTAGCAACAGACACATTGAGTCGAAAGACTACAAGAAGTTTGGCATGTACCCTCGTCCCCCGTAAGATCAATGAATTGCTTGCCAACATAATCGTGGAACCCACGTTGATAAAAGAAATTAAAGCACGCCAATGTGAAGATAAACTTTTGAAGAAAAAATACGATAAGCAAAGAAGTATTCCTAATCCTGACTTCACCATAAGCAATGGGATACTAAAATTTCGAGATTGACTTTACGTACCTGACATTCCAGAGCTCAAGAAGAAAATATTGGTAGAAGCTCACAACTTGAGGTTTGCAGTCCACCCCGGCAACACAAAGACGTACCACGATCTAAAGGAACACTATTGGTGGATGGGAATGAAAAGAGACATAGCAAGCCATGTCTCCAAATGCCTACAATGTCAACGAGTTAAAGCAGAACATCAGAGACCTGCAGGAGCACTGCAACCACTTCCTATTCCTGAATGGAAATGGGAGCACATTACGATGGACTTTGTGGTCAGATTACCACAATCAATCTTGAAGAATGATGCAATATGGATTATAGTAGATCGATTGACGAAATCAGCACATTTTCTACCAATCCAAATCACATACCCCCTTACTAAGTTTGCCACTTTGTGCATCAAAGAAATCATTCGATTACATGGTATCCTAGTTTTAATCGTGTTTGACCGAGACCCCCGCTTCGTGTCTCACTTTTGGAACAAATTGCAAGAGGCTTTGGGAACTACATTGAAGTTTAGCATTGCATATCACTCGCAAACTGATGGGCAATCTGAAAGAACAATCCAGACTTTGGAAAATATGTTACGTATGTGTGTACTAGACCTTAAAGGCAATTGGGATGATCACTTACCTTTGGTGGAGTTTGCCTATAACAATAGCTACCAAGCAAGCATCGGAATGGCACCATACAAAGCATTGTATAGAAGGAGATGTCGATCACTTCTGTGTTGAATAGAAGTCGGAGACAAGAAACAATTAAGCCCTAAGATTGTGCAAATAACGAGCGATAAAATTAACTCATCCAACAGCGAATTCGCACTGCTCAAAGTCGTCAGAAAAGCTATGCGGATACACGAAGACGAGACTTAGAATTTCAAATAGGAGATCACTTGTTCCTAAAAATCTCACCAACAAGAGGGGTTATCCGATTTGGGATGAGAGGAAAGTTAAACCCACGTTACATTGGGCCATTTGAGATACTAGAAAAGATTGGTCCTGTGGCATATCGCCTTGCTGTGGACGCGCCCCGCGTGAGGGCCTCCGTGCCACAGTTCGGACTCGATTGTCACGGTTCTTAATCTGAACCAAAGAGTCCAAATCCGACAAATCATTTTGAGAAAACAGATTTTTGTAAAGAAGTGCCAAACATGGACTGCTTTGCCAGATACAGAGTTGCCACCTAAATATTTTTTAATGGGGGAATTTAGGAAACCCTGACTCGTTTGCCTAAGGCCACGTATCCGTCATCACCAAAGTTGCCTCGGCTCGGGAACTTGGGTACGATTGGGGAAGGTCAACTATGAGCACCCCCTCTCGCCCGATCCGAAGATTGGCCTCTACTAACCATGATATCTTGTTTTAAAAACATTATTTGTTCTTATTCTGATTAATTAGCTAACCTTACTATGTGATGCGCACAACACAAAAGTATAGACTAGATCGCCTAATTTGGAATAAAGCATTGCATATCCGTTCGTTTGGAAAATGATTTGAGATTTGCTACTCGCAAGTAGGCTAAAACACGGATTTCAATGAGTTGTCCCAACTCAAACAATCCAACCTTCACCCACAAGCATTCAGGCAGTTATATCATTTAAGCACATAGCCTCATGGTAAAGCATGCTGACATGGTAACACTCACACGCGTGCAAGGATGCTAAAATATAAAAGCTTAGCTAGTACTCCAAGCCGAAAAAGAAACTAGTTAGTAATCAATGCATGATCCTAGTTCATGTTAAGTGGCTAATGCAATGCATATAGAATGTCACTAGAACAGGCTCGGCTAATCTAATGTGGCATATGATGATGTTACAGCTATCACGTATTCAATTTGGGATTGAAATACAAATGCAGTTAGTATGATGCGCCAAGCCTGGTGCATGCAAAACAAATGAATGTATGCAAACATGCTATCATAAGTATGTTAATTGAAACATGCCCTAAACTAACCATCAAAAGCTAGTAAATAAAAGGGAAGAAAGACGTGGGGTTGGAAGACATACACACACTCACGCACACTTATTACACAATTGCCCTCGCTCGGAGGGTCCGAATAAATATTACAAAACAAATAAATAATTAATTCTTCTAACTAATTAAATATTACATATCTTCTACTTAATTAGCAAATTAAATACTGAAAGAGAATGGGCGCAGCCCCGCCTCGGAATGCTAGAATGATGCATGCTTGACTCGCCCCGCTCGGAAACCCATGCCATGCCACTGTTGCCTCTGTTTACATTGCCTTGCTCCTCTGAAAATTCTGAAAGTCCCCAGACCTATTTTGAATCACCCTCTGAGTGCTCTGGGGTGTCACCGGCCACAATTCAAGTTCACCGGCCATAGGGATGGGCTTATCGGCCAAAAGTTACACCACCGGCTGGTAATTGATGGCCGGTCGGCACTGTATGTGGCCGGCTGGCCATTTCTTACTGCAGAAACTTGTTTTTGACAGCAGCAGAGGGCAGACAGTGCATGGCAAGGAAATTCAAAGCAATGTATGCATGGCCACTCTCCCAATCATACTATGGACTCATGGGAGTGTGACCCTCGGTACTCGAGCCATCAATCACGCATTTCGATGCATGATGGCCTAAAGCACCAAGTTTGCAACTTAATGTAAATGCATGCATAAAAGAGATAAATGCTTTATGCCCTATCATATTGAGGTCAAGAGCATCGGCGACCAAGGATTGAGACGTGTTACGTCACTTGAAGTACGAACACACCTCATCCCTCATGCTTGGTTTGACACCCAAAACCAAGCAATGCAATGCATGTATACAAACATGGCTCAAAAATGCAACATAAGGCTAAGATGCAAAACATGCCAAATGCAATGCAATCTATTATGCAAGCATGCAATATGCTAATCATGCAAGAGGCAATACAATGCAATTTAACATGTGATGCAAACATGGTACAATGCAAGCATGCAATGAGAGACAACAAGTCAAACATACAACTATATACAAGAATGGACTTAGACTGAAATGGGAGGCCTCAGCCACACCTCAAAACAGTGGCCAAAGATGATGCAAATGGTGGACAAATGTTCATGCAAACATGCATACCAATGGGCCTAAGACTAAGGCATAAACAAGGACCATTCTACTACAACTATCATGACCACACATGGCATGGGCTAAGCAACCAAAAATAGAGTTTTAATGTAGCAAAATACACCCCGAAACCCACATGAATGGCATCCCAAATGACTTAAACAAAAAAACATGCACTAAGGCCTAAACATGAAACATAAGACCACATCTCATCAAGGCATTAAAAGAGTAACAAATACAAGTATGTAAGCACAAAACATGGACTGAAATGACATCATAAGTGATTCCAAATCACTGAAATAAGCCAACTCAAGCATGCTCATGACTCACACACCCGATACCAACATGCTAGAATGCAAAGAAGCTATACAAAGCATGAAATGCATGACCATATCAACACCCACCGGACCTCAAGCATGGAAAAATATGACTAAAAAACTTCACAAAGCTAGGAAAAAATATGCAAGCATGGTGGTCTAATGGCAAGATGCATTTCTAGGCAAAATGGGAGAATACAAAGCAAGTATATTAGGCATGCAAGGGGCCATTAATCCGACCCAAAAACAGAGATATAAAATGGCCCAATAACACCCAAAAACCTCTGAAATGAAGCCAAGAACAACTAATCATACATGCTACCCTTATAGGCCAAAGATGCAAACAAAAGAGAGACCAAGGGAGAGGGGTGTCTCTCCCCTATGCAAGACTTCAAAACCCCTTCTTCACCACTGAAAATCCCTTGGATTTCAGTGGTGAGAAGGCCAATGCACAAAAGTCTCCAAAGCTTAACAAAGAGAGCACAAAAAGGGCCAAACAAGGCCTAAGAAGGGGAGGTCGACCCCCAACACCAAAATGACCTCAATGAAACATCTTAAGCATGCAAAGACAAGACTTTTTTCAGTTATACACAAAGTCTAAAACAGCATGCAAGATAGGTAAAAGACTAGTGCAAGATTGGGGAACATAAAGTAAATAGTGTTACTCTTGAAGAACACTTCAAGAACAGCAAGCTCAGCCCTCTTCTTCTGATCAAAACCGACCCAAAGCTTCAAGAATAAACCCTCAAGACCTCCCAAGTTGAAGTATGGTGTAATGGTGTGTGTCTTAGTGCAAAACTAAGGACTAAATACACTTTTAGGCCCTCAAACACACACAAATGAAGAAAGAGAGGGAGATATAGAGAGAGAAGATGTATATATCAGAATATATATGTTTTAGGTCTGATTTTGCTGAACCAAGACAAAGGAGGAGGAGGGGACTCTTATATAGACAATGGAAAAGGCTAAGCTTCCAAGAGAAGCTATCCTAAAGGGATCAAGTCTTCCAAGGGAAGCTAAGCTAAGGGTGCAAGCTTCTTGAGGAAGCTAAGACAAAGGGTCAAGCTTTCTCAAGAAGCTTGAGCAAAGGGTGCAAGAAGTTGGATCAAAAGGGTCAAAGATTCAAAACAGCCACACCCGCCCATGGGGGGCAGGGTCCGTGCATTCCAGCTGGCACAACTGGCATGCATTAGGCCTAAAAAAGGCAAAAATGTGGTCTCGACCAACAAAGGAGGCCATCGGCCAAACAGATGGTCGGCCAACCACACCAAATGCCGACCGGCCAATAGTATATCTCACCAATGGCCGGTAGCAAGAATACACGGCCAGTGGCCTCAAGCCAGGGCCGGTGGGTGTCAGGGGTAGCTAACAAGCTACTCTCTACCCTCAGAAGCTAAAACACAAGTGTTTGGTGCAAAATCAAACACAAAACAGTCGAGTTGAGAGATCCTGAGGCAAGGTGCGTAGCCGAGACCTCTGGGAACTCAAAACGAACATGACCATGGGTGATCACCGAGTGTTCAAGCGGTGACGTCCAAGTCTTGAGGATGGTCAAAAATGGGGTGTCTACACTTGCACTGCCACTTGAACTGTCCAATGTCCACAATCTATTTCATGTGTCGATGCTTTAGCAGTATCTTTAAGATCCATAACATGTTGTTAATTATGAGGACCTGAAAGTTCAAGAGGATCTCTCTTATGAAGAACAACTAGTGCAGATTCTCGATCGTCGTAATCAGGTTCTCCGAAACAAGACTATACCTCTTGTAAAAGTTTTATGGCGAAATCATTGTGTCGAAGAAGCTACGTAGGAAACGGAAAATCAAATACGGGCCAAATACACACACCTCTTCGAAAACCAAGGTACGACAAGTTTGGAGACAAACTTCTTTTTAGAATGGGAGAAATGTGACACCTCAAATGTTCAATTAATTTAACACCACGTTAATATTAAATTTTGAAAGCATGTGATTTATATGAAATAAAATAAAATAAAAGTATATTTTTCTGAATAATTATTCACATTATTTTAAATTTAATAGCCTGTATATTTTTATACTGAAAATTATTTCAAAATAAAAATAGTAATAATAATTTTAACTTTATTTGATATTATTTTCTGAGTATTATGGTATTTTTATATTTTTCTCTATATTTTTCCTAAATCAAAATATACAAAGACATAACATTTTTTGTGCGACTAAGAGGTGTGCCCTCCAAGTTGGCTTCCAGCCCACACCTCTTGCTGCCTACGTCTCCTCTATATCTATCTATATATATATATATAGCTATCCATCATCAACAGCATCCTCACCTTTTTCCCAAACTCTCTTACTCTCTCTCTCTCTCTCTGCCTCTAGTTGTTTTTATTATATAAATAAAACTTTGAAATTAGTTTGGAGTATTTAGTGGGTCGCAGTGAACGAAAACTAAAAAGTTGGAATTAACATAAGGTGAGTTATATTATACATTGAGCTACGATAACATATTTTACATTTGTTTTGAATTATCATAATTTGTTTTTCGCAATTTGTGTTTTATAAATTATTTTAATATTTCAATTGCGTTGGTTATCTTCTAACCTTCATTTGCTTAAATTGAAATCCATGGATATGTTTTAGAAATTATTTGTTAATGATTTTATAAACTATTATTTTCTGTAAGTACCACCACGGGAATCCCATACCTTGGAGGACTTAAATAAACCATTGGCTTTTGATTGGTCACCTTGTGGCCCTCTGTTTGTCATGGATCTATTGGCCTCTGTTCTAATTGTCACTCCAGTGACTTTTGTTCGGTTCTGTTCTATATCGTGGTTATAATTATTTGCTTATATGATTTCTGCATTCTGCTTCCGTTATTTAAAATTAGTTATGTATTTCAGTTACCAAACTAATCTTTGTTTAGCTTACTAATTATCCATGGATTTTTGGACCCTCATGCTCACTATATAATATTTCTCACTCTGCCATGTACTTATAGCTGTTATCTCCTTTCAGGTGATGAGATTTACCGAGATCGAGATTGAGATTGGAAATGAATCGGAGTGTTTATTTATTTATTTATTATTTGTAATTATGATCAGACTCTTGTAATAAAATAAAGCTCAAATGACTATCTTCTTTTTTAATAAACTTTTTGGTACGTACTTATTTTATTTTCATGCATTTAATTTATCTACTTGCGCTACTACTACAGAAATTTTAGAATTATTTCATTTTTATGGTCTTGTTGCGACACCAAACCTTTAGATATCAGGTTTGGATCGTGACAATTGGAGCACATTCCAAAGCCAACCATGTAACTAATGCTGCATGGTTGGATGGTTTGTTCTGCTTTTGGTCTGGGATATGGTACTAGCTGCATGGTTGATCCTGGACTGTTATGTTTGGGTAGGGATCTGATATGTTGGTCTTGCTTGTGTGCAGTAGCAATGTATGTTGATTGATGGTTGGTGATGGTTGGACTAATGCTGTATGAGGTGGGAGTAGCAATGTGGATCAAGGTTCTACTACTGAACTGCTATCCTGCTACTCATGCGAACTAATGCCCCGTCTATAATGGCTACTGAATGGGACCTGACCTGAATGGTTGGACTAATGCTGTATGAGGTGGGAGCTAATATGCTGAACTAATGCCCTAGTCTGCTAATATTCTGTTTTTTGTTCTATCTCTTTTGTTGGTTGCTTTGATTGGTTTCTCACCAATCTTGGGTCAAGTGCTAGCAAATGATTTTGCTTCCTTTGCGGTGCCAACCTAGTTGGGATTGTAGAGGTTAGCTATGATGCTTAGTGCACTTCTTTGCTTTGTTGATGTATTTTTGCATATATTTTGTTTTTTCATCAATAAAGCTTTATTTTGCCGATCAAAAAAAACTAAATTGACTATTAAAGTACTCTACTGAGAGATTTCCCAACTACTTTCTTCTCAGTATATCATCAATCAAGATCCTTTTTGGGAAATTCTAGCATAACTGCCAATCAAAATCAACCAAAGTCTAATCATATACTAGTGGCTTAGCAAACTGTTTCAGCACTGATCATGCCATATACATGAATAACAGTTCTAAGCAATAAAAGAGGAAGATACATGCTTAGAGAATTTATCTTGGGTGTAAACTATTGCAAAATCACATAGGAAATATGAAGAGATCTTGAACACAAAAGCAAAATCAGAGCCTAAGTCAGAGCTTAAGCTGCAACCTACTGCACAACTCAAAGAACAAGCGCAGCACATGACAAAAGTGTAGTCTCAGCATTTGCCTGTTAAATCTTGTGCACCACAGGACTGTAACAATATCAAGATGGATTGTTACAGTGGGATTAGTTGTGGTGGTTAGAATACAAGTTTGTTAGAGTTTATTAGAATGTATCTAGCTGTGTTTGTTAAGAGTTAGTTATGATTGATAGTTTGTATCTTTGTATAAATAACTGTGTAAAGCACTTGTTGAATTAGAATGGAGAATTAAGAAGTTATCAGATTTTCAATAAAATCAAATAGAATGCAGAATTCTATTATCAAGAAAAGAAGGAAATCGAACCTTTTGAAAAAATAATATGGAATAACAAAAATGTTGGCCGTTTCTCATGCCTCCAGACTAAATTGCCTCACACATGTAATAATGCACTAAGAAAGCTTGTCAAACTTAAAAATTTAAATATTTTAACATTAATCTTAAGATTATGTCAAATGCTAGGGGAAATTCCTTACAGTTGCATTAGAAGTTTTACCAAGTTTTTTGCTTTTGAACACAAGTAATTACATTCATATTCAACAAAATGGAAAAATAACCAAATGAATGTTTATCTTCTTCCCCTCCCCCCCCCCCTTTTCTAATTAAAAGAAGAAGGAGGAAAAAAGATCATAAGAAAAAATCCCTTTCAATTGCATTCACTACAAGAAAAAAAAAAAAATCAAAAAAAAAAAACAAAAAAAAAAAAAAAAAAAAACAACTGGTCGCGACTTTTGACTTTTTATATTTAAAATATTCAAGTTTAAAACATTCAAAAAAAAAAAATTTTAATTAGAATGAATTTTTTTTTTTAAGTTTTTTATTTTTCAAGTTTTAAAAGTAAGCAAGTTTTTTTAGTAGCCAAAATTTTATTTTTTAGCGATTAAATTATTTTTTAAAATTTTTAAAAATTTTTTTTTTTTTTGAATTTTTTTTTTACATTTTTTTCTTGTCTTTTGTTATAATTTTTTCATTTATTTGCCAAAAACCGTTTTTAAGTATTTTTTTTAGTTAAAACGACCTTTTAAAAACTAAATTATTTTTTTAGTCATTCGTACACTTTTTTTTATTTTAAACAACAATTTAATTAACAAATTAATTTAGTAAAAAAAAATTAAAAAAAAAAAAAAAAAAAAAAAAAAAAAAAAAAAAAAATTTTAAATTAAAATTTATATTATTTATATATTATATATAAAATATATATTATATTATTTATATATTATTATATATATTATATATATAAAGTAGTAAATAATAATAAATATAAATATTAATGCATTCATATTCATTCAATGGGTGGTGTGGTGGTGGTTGTGTGTGGCGGTGGGTAAGGTCTGTGGTGTGTGGAGGTTGGCTTGGAGGGTTGAGAGAGGAGGGAAGGACAAAATTTTTTTTTTTTTTTTTTTTTTTTTTTTTTTCAAATCTTTTTCTTCGAAAAAAAAAAAAAAAAAATAAAATAATAAATTAATTATTATTAAAAATAGTATAAGCCAAAAGGTTAATAAAAAAAAAAAAAAAAATTTGACTATTATTAATTAATGGTTTATAGTTTTTAGCTTATTTCGCGATTAAAGATTTTTTCGCCAAAGGCAAAATTAAGGCGACTTTTTTTACAAAGATGGCGACTAAAAACTTTTTAGCGGGAAAAGAAAAATTTTGACATTTGACTATTGAATGACCTTTGGCATCAAAAAAAAAAGTCGCCAAAGGTGTTTTTTTTTGTAGTGATTACTAAACATATTAACAAGTGTAGAAGAAAATTTCTAACCTATACAATGGATCATTGCCCTCCTTATAACTGGTGGCAACTATGGCAGCCAACCTATTCTAACAAAATAGAGTAGAATTGATAATCTGAAACAAAAGGTCGAAAAAAAAATGATACAGTCAAACTGGCATGCAATAACCATGACAACCAACTTATTCCAACAAAACAAAGTAGAATTGATAAGCTGAAACATAAGGTCAAAAAAAAAAATCAAAAAATCAAAAATCAAAAAATATGGCTAAAATCAAGTTGAATAGAACCTATATTTATGTCATTGCTAAAGTAACCAGTTGTTCTTGGTACAAGGGAATAGAAGTTTCACAGCAGCTACATAAAAACAGTGCAAACAAAATAACCAAAGTCATTTTTCACACTCGTAGAATTGGAAGAGTGATTGTCATGGTGAACTAAATACATTCTAGATGGAAGCCTTCTTAGCTTGGCTTGCTTTAGTAGTTTTGTTTCGCTTACTTGCTTAGCCATGAAAAAGAAAAGAAAAAGAAATTAACAATAAACTCAAATATTCAAAACAAAATTTTCAAGTGTTTTTTAAAATTTATTTTAACAAAATAAATAAATAAATAGGCACTCAACATTAAGCGTGAAAATTTAATCGGTATCACTTATTAATTTAAGACATTTTGTACAAGAAAAAATAAAATAAAAATAAGAGATCAAGAAAGTGATTGTACATCATATTTTTATGCTTGAACTGGCTAAAAAAATATTTGTAAAACTAACCTGATTTGATATAGGTAACAACAAAAAATGATTTCAATAATCAATTGAAAAAAAAATAAAAATAAATCATCACATTTTTCTTTTCCACCTTCCCACATGTAGACACAAAACAGAACATATGATTTTAAACATAATTACAAATGCACTCGATAGATAAAAAAAAAAATGAAAACAAAAGTTTAATCATGAAATTATAATATTTTAGACTTGATCATTCAAAAGGCAAACATTTTGTTTGTTAAAATAATGAGGAACAAATTGTTTTCTAAATCGCTCCATCTAGGCTGATCAATTCAAATGCACAAATCATATAAACAAACCAAAGTTTGAGCAGCAAAAAGCAGTCATATGCTGTATAATAGAGGTAAATAATCATTACAATCAAATAGTCTTCAACTTACGATTAAACCAATACGAATATAATCTGATGTGCTTTCATTAAGCTTTGGCAATTATCTATTGTTCTTGTCCAAAATAGGAGGTGAATCCAGAAAATATGAACATATTTCCACTCGAACATCATATGGAATATTAACCTCCGTATCTCTTTATTCTTTTTTTTTTTTTTTGATCAGCAAAGAAAAATTTCATTAAACAGCATGAAATTAAAGGTACAAGAAGAAGACATGCATTGAGAGAGATTCGGAAGTATAAAAATACCCCTACTACTGCTACTCGCATCCATACAACCAACCCCTAAGCCTCTCGGTTTTTTTTTTTTTTAAACAAAAAAGTTAAGAAGAACTTAACTAAAAAATTAAAATACATGAATTCCCACATAATCAACCCACCAAAACACCCAAACCAAACTAAATGAACTAACCCAACACCCAACATAAACTAAACAATAAACTAAACCAACACCGGGAACAACACCCAACACCTCTGCAGCTACACTCCCATCACGCCTCTGCTGCAAGAACAAGACTCGCCACTGCTGCTACCTAAGCTGCTGCAACTCCTAAGCTGCTGCCCACGCCACCAACAGGCACGCCTCTGCCAAGGAGACTCCATAGCCACCGCCGGGAACAACACCCACTACCGAAGACCCCCACTGCCGACAGAAAACACCCCTGCTGCAACACCCACTGCCCGGGAACACCACCCACTGCCAACAAGAAAACCACCCCTGCTGCAACTCCCCCCAGGTCTTCTACTAGCTCACACCGAAAACCCACGCCTATGCCGCTACTGCCAAACACCACAGAACAACACCCACTGTCGAAGCCTCCCACAGTTCATCACCGCGGATCCACACACCCACCGAACACCGCCCATCCGCTGAGACACCTCCATACAAATGGAAGAAGTTCACCCCTCCAACTCTCACTCGAGGATGAGCGCACGAGTGACACCCGGACAGAAACTACATCGCCTACAACACCCTTGTTCCCGTCCAAAAAGCGCACCCCTCAAGCTCCGACTCGCCAAAAGCGCTCGAGTGAACTCCCTGGCTGCCCCTGAAGAAACAGCTATAACGGCAAGGTTGAAACACATGAGATCAACTGATGGCAAACCTGTGCAGCCCCGAAAGAGAACCTGGACTCACCAACAAACTCTCCCGCAGCAACACACCTAGGTGGGAAGATTGGGGGACTCAAGTTTATTGGAAAAAAGAAAACGAACAAGACTACCACTGAACCGAGCTAGGCCAGCCGACCGCCATAGCCAAAGGCGGCGGCCGGCCAGCCCAAAGAGAGACTGGGGAAGGAGGTTTAAAGAGAGAAAATAGAGAGGTTTTTTTTTTAGAGAGAAAATAGAGACGTTATCTTTTGTATTCCGTATCTCTTTATTCATCATCACCTAGACACTGCACCAACCAAAGTCACCACAATAATAAATAAAAATAAAAAGTCTGGTCAATCAATAAGTAATTTAATTTAATTTTCAAAATATCGTATTCTTAACACACCAAAAATCCATGACTTACCGTGCTCCTGGGGATATCTACCTAATCCAAAACATATCTCCACACAAAAACTAAAACATTTCTTACCTGAACAGAAAGAAATCGAATCCACGAGGAAACCCAGAAGACAAAACACAATAACCACACAACCCTTCAAAAGGGAACAAGAAAAAGAAAAGTAAATGAAAGAAAGAAAGATAATCATTAACAAATAGAAATTAAAAATCAAAAAAAAAATTAGGGGGAAAAACAAAACGTTTTTTACACAGCAAAAAATAAACAAACAAAACAAATTGTGTACATCACATAAACAAGTAGGGAAAAAAAAAAAACCAATTTTGTTGTACGGATCTCATAGAACTTCCATACATGATCAATTCTGTGGAATCAATTTTGAAAATGAAATGAAGTTCTAAGCGAAAACCCCTTTTTTACATAGCAAAATATAAACAAAAATAAATAAATTATGTACTGTACCTGAAGAGAAGAAGAAATCCTAATTTTGTTGGGCAAATTCTCATAGAAATTCCATGTATGATCAATTATGTTGAATCGATTTTAAAGATGAAGTGCTAAACTCAAAAACCTATACACGAGAGAGAGAGAGAGAGAGAGAGAAAGAGAGGGAGGCATACGATGGATCTTTTCATTAACAACTGTAAGCAAACAAATTTTAAAGTCAGTTTCCCATCAATATCCTTGCTTCCAGAGAAGAAAAATTATAAAGCATAAGGGTATAATCGACTTTTCAACTATTGCAGAAAACATTGTTCATCTTTGGCCGAAAATACTGTTCACTTCAGATCCATGCTTTATATATATTGTATAGATATAGATATCACTACTAGAAAAAGTACCTTTTGCGACCGTCATAAACCGTCGCAAATAATAAAAACACAGTCGCAAAAGACCTTTTGCGACGGCTCATGCGACCGCAAATGGGGGACGCGAATATGGGGGTGGCAAATACTTTTTGCGACGGCAAAACAACAGTCGCAAATTATTTGCGACCACCTACACTACTTATGGCGACTGCCATTTTGCCGTTGCAAAAAAATAAAAAAAAATACTAATAGGTTTTTTAGTGACCATTTTGTTACCGTCACAAATAGTTTTCAATGACATTTATAAATAGTACAATAATAACTTTTTAACAACAAATTTTTTGTTGTCGCAAATAATTTTTTATTGTAAACATCGTACATCATTTCTTTCAGGTACAAGCACCTAACTAGCTCAAAAAAAAAGTACGAACACCTAACAAAGTTCTAAAAAATCTAGATAATATAACGAGGTTTACATAATATGCCTTTCATAAGCCATAATACAAGCACATGCCTCTGAATGACTCTAAATGTGCTTGTGAAACTTCAATTTTGGCCAAAATTGCATCTCTCTTCCTGTTGACCAAAACCAAGTTAACATTTCAAAGACATGTTTTGACAACACAGCAAGACATTTGCAAATAAATAAGAAGAAGAAAAGAAAACCACAATTTTGTTCAATATTAACAAGTTCACTACAACACTATAGTTGCCACACCAGGAGATTTGCATATGAGCAATTTAAGTAACTTCAATGGCACTCAACAAGCAGAAATTATCACTAGTTGACGACTCCAAACTCCAGAATAATGTAAATTCATGTAATAACTGGAGGAAATGAAGTCCTAAAAAGAAGGTTAACAAAGAAAGACACCGATGTGAAATTAATAAATCGAAAATTATTGAACTCATGCCAATACCTGATACACATAAGTTTGAAAACAAAGGAAGAATTAGCAAGCAATATTTTGATAGACAAGTATAAATCATATAATATATTCAATAGAGTTCATAAGTATGGTTAATTAAGAATCAAAATAGAGTAGCAACTAAAAAGTGTACACAATTAATTAATTAGAAGAGACTTACAAGGCAAATCCTAGGGTTCGACCTTGTTCAAATAGACATCTCCGATGGCTCTAGCACATAAACTACTGTCAAGAACTTTATGGGAAAGGCAGTGAGTTATAAGCTCTTTGTCGGTTGGGTGGAATTGAAAACCCGGAGGCAATTCCATTTGCTCATTGTCCTTACAAATAACTGAACCTTTTTCCATTCCTAAATATTTCTTCTGAAATCCTATGTTCTCCTGATTGTGTCAAAGCTATGAGCTTTTTCTAAATTCTAAATGAGTCTTCTATAGAATTCAAAACCAAAGAACCAAATAGCTTCAAATCATAATATAGTATTCTTGGCGCATAACCTTCAAATCATAATTACCTACATACTCAATAATCATAACTAGTATTAATCATAAAAAAAATTAATCGCTCACATCATAAAAAACTGTTAGTTGATGTAAATGTTGACTAACGGATGGGGGAATTTGTAATGTGATTGAAAACCGAAGTTGGCATTTCAAAAAAATTAGTTGCTCACATCATAAAAAAACTATTAGTTGAATTAACCTCATGGAGGACAATGTAAATTCCAAAAGGTCAGGGTATTAATGCAATCAAAGTAAACCTCAAGGGGTGTCATTGTAATTTGCCCTAAAATTTTTAGAAAGTTTAACCTCAAATCCCTTTATTTGACATCCATCCATCCAAACGGAACCTCAGGCAATTTATGTTTGTTTCAAATTCTGTAACCTTTTCAATTCTTATCTCCAATAATTAACAATAGATAACTAAGAATCAAAACAATATTAGATTGAATTTGAGAGAGCATAAGGTAACCTGCTTAACTCGAATGTTTGAGCAAGTCATTCATTTCGTTAATTATTGGGCTTTTCAATCATGACAGTACATCTGAGTATGCCTTGTTATTAAATGTTATGATAATAGAACTTACATATTCTGGAGATGAAACAAATAGGGTGAAATAATTCAATTTCCATGAACACCAACACATACTATGCATGTCTAACCTTGAAGAGCATGAGCTAAGTCAATGAAGGAGTCCCACTGAATTGAATCACACTAATACTTACCAAAATCTGCTCTGAATATGAACAACCAATTAACAATGTAGATAGTTTTTTCCCTTTGCAACAAGTTAATGCATCTCCAAATATCAAAGTATCAGTTGAGACTTGAGACTGAGTTGACGAAAAAAAAGAAACCGAAATAAAATCAACTTAGAATTAATGTGCACCGACATGATTTCCTGATGTTATATGAAGAAAGAACAGTAAATTTAGTTGATGATCTGTCTGGATTATGAGATGGATTGTAAAAATAGGCTGAACCCATAGAGATGGATTGGATCACTTTGTATCAATACTAAATTAATTTTATATGTATGCCTCGGCAAACATACTAGTTTCGATCTTTCAGTTAACTTAACATGATATCAATTTAATTTCATTATCACTTATGAATCATGATGTTTCCGTATATCCTGATATACTTTCTGCCATCCTCTAAGTTCAAATACTCTATAAGAAAGTATTTCTATTCAAATACAAACCAAATGAGCAGTACTCCTTACTCAATTTTCAAGAAGAAGTCAAAGCCTTATCCATTCCCTTTATATCAATACTTAATTAATTTTATATGTATGCCCAGCAAACATAGTAGTTTTGATTTAATTTCTTCTTTTTCTAAGAACTTAGCAATATATAAACTTCAGGCGAATACAAGTTACAACATACCAGTGAAATCACAAGCTGATTTTGGTTTAATAGTGCGGTGTTCGGTCACATGTAATATTTCTTCGAGATGTAGTTTTAACTCGCCAATTACATCAGTGTGTTATATTGCTATCCGACTCTCAAATCTGCAAATCCAATGTTTCAGCCCTAAATACTTTTGTGAACAAAATGTGTGCACCTTGACAGCCACACGATTGCTCGATTTATTGAGTAGCCGAACAGGGCAAGAGCTTCGCTTCTTCAATTCAACTATAAAACACAATGAATAATAGAAAAACATATCACCATTAGCAACAAAATAGAGCAAATCTTACCCTTGGCTCCAAGATAATCCATCGAACAAGGGAGATCTATAACATATAAAATGTGAAACATACATATATCGATCCATTATGCTGCTTTGGTTGCTAAGAAAATGTAACATAGACACAGGAAAACAAATATATATATATATATATATATTTTACCTTAATTGAGGTGAGCTTCAGTTTTCTAGCCAAACAAACATAAAAGCATAATACTAAAAGTTTGAAATTCGGTTGGTTCCTACAATTTTCTCAGCATACAAACAAGAGGTTCAAAAACTAAATGAAATTTAGCAAACAATCTAGAGAAATGTTCAGATCGAGTTTTAAAGCCAAAGCAAATCAAGATTTAATAATCTAAAAAAATAAAAATAAAAAATAAAATCAATCTTCGAATCAAAAAGATGTTTCGAAATCAGAATCTGCACCGCATTGATAAAAATAAATTGAATTGGAAAAAATTCATGTTGTTACCGTTGATGTTGATCTTCGAAATCAAACAAAGCTATGAGTCGAAGAGAATTTGGGAGCTGAAAGTGGGAGTCGAGCGAGAGAGAGTGGAGAGTCGAGTGAGAGAGAGGAGAATTTATGAGATTACTAGTATGATTTGTGAGGTTTGAGAGTGAGAGAGAGAGAGAGAGAGTTGGGAAATAAGAGTGAAAGGGATAGGGCAAGTTTTACACGATTTGGGGGTTTTTTATTTTTTATTTTTTTTGTTCAGTTAAGAACACGATTGGGGGTTAAACAAAACGGGATTGTTATGGAAAAATGTGATTTTTTGTGACGGTTAAATAACCGGTCGCAAAAAAATAGACGCATAAACTCATATTTCTAGTAGTGTATAGATAGAAACCTACAACGATCCAATGCATGTTTGTCGCTAAAAACTTAAACCTTTGCCGACGTACCATCTACGTCGCCGTAACCCTTTTACTAATAGTAAGGGACTGTTTTGTCGCTAAAACTCATTGATCATCACTAAAATTTTCCTCATGTTGGAGAGATAATTTTTTTTAACGTCGCTAATGTTAACCTTTTTAGCCATGAAATGATTTTTGCGTCGCAAAAAGGATGTTTTAGCTATGCAATTTGATAGTGTCACCAAAAGTAGTCACCAAAACTGCAATTTCTTGTATTGTTTATTTCACTCTCCATCTTTTTGTTTTTGTATTCTTCCAAATTTCTTGGTTGACCCTAAGGCTGTGTTTGGTTAGGGATTTGAAAATAGATTTGAAAAAAAAAAAAAGGAAAAAAAACAGGTGAAATGTGAATAAAATAAGTAAAAAGAAACACATGTTCTAAATCCCTCCTCAAATCCTCCAAATCTCTTCATTTCTACACATTTTTTTCTTTTCTTTTCCAAATCTCTTAACCAAACGATTCTAAAGAAACACATGTTCTATGATTTAGAACCATGCCAAATCCAACCTGCCATGGTACCTAATGTATTCCTATAGTAAGTAGCTTTTCTGAAATTCATCATCTTGAAACTCTTGGAAATCTATCTAAAAATATTCAAGAAATTTATATACGCAAAATTAAATTAGAAAAAAATAAATATACACATCAACATAAGTTTATCCATGGTAAAAATAATGAGGATGCCCGTGAACAAAAGATACGTTTGTTTGGTAGATCTTATCATATTAATATGTATATTTGTAATATTAATTTTTAATAGTTTAATTTTATTTATATAAATTTGTTCAATCTTGATTCTATCTCGGGCAACTTGTATTAGTCCAAAGTTGAAACTACAAAACCAACCATATGCATGGACGGATAAGATTTAAAAATGAACATTAGTATAATCCATTCTTGATGAATAAATAAGACAAACATGACATCAATATCCATCCCCTACTTGATCTAAATTCAAGCATTCAAAAAATTTTAAAAAATAAAAATAAAATTTGTGTATGTAACTAATTGAATTATGGATCAATGGGACCTGCAGGGAATGAGTGCAATACCAGACTTCAGTTTTCCATCTCTTTCAGTCCAAATATTTATCTGAGTGAGGCCAACTGCGATCTAGACAGTTGAGCGAACAAATATCAAACTCTTTTCACATGTCTTTGTTTATCATCAAAGTGATCTTCGATCAATGTTGGTTATGATTCGATGTGACTAATGTTCAGTGCCTTTTAATATAAAAGTTGATTAATCATTCGTCTGTTTAAGACCTTTCACATGATGCATGCATGAGAAATTAGTGAAAGTAATAGGCATTAGTAAGTAGTTGGTGTTTGGGAATAAGAAAAGACCTACATTGATTAGAAAAGAGATATTCTAGAGGTTTTTGTATCTGTCTATGTTACTGGACTTAGATATGACGAGTAGGAATGGATCAAATAACGAACCCAGGGAAGTAACATGTGGTGGAGGTACTACTCATCCTTGAAGGGGACACTCACCAATTTGATCCTTTCAATTTGATAGATAGAACAATTTTATATTATTTTATAAAGTTGGAATACATCATCCAAATTCAAAATTAACTAACTGACTATAATTATCACATTATATTACAAGTTTATAACTTCCCTTGATTTGTTGGTTGCGCTGAAAATTTATTTTGATTGGATCTTTTGTTACGTAGACAATCAATATAGTTATGCTCAAATTCTTTTTAATTTTTCATTTGACATCAAATATATATGCTTCTTATTGGACAAAAATCAAATCACACCCTCTACAATTCGATTAGGCATTGTATGACAATTCTATGATTAAATTTTTTCATCAAAGTTCAATTAAATCTTATTACAAGGATTGATCAAAGATGATTCTCTCTCCTTTGACCTAATTTGATTTTTTATTTTTATTTTGTATTGATTCTATTTGATTGATGTGTGTGGATTTGTTTTATTTTCTTGTAATCTATCGATAGTAAGACCTTGAGGTCATGTTCGATTCAAAAGATTAATAGTGAAGTATTAATAATCCTATTAAATTAGTGTGATATTCACTATCCAATTGGATTAATATCAATTAGATTAATAATCTCACCCCTACCCCATTACTAATAATCCTACAAATTTGTTGAATTAATTATCCGTTGGATTAATAATCCTAAACCAAAATGTTAAAATAAATATAGGATAATTAAGCTCACAGATTAATAATTCCAATCTCATATTCTAATCCACCCAATCAAACATACCCGAATGAATAAGGTCAATCAAAAAGAAGAGCTTATGAGAAGAGCTATAAAACTCCATAGACAGCTCTACTCGTTGACTGGCTCTAGAAGGCTTGTGGGCTTATGCAGCAATGCTTGTGGGCTAACCAATCAAAATCAAAATAATTGACCCATAAAACTGAAGCCCGCGCGGTTGTGTAAATTCAACTTTTCATTCCATGGCAAATTCAGACTTAATTATTTAGATATTATTTATAATTATCCTCATGTAATTTAAATTTATTTTACACATGAATTTTATACTATACAAATTCAATCTCAATCACACAACTCTCATTCAAAATATATTTGAGGTTTGTAAGTGGGATTCATAGCATTTTTCTTACATATAATCTTCCAAGCATATTTGCATTATTGAATTAAAAGTTAATGCCTTGGCAAATTTTAGTGACCCTTTCATAGAACTTAAATTCAAGATTTTAAATTTTATTTTTAAATTTTTATCGCTTAACTAACTACTTAAGCTTGTTTAGTTCGGCGATTTAATCAGATTATTATACTTATTACCTCTCAATGATAAAAGAAGGAAACACGATGGTGAGTGCAATTTTGCTCACACATTCAAATATATTTTTTAAATTATTGTGAAAAATGGGATCTACCATTTTAGATATGACCATTACATTTTTTTAATATAGAATTTATATATTTTATGTATTATTCAATTTCCACGGTCGTTACAAAGCCATTATAGATCTAGGAGAGGTGCACGTTCCATTGCAATTTTTCATAAATTACATTTTAGTTTAAGATTTTTAAAATGTTTTTCTATTTGGAAACAACTTGCCACCGGTCTGAGATCGGACAGGACAGTATTGTTCAGCCTGTGAGAGCCCATTACGGGTTTCGTTTTGATAATTCAAACCGTTCAATGTGTAAAACTCGTCGTAGTACTATATGCCTATAAAAAATCATGTTGATCGGATATCGATAGCTATCTCATTGGATCAGCTTTTTGTCAACTATTAATTTGTTCACGTCTATTTTTTTAATACAAAACTGATTTGATCACATAACTATCGACATCCGATCAATGTTATTTTTAACAAGCATATAGTACTTAACGAATTCTACACATTAAACGGTTCGGGTTATCAAAATGATATCCGTTATGGACTCCCACAGACTAAACAGCACCGTCTAATCCAATCTTTGACCAGAGGCAAGCTGCTCCTTTTTATTTTTTTCTTAAAAAATATGTATACCCCCTAAATTTATTTATCTGCCAATGAACACGACGCACTATTAATTAGAATATGGACTTCGCTTGGCTTATTATTTGCTTCACAAACAAATCTCAAAAAGCATTTCATTTTATTATTTGTATTTGTTGGCGTTTTTTTATTTTCATTTCTCATTGTTTGAGAATTCAATAAATTTGAATAGTATGATGATAATTTCATTGTTGCGAAATTCAGCTCATAAGCCCAAAAGTTGGTATTATAAATTTTTTTGGGGGCTTATATTGGATACATCAGTAGTAGTAGTTGTTAGTAGGGAAATAGGGTAATATTTTATGAAAAGTTCGAATTTAGGCTAAAATCAATGCCAAATTAGCTATAAATGGGCCAAGCCCAACAGCAAGCCCATAAATCCATATTTTACAACTCATGGAAGCTTGGAAAGTGTCTGTGCTTTGCGAATCTAAAATATGTGACCCATTAACATGTCAAAGCCGAAAACATGTGCCTGAGTGGTGTCGTTGCACCGGATGATATTATAAATGTGGTATAAAACATGATGACAAATGCAATATTATTCATAATAAAAAATATAATTACCATATTGTTTCTTTAAAACTTTGTGTTTAGATCATCAATTTAAATAATAATTTTATAAAAATTAAAAAAATATAAATAAAATTATTTTTTATTTTAAAATTCTTATTTAAATCAATAATCCAAACACCCCGTTAAATTTTTAGTCAAATCAGACTCAAATCCCTATGCTAATAAACACACAAGTTGAGTGATAGAGATAAGAGTAACGCTATATAGAAAGAAAATTTATATATAACAAATGTGTATTGTAAAATCAACTTTTTACTTTAAAAGAAACGATATGTGAAGATTATTTTCATAATATTATCACATTGGTCTTTTAAATTTTGTTTAGGCTGTGTTTGATGGGAGATTTAATGAGAAATTAAAATATATATATATATATATATGAAATTATGTGAAATATAAATATATATTTTTTTTATATTTCACTTATTTTTTTTATTTTTCTCTTTAAATCTCTCTTCAAATCTGTCCACCAAACACAACATTAATAAATAACTCTGCAGAAGTAAAGTACCTATTTGTGCTAGTCCCAATAAAGAATGTACATCCTTATCTAATTACAGCATATATAGCAGATGTAGTTGAAGGATGTACATCCTTATCTGATTACAGAAGATATAGTTGAAGGAAAAGGAATAGGGAAAAGAAAAAGGGAATGGAAAATAATGAAAAATTATTTGGTATATTTAGAGCGTCAAGTGATTGTGTTATTCACTGATCATAATTTATTATATATTTTTTGTATTTTAAATAAATTATAAATATACTTTTTGAAATTTATTTAAATTATAAATTATTCTTATGATTTTAGAAATTATATTATGCCACCTAAGGTTTCTAATTTCACAACAAATAAGTCATTTTATTAATAAATCATTAAGTTAATTAATAATTTTTAATAATGTTAAAATTTTATTTCAATTAATAATTCAGATAATTTATTATTATATAGGTAAATAGTTATAAATTTCACTTTTTCAATTAATTCTGTTAAATAAAAAATTCTAATAATGAGATATTTATAATTTTTCAAACCACAGAAAACAATTCATATTTTAAATAAATTTATAATTTATCTTTTTATTTTTTAATTATTTAATTTTAAATTATGAATTTTACTTTATTTATCAATCACAATATATTTAAGCAACCACCTAATGATAACTAAGACCAACCGATAACTTTTCGAAAAGGCTAAGATTGAAGCAGCCTACACACCGGGTCTAGAGTGTGTGGTGTAAATGTCCAATCTAAGGACAAATAATAGAATAAAGCATTAAAGCAAACAAAAAAATAAAAATAAAAGTAAAAGTAAAAGTAAAAGTAAAAGCAAAGAAGATATTTGACTGCCTTTTAAAAAATAAAAATGAAAATCTTATAATTTTAAGGTATCTGAAATTTTACTTAGAAAATATTATGTAATTTAAATTTAAATTTAAATTCAAATTTTTATATGTTAGAGTTACATTTACATTAAATTTGGAGTTACATTTACAAATATAAAATTTTATATACATATTATTAAATCTAAATAAATAAAAACATTGAACAAAATACAGTTCATCAAAGATTTTTCATTAAATTATATTTATATTTTAAATCATATTTACTTATTTATTTATTTTATTTATTTGTCCGGACACAGTCCCCTCAATTATCGTATTAGTGGATTTACTCAACCTAATATTAGGTGGTCATTTTATCAAGGGAATAGTTAGGAATCATGTAAATTTTTTCATGAAAATAATCATAAAAAATTTATGATTTTTGAATTATTTTAATTAGTGTATGGTATTTTATTTTAAGTGTAATTTAAAAATCACAAAATTTTCATAATTATTTTTATAAATTTTTTTTCATGATACCTAATATTACTATTTTATCATTATTACTCTATGGACACATGAATCGATTATAGAGCCAAAAGTATCCCGTTCTAACTGTTTCTAATTTGTACTCTTTTTAATTTAGTGACAACATTTTAGATTCTCTATTGTCTATACATATCCACCAAAGCTCTCTTCTTCACATCACCCAAATATCTCCATTTCTGTATCCTTCAAAAGACATGGCAAAACTTGAACTTCCCTTCCTGCTACTAGTAGTACTAGTTTTGATCTCTGTCCATTACAAGCCCGCCATGGCAGACTCTATTGCTGGCACAAGCTTCATCAAATCCTCCTGCAGAGCCACCAGCTATCCTGCGCTCTGCGTGCACAGCCTCTCATCCTACGCCACTAAAATCCAACAGAGTGACAAACAACTAGCTCAAGCCGCCTTAGCCGTGAGCTTAGCCAGGGCTCGATCCACATCCGTGTTCGTGTCGAAAATGACTAAAGTTTCAGGCATGAAGCCAAGAGAGCGCCAAGCCGTGAAAGACTGCGTCGAGAACATGGGCGATACGGTGGACCAGCTGGGCAAGTCGATTCAAGAGCTGGGCCGAGTGAGCCGCCGAGCTAAGAAGAGCCATGACTTCATGTGGCACATGAGCAACGTGCAGACATGGGTCAGCGCGGCGTTGACCGATGAGACCACGTGCGTTGATGGTTTTGGAGAACATGCTATGGATGGGGATGTGAAGGGTGCTATTAAGAGCAGGGTGGTTAGTGTTTCCAAAGTCACTAGTAATGCTCTTGCTTTGGTTAACCGTTTTGCGGCTCGACACCGCGCTGCTACTGCAACCACTAGTATGCCTTAAGTTTGGATTTCAGTTCTTCTACGTGCACAGAATCTGATTACAGAACTTGTGTCCGGTTCTGTAATCTACTACTCGAGTTATAATATGCTGGTTGTGTGTGTAAATGACAATGAATTTTAACTTATGTAATACTTTCTCAGTTCTTGTTGGGCTAGTAATATTATGTGTGTGGATTGATTTTGTTAGCTGCTGAAACCACCAGTTGCTTAGATAATCTTTGAATCTGCGCTAGCTGGTTTTTGTGTTCCCCATGTACCAAGTTTTTAACACAATACTACGGTCACGTTTATTTGACAATTTGAGTGGGAAGAGATTAATAGAAATGATGGTTATTGAAAAAATTTTTAATGTGAGAATTATTAGTGAGTGGATTAAATAAAAATATGTTTATTTTGATAATAGTATGAGGGATGGTTAGTGATAAAATTATTTTTATATAAAATAAATTAATAAATTATTTTTATATTAAAAAAATTAAAATAAATATTAAAATAAATAAATACATTCAGTAAAAAATTATATTTTTTTATCTATAAAATAGATTAAATTTCTTCACTATTTTTTTAATTTCATCTAAAATTTTGCTATACTAATTTTTTTTTTACTGAAAGGAATTACTAAAGTCTCTTAAACTATCAATTTGTCTTTTCATTTCACTACATACCGAAGATGTTATTGGTGGAATTTACAGCCATGATAGTTCAATCGGCTACTCAAACCAAGAAATAAACATGACCTACATGTCTAAAAAAAAGTATCTAGAAAATTGTTGAGGAAACAGTAAGTATTTTGAATTTCAATTTTCAATTTGGAAAATTCTAATACAACACTCTTCAAAGGGGTGCATGATATGCCCTTCTAATTATAACATTTTATTTTTTTAATTATTATTAATTTTTTTTCTTTAATTATGATATTATTTTGTTTAAAATTTCTAAATTCTTTAATTATATCTTATATTAGTTATGATATTTTTTTATTTGTTAATTATGATTAAAAAATATAAAATTATATCATTTTTTATTTTATTTTTATAAAGTATATATGACAAACTTTTTGAGAAACATGGACTACATTGTTTTCGTTGAATTTTATTTCGAAAATGAGATGGATGTGTAACATGTTTGTCTTGTGTAATTATCTCCGGCTTCGATCATTGCCGTTCCTCTCTCCAAATTTTTTTTTTTTTTTTTTTTTGAGGACTAAAGCAGCATAGAGATTGCATTAATTTTTTTGATATCACTTAAATCTATTCAATTTAACTTAGGTCTATTTTGGCAATCTCATTAAAAGTTAATTTTTTTGATTTTTTTAAAATTATATTATCTTTTGAATTTTTTATATATTTTTTTTTAAAAAAATTAAAAATTAATTTTTAATCAACGTCCCAAAACACACTACAAAAATTTTGCACTATCATAGCCACTGATAGGGTGATGTGTCGACCACTGACTGACATTTTTAGATTTTACGAAAATGACTTGTGTCGCTCACTAATAATTATTTTTTTTGAGAGAATTATAAATCAGTGTAGATTTTTAAAATAAATTTTAAATTAATAATAAAATTTACCAATTTTAATAATTGATGTTATAAGTTTTCTTATTGGGTTTGTAATTTTTTTTTTGGATCTTACCACTGATTAGTAATTTCACCTTATATTTATACTTTTTTGGATCGATTAACACAATTTTAGGTTATGGTCCTGTTTGGTAGGACTTATTTTCAGCTTATTTCAGTTTTTAGCTTAATTTAAGCTATTTTGATGTGTTTGGTTCAGCTTAACAATACAGGTTATAACTTTTTGTAAGTCAAAAATCAACTTATTCTTTGAGTGGGGGAGAAGAAGCTTAATTTATAAATTAAAAATCAACTTATGTTTACAACTATAAGCTATAACTGTTAGACTATAAGTTATAATCACTTTCCCACAGTTCTACCAAACGGGGCTTATGTTTGGTTGGGAGATTTAGAAAGAAAAAAGAAAAAATTAGATAAAATATAAATAAATATATATACATTTTACCTAATTTCACACATGTTTTCTCTTCTCTTTTCAAATTTTTCAATCAAACACAACCCTAGTAGGTCTAAATCTCCAATAGTCTAGGGTTAGAAATAGATTTTGCTTCATTTATCTTTTTTTAAGAAGGAAAATGATATATAAGCTCACTTTTTATATCCATTTTATAGATATAATGATGTGTAAGTGATATGATTGGTTGATAATTAGAGAAGATATGAGAAAAAAATATTACATTTAATATCCTAATTGATTGTCTAATTTTTATTTTTCTTATTTTTAATCTTGAATAATAATCAGCTTGTTTGGTTCTAGTTTTCAGAAAACAGTTTTCAGAAAATTCTACTTTTTTATTTTTCGTATTTTAATATTTTCAATGAATTTTTTTTAATATTTTAAGCAATTTTTTTTTTAATTTTTAGACACACCTAACATAAACATACTTAAAAAATATAATATTTGTAAAAAAATCTTTAAAAAATACACTAAATACCAAAAAATATAAAAATATATAAAAATTTAGTACATTTTCGTATTTTTGTGTTTTTATTAATTTTTTTAAAATATTTTTTCACAGATATTTTACTATTTAGATATATTTAAGTAAAGTGCATATAAAAAAATACAAAAAATTTCTTAAAATTTTAAAAATATTTACTAAAAATAAAAAAACACGAAAAATAAAAAATTCAATTTTTAAAAATTAAATTCAGAAAAATAAAATCAAACACATTGAATGTTCTTGGAAGAAAACATAGTTGTGCACCATGTAAAAATGTAAATAGTTTATAAAGAAGAAAAAGTTATTAGATATTTTTGAAGTACCGTATTGCATGTGTACATACGTAAATAATATTCTTGATTAATGAAAAATCTCAATACATTTTATTATAGATTGTTATTCTCTCCATTTTTTTTATGAAAAGGCTCCATTAAATTATCCAACAAATATAAATCAGTATAAAATTTTTAAGATAATTTTTTGCATATAAATCAGTATAGATTGTTATTCTCTCCATTTTTTGTTTACATATAAAAATTTTTGCTATGTAAACCCTTGTAGGCACATCTATCATAATTCAGTTCAGTCCAAAAAATAAATTATTAAGATAATTTTCGTATGTTAACACTTGTAACCCTAATACACTTTTTTCGCTACATACACTTTTTTCGCTACATTTACTCAGATACCTTGATTATCAAAAAAAATAAAAAAAATAAAAAAAAATTTGTTACAAGATTAATTTTGAGCAGTAATTGATTACCTCACTTTATAGACAAAACGAAAGCATGAGAAAAGTAAGAGCAGGTTACCTACCCCCCAAAAAAACAAAAAGCAAAAACGGAGCCCCGTGCCCGCAATTTGCGTGTTTAGGACAAAACACTCGATCAAATTGTCATTTTCAATATGTTTTTTTAATGAATAAATTATAAATATATCTTTTAAAATTTATTTAAAATATAAATTATCTTCGATAATTTTAAAAATTATAAATATTTATTTGTTAGAATTTTTTATTTAACAAAATTAATAAAAAAAACTAAAATTCTAACTACTACTCTATACAATAATAAAATTACTAAAATTGTTAATTGAAATATATTTTTGATATCAGTAAAAATAGTTAATTGACTTGATAATTTATTAGTAAAATAACTCGTTTGTTAAGCGATTAAAAATTTTAAAGGACATGATGTAATTTCTAAAATTATAATAAATAATCCGTATTTTTTTTTTGTTACAAGAAAATCCTCCCTACAGGTAAAAGGCAGTGTCCCTTTATAGAGATCACCAAGGTGTCCTGTTAGCTGTTCCGAGCGAGGAAACTATAACCTGGGAACTTACCCCGACCTCTTAAGACAAGTTTCGCTTAAGTCAGGACTCGCACGGCGGGGAGTATTGAATCCACACCAAGTGCTGGTTAGACAACTTGAGGTCCAACCTCCTAACCAACTGTACTACGCCCAGAAGATTGGCTCTGAAGGGATTTAAACTCATGACCTGGGGGCTTAATTCATATATTTTTACCACAAGGCCACCCACTCCTGAACTTATAATCTGTATTTTAAATAAACATTAAGAGTGTATTTATAATTTATATTTTTTATATGTAAACTATATATATATATATATATATATATTTTAAAGGGCAACTTTAAACTTTTTCACATGAATGATTTCATGTTTGACAGTCAGTAGCAAAACCATGAATTTGATTGAGTGGATAATATTAAGGTAAATTATTGAGTCTAACAGATTTGTGACACAAGGTTTAATTTATTTCATTTAATAAAAAATTAATTATTAATATTTTGGAATTATTCCAGTATCACCTATGTCGCAATTAGGAATGTTCAAATTATCCAATAAATTAAAAAAAATTAAATCAAACTGATGGTTGGGTTGGATTTTGAGTACATTAGTTTGGTTCTAGATTTTCAAATCATCAAACCGATAAGATTGAATTGATTCTTGGTTTAGACATTGCCTAAACCGAACCAATCCGAGAATCGAACTTGTTTATATTAACTTGTTTTTATTTTATTGTTCCATTACAATGGACTTGATTACATCTAATAATTTTTCATATACAATAATTATTAGGTAAACAAAGGAACTACTAGAAGCTTTAGTCAGATTTCATAGTTGATTTAATTTGTATCGGTTGTATTAACAAATTTAATTTGTATTGATTATATATATTTAAACTTGAGTTGGATTTAATTTGTGTTGACTTGCATTAAACAATATTTTGCTCTTTATTTGTGTTATGTTTAAATGTTAAAGACTTGTTTATTTTAATTATTTATTATTGATTGATTTGCTTATTTTTAATATAGTGGAACTGTGATTCCAACTTGAATTACATTGGGTTAGGTTGGTTGTAGTACAAAATTAGTTTGGTTGTGGGTCCAAAAATTTGAAATGGATCATGATTGGATTGATTTCAAATTTAGTATCAAACCGAACCATACCGATTTATGAACACCCCTACTAACAACTACTACTACTGATGTATCCAATATAAGCCCCCAAAAAAATTTATAATACCAACTTTTGGGCTTATGAGCTGAATTTTGAGAAGAGCTTCAGGTGACCCACCCAGCCAGGATAGTTGGCCCGATGGATCTACTCTTTGATTCAAGCCCATCCAGCCCATGGATTTAAGGGCAGCCTTTTAGAGCCTTTTGACAATGCCCAACTTCATGACACATATATGAGACGAAAAATAATAAAAGAAAAAAGTATTGAAAAAAAATTCAAAATAATTGAATTTATATGAAAATATAAATGAGTCTTGTGCAAACACGAAACACAAGTTCTTCTGATTTGTGCTTATATGAAATTATAATTATTAAAATTGTTTCTCATTTAAATATAATTTTTTTAGTAAGAAACCTGTAAACCACATAAACGGAGAGAATAAATTTAAAATAATGAGAGAGAATAGTTTTTTTGTAATATTACATATACTAATTATTACACATATTAATAACATTGTCTTTTTAAAATTATCATTACATTTATTATATAAATTATAAAAATTTAAAATTTTTAAAATTATATCATATCATCTAATAATATATTAATTAATAAACTAATTACTGCATACAATATTATTCATAGTTTTTATGGGATAGGGCCATGTGATGCATTTTCTTCCCCTATCAAGAAGACAGCTGGAAAATGCATTATTTAGAAAACACAAGCATGTAATTGTTATAATGGTCATCCTAGAGAGAAGAACATAAGCAAAACAGGTGTGAAAATTTGCTTTTATTAAGGATTAATGTTATTTGCATTAATTAATATATTAATTAGTGTATCAATTGATAATGTGATATAATTTAAAATATTTTTAGTATTTGTAATTTATATAATGAGTAAGGTCAATAATAATATCATAACTAATATTAATACACTAGTTAATACACTAATTAATAAATGTAATACTACTCTTTGTTAAGTTGTACTAGGCACTAAAAATTTAAGCAATATCATAAGCATTTACTATGGTTGGAAATTGGGTCTTTGACCCGATTCATTATTTAGAGAGGGTTTACATAGTTTATAAATAATGAGTAATGCTACATACTACTAATTTATCATCATTAGTAAAGTGATAATTGAAAAAATAAATAAATAAAAACAAAAATCAAGGCACAAAACACATAGAGCCACCACTAATTAATGGTCTCGAGTATTTTTGATAAATAATTCACCTATTTAATAAGTAAGATAATTAAAGGATTATTTAATGAAGTGTTTGAGCTATTGTGGGAATCTATAACTCCACTTCCATTAATAGAGCATCTCTATATATATGGTATAAAAAAAAATATTATACATATTATTGTTGTGAGATTTTATTCCAAAAGAAAATCTCTACAAAATATGTCTTTTTTATCTTCCCTCTTAAGTCACCATTACAAAACTTAAGGATTTAGACTATGGATAATATATTAAGAAACTTTAATAACTTTTCAACTAATAACGAAAAAAAAATTCAAACGAGACTCATAATTCAAACATATGATCCAAGCTATGAAAAAGGGCCACACTAACCAATTCTACTTCAAGAATAGCACTTTCGGCCTGTGAGTTTGAAATTTTGAAAAGTAAGTTATCAATTAATTTTTTTCTTTTTTAAAAAATTATATAAAAATAATATTAAAGAAAATGACTTAGTACTCGTTTGACAACTTTTTTTAGTTGATTTTTGATTTTTTAAATTTTTTTAGTTATTTGGTATTTTTATTAGGTTTTTTAAGTTTTTGACTTTTTGATTTTAGAATAGTATATTTTTTTTGTCTTTTTATTTATTTTGTCCGTTTATAATTTTTTAGTCAAAAATATTTACCAAACATCACCTTAAAAACATTAATAAACTGACTTCCAACTCAATTGTCCAAGAGGCCAAATGTCTGAAAAGTAGTTATTTTGATAAACGCGTTGAAATCTAGCTGAAGAAATATGAATAATGATTTGTTCCCCTAATTTCTCCCTTTAATTCCCCGAAATCACAGAGGCGAGCGAGAGAGAGAGAGAGGAGGGCTGTGATCTTCGTCACTCTTCATCGCAGAGACGATCTTCGTCGCCTCGTCACCAGCTCGTCGCAGCAGCAGCTCCAGCTCCGACCGCTGTCTCCGCCTCCGGCCCCTACTCCGTTTCCTCCTCCCCCTGTGGTTAGGGCCCCCTCCAGTCCTCCTCCTCCTCCTCCCTCCTCCTTCCTCCTTCCCCTTTCCCTCCTCCTTCCTCCTTCCCCTCCTCATCCTCTTCTCCTTCTTCCTCTTCCTTCTGATTTCTGCTTCTGAAAAAAAAAAAAAAAAAAAAACCGTTTTTGCCTCTAGGGGGATTCGGGGGGGCCAGTTTCGAGTGACGTAGCATTACCAAAGAAATATATAGGGCCAGGCTTCTAGATTGGATGGTGTTGTTAGGTTGGTAGGGTCTAACTGTCTGTTTTGATAATTTAAATGGTTCAATATGTAAGGTTTATTAAATATTTTATTTTTATAAAAAAATTACGTTGATCGAATATCGATAATTGTTTAATTGTATCAAATTTTTGTCAATAATTTATTTTTAAAATTATATTTCTCGTTAACAGAAATTTAATCAAATCAAATTACTATCGATATCTGATTAACGTGATTTTTTATATGAATAAAAGACTCGAAAAATTTTACACATTAAACATTTGAATCATCGAAATATGACTTGTGATGGCCCCCACAAGTCCAACAACATGTTATAATCTGATTTTGAACTTGAGAGAAGTTTGACCCAAATATATGTCTATATATATACTAGTTAACTAGGCACCGGCGACTTGCAGAAACATTTTTTTTTTTTTACTTTATGCTAGTTTTTGTTTGAATTGAAACATAATATAATGGAATGATTATTTGATAGAAGTTAAAAAATAATAATTTTATTCTAATTTAAATTAATTAGATATGTTTTGAATGGTTCAAAATTAAACTTGGTGCTATTTTTAAAAAATAAGAACTCATTTTATCCAATTGTACGGAGAGCAAATATTCAGACAAGCCTGTACTCCTTTCTTCCAAGCTCCTGTCTGTCTGATCGACCTGCGAGCACAACGGCGGTGAGCTACCCGGTGGTGTGTGGCCGGGAAAACCCCTCCGACGATCAAGTTAGAACACACACACAGGCGATAGGTGGAGAGAAGGGAGAGTGTAGAGTGTTTTTCTCACCAAATGTTCATCTGTCTCAGCATGAGGGCGCAGACTTGCTTATATACCCTCTGGGGCCCAAATCTACTCCCACTAGTCTCTCAACACGTGGTGCCGCTATCCCATCTGTCAGCACAAATCTCGCTAAACACCACCTAACAAAACTGCTAGCCCACTCCACTGGGAGCTCAGCAGCCGGGCTGCAGCTTCTCGGCTATCAACGGCCATACTGTGCAGCTAGCCAGAGCGCTCCGCTCGCCGTATTCAATGACGGCATCGGCGTCGCATCTCGCATATAAGCTCGGGGCGGCTAGTCTTTGGTCAACCGTCGACTTTCCTGTTGAGCTAACTCTCGCGCCGTGGAACCTAGTGAGGCAGCGGATATCTCGGCTGGACCCTCACTTGACCGGTTTTTGTACCATGAAGCCAAGCAGCTCGGTCCAACCTTTCTGGACAGGCCCATGCTACCACGGCCCAATGTGTTCGGCCCAAATCTGCCCGGCCATTCCCACGGCCCAATCCAGATCACATATCTCCCTCTCAATTGCCCCTTAATTCCGTCCGCGCATGTGTGACCGGGATTACCTGTTCTGATCGGGATAACACCTCGGTCCTCAGTTTCGCAGGAGGTCAACTGGGCTACTATCCTTGCTCGGTTCCTTGACTCGCTCGGTCAACGGCTCGTCTGACCTTCCTGTCTCTTCAACTTTGACGCTGCCATTAATGGGGACACATGTCATGCATTGATTGGCCTCGAGCAACCAAACATCGCATCCGTTGGCATTCAAATTTTCGGCGGCCTTTCCTCCTCTATAAACATGCCTCATCCCTCTTCGATTCACTCTTACTGATCCTTTTCTATTCCAAGTGTTCTAGAGCTCCTATGCCTCTTGCAAGCCCCATTCCTACATTTTCTTACATTTGTGTTCGAAGAGGAAGCTCCTGCCCTTAACTGGTAAGTCTTTTGAACCTCCTTTTTGCTATTTCAGTTGGTACTTCACATATTGAAGCACTAAATCCATAGGTTTTAGGACAAAACCCTCACTTCCTTCGCTGTTCTTCATCCTCCCTGATGAACACCTGAAAATCTGGAATGGACCAGGCTCCAAGTCCTCTTTTGATCCCAAAAAACATTAAGACCGAGCAACTTACAAGTTTGCCCAAAGCCTTAGTAGAAACCGAAGTAAACAGAGGACTTGGCCGCTCGACTGGGCTAACAACTGGTCCGCTTGAGCGACCAAGCTCCTTGGTTTGCCTTTGCGACCGAGGTGGTCTGGCATTCTTCATGACCGCGCTAAAGTCAAGTTCCTTTTGCGCGATCGTACTCACACTTACAATTGCCATCCTTTTCCTGCAGAGTCCAAGGGGACCACTGACCAAATATTAAGGCTCTCAAAGACCGAGCAGCCATCAAAAACACCAGTCTGTGCCAAACCACCTCAGCCGAGCTGATCCAGCCGGCTACACATGGGACGCTTTCGCTTCCTTGTTGACACTCCGGCTGGCTTGGCCGCGTTCCGGGAAGAGTACGGTATCCCGGCCAATGTTCACTTAGAGCTCGCCGAGATCGAGACAACCCCTTGGGGCAGATTAGACCAGTGCCCCTTCACCATACTGTCTATAATTGAAGGAGGCCTTCACTTCCCGGTCAACCCATTGATGACCGAATTACTGCGCCGCACCGGGCTAGTACCCACTCAAGTCTCAACCAACACTTACTGAATAATCAACGGGGTCCACGAGTTGAACAACTGGCTAGGAACCAACTTAAGTTTAGCCGAGATACTCCGTCAGTACACACTTGGGCACACAGGCGACGGCCTCGCCTATTACTTAAAAATTCGACCGGGCAAAGAAAAGATAGTGACCGGCACCCCAGATAAAGACTTACACGATGACGACTTTTTCTGGGTGTCTGGCAACTATGAAATAGCCAACGTACCGGGCTAGTTCATTAGCAAGAATTTCGGTGAAACATGCAAGCCGTGCTAACTTGCTCGGTCAACTGTTTTTCTTCAATATTCTGTACTAACACTTCTTCTTTCCTTTGCAGCGATCCAAGCCTTGCAAGCCAACTACCAATATCCAAATGAAGCAGCCATCAGGACCGTGCTCCGTTAGCGCAACCAGGATTGTAACGAGCTCCTCGGTTACGTCCCTACATACAGATACTCAGCTCCACGCCAGAGTAAGGTCACAGACTTTCTCCGTGCTCTGTCACCTCCTCCAGACCAAACACTACCAAACGTACCTCTAATCCGGTTAACCGTGGCAGAAGAGATGGCCAAGAGAAGCCGTATCAAGAACCTCCTCATAGCAACTTTCATCGAGATACCAACCATCACCCGCTCTCTTGCTGCCGGTCAATCCAGCAGGGCCGTGGTCGCGCTGGCATCTCCCGCTGCCGGTCAAGCAAGCCAAGACACTCGCCGGGCTGGCAAAAGACCTCGTGCAGATCCTTCTGCCGAGCTGGTTGCCGTGCTCAACACCGAGCAGCCTGCCGCCACCATCGACCCAACACCGGCATGGAGGCCCCAGCTCAAACACCGGGGAAAGGAGATCCCGGCGAAGGCGTCCATGAAGGGAGACAAAGAGCACCTTCTTGCCTTTGACCTCTCCAAGGCCCTTCTCCTACCGAGCGATGTGGTCGGCAGCGACCATGTTCTAGACACCCGGTTGGTGAAGTCATCGGTCAAATCCATGACCAGGGTAAGAGTCTCAAACTAATACTCAAAATTTCATCAAGTGTTTGTTCGATTTCTTTTCTAATCAATCTCCTCTTGCAGGCCATCCAGAAGCAACACTTGGTCATGGAGCGCATTCACCGACTGTGGCAGAAGGCGAATGATTCTGCAAGTCAGGTTACCAGCCTCCAAACCGAGCTTGGGCGGGCCAAGTCTTCACTTCAAATTGCTAATGCTGACAACACAAAGTTACTCGATCAGCTTGGCGCCGTCGAGCAGGAAAGAGATGCACTGAAGGCCGAGCTGGAGGCCTTGAAACAGTCTAAGAAAAAGGAGCTGGAAGATGCCAATAATGCCGGCTTCAAGGAGGCCGAGGTGAGCTACACAAAGCAGGTCCACGCCACCCAAGATATCTACTTCAAGGCGGGTTGAAATGCTTCTTGTGAACAGCTCGACCAAGGAGCTGGGACCGACATATTTGCCTCTCCTCCAACTGTCTTCCTGCCAACTTATCTTATGCTATACGCCAATGATGTCTTCAGTGCACTCCAGGCTGAGGCTAAGGCCGAGGCAGCAAGCGAAGAAGAAGAGGAGAAAATCTTTGAGGAAGCGCAAGAGCGACTGGTCAAACTAAGCCCGGCGCTCAAGACAACGCAGCAACAATAAACCAGGAACCAGCCGGGGATGAATTCACCGATCTATCTCCCTTAGAGTAGTTTTGTTTGTCTTCTTTTTGTTTACTTGAACATGTAACCGGGCTAAGTGCCCCAACTTTTGTACTTATCTTTCACATCAATGAAAAAAGTTCAATTTTCACCAAGTGTTTGTACGGTCTTCAAGTGAAATAACTTCAACCGAGCAAAATTCCTTGGCAAGGCTAACCATCTAGCTTAACTTAATCAACTGGAAAAGACATCTCGGTTTCAGGTCTATAGTTAAGTAAATCGTCAACTGTTTTAACCGGAACAATACATCTCGGCTTAAATACATAATTTGTGCGAATCATTAACAAAGTCAACCAGAATAAAGCATCTTGGCTGTTAAACATAAAGTTTGAACAAAGCATCAACTAATTCAACCGGTGTTAACATCTCGGTTGAGAATCTTAAAGTCGAGCAAATTATCAACTTGTTCAACCGGAGTAAATCATCTCGGTTGCAATCTCAGAGTTGAGCAAATCATCAACTCGTTCAACCGAAATAAATCATCTCCGTTGAAATCTCAGAGTTGAGCAAATCATAAACTCGTTCAACCGGAATAAATCATCTCGGTTGCAATCTCAGAGTTGAGCAAATCATCAACTCGTTCAACCGGAGTAAATCATCTTGGTTGCAATCTCAGAGTTGAGCAAATCATCAACTCGTTCAACCGAAGTAAATCATCTCGATTGCAAGTCCTGATTTAAAAGCAACAATCAAAAGAATCATTTCGGCAAAGATGAGACACTTTTATATATTGACAGAAAGAATGTTACATTCTGAAGTGTAAGGCAAAAAATTCCTTTGCACTGAAAGAAAATAAAAGCTAGAAATAATACAGTTTCAGGTTGGCCGCATTCCATGGCCAGGGTATTCCAAGTCCCTCAGAGTCCTCCAAGTGGTATGCCCCCTTGCCCGCCAGACCGGTGATCTTGTAGGGTCCTTCCCAGTTTGCCCCTAGTTTGCCTTTACCTGGCACCAGGGTATTGCCCATGACCTTCCTCAAGACCCAATCACCTACTTTGAACGGTCTGAGGTGCACTGTTTTGTTGTATTTTCTTGAAAGCTCTTGTTGGTAGGCGGCCATATGGATGAGAGCCTTTTTCCAGTGTTCTTCCACTAGGTCCAATTCTAGGGCAATGGCTTCGGCGTTCAACTCGGGCTTAAAACTTTCACTTCTGAGGGTGGGCATACCAACTTCCAAAAGGATGACTGCCTCCATGCCATATGCCAGGACAAAGGGAGTCTCCCCAGTAGAGCGCCGCGGGGTTGTTCAGTATGCCCAAAGGACACTTGGAAGTTCCTCTACCCACTTTCCCTTGGCTTTCTCAAGCCTTATCTTCAACCCATCAAGAATGGTCTTGTTTGATGCTTCGGCTTGACCATTAGACTACGGGTAAGCCGGGGTAGAATTGTAGAATTCAATATTCAAGTCTTCACAAAATCCCCTGAATAGGCGGTCCTCAAATTGGGTGCCGTTATCCGAGATAAGAATTTTGGGGATGCCAAACCGTGTTATCACATTTTGCCAGACAAACCGCTTAACGTCTTTCTCCTTGATTGTCGCCAAAGGCTCAGCTTCAACCCATTTCGTGAAGTAGTCTGTGGCAGCGATGAAGAACTTCTGGTTGCCTGGTGCAGTTAGGAATGGCCCCACTATATCGAGCCCCCACATCGCAAAAGGCCAAGGGCTGGTAAGGGGAAGAAGTTCTCTAGCCGGTTGGTGAATTTGGTGGGCAAACTTCTGGCACTTCTCACACTTACGAACATACTTCTACGCATCAGCTTACATGCACGGCCACCAGTAGCCTTGCAAGATAGCTCAGTAGGCCAAAGATCTGCCCCTTATGTGACCGCCACAGATGGCTTCGTGAATTTCGTACAGGAAGGCGTCCACACGGCTCGGGTGCACACACTTGAGATATGGACCGGTGAAGGACATCTTGTATAAAGCGCCTGACGGAGAGAGCCAAAACCGCTCTGACTTCACCCGGACTTTATGTGCTTCATTCTTTTCGACCAGAAGGGTCCGTTCTCTGAGAAAGAGGATAATAGGGTCCATCCAAGAAGGACCTAGCCCAGCGCAAAATACTTCTGTCTGCCCAGCTTCCTCAATACTAGGCCTTGGAAGGAATTCAATCGAGAGAGGGTTGGGAGATGTGTTATCGACCATGGAAGCAAGGCCGGCCAACTCGTCTGCTCGGCCGTTTTCTTCTCGGCCAATCTGTTGGATCCTTATCGCCTGAAAACGCGTGATGTAGTCTCTAGCCAGAGTTTGGTACTTCGCCATTCTGTCATTCTTAGATTCATAAACCCCAGAAACTTGGTTGACCACAAGCTGGGAATCACTGTAAACCATTAGCTCGAATGCTTGCATCTGAAGCGCACTCTTGAGTCCGGCCAAAAGCACTTTGTACTCAGCCTCGTTGTTTGAGGCAGGGAATCCGAGGGTGATAGAATGTTCGATAGTCAGGTCATTTAGCGAAATCAAAATTACCTCTAACCCAGCACCGTGGCGGTTCGAGGCTCCATCAACAAAAAGTTTCCACATTTTGCCAACAAAGAGCTTCCAACAGTCGGAAGGGTCCTGAGAGGCTTGAAGGTTAATGGGATCACGGTTGTTTGGCTGTTCGGCTTCAAGTTCTGTGCTGAGCGGTTCCACACCAGCCCCCCTCGGCGATTCGACACCAAACTCAGCAAGTTGATTCGTAATGCCTAAGTCCGTAGGTGAATCGCCGGGTCGCAGTATTATGCCTGCCGAGCTCTGTCTTTGAAACGGTTCCACTTCTTCCCTCTGGTGATCTTGATCGAGACGGAGCAGGTTGGTCAGTGATACCCAACTCCGTCATCGCATCGCCGGGCTGTGGTGTTGTACTAACCGAAGGTTCGTCGGCGGGGCGCGCAAGTTCTACATCGCCGTCATCGCCTAGCTGTGTTATCGCGGTCTGGCTTGCATTCACCTCATCTGCCGTGACAATATCCACCGGGCATACCGGATGAGTTCCAGGTGAGAATTCAGCAACGAAGTCAGCCAATGTCTGAGCTTTGATGGCAGTGCGCGGCCGAAACTTGACGTCAAACTGTCCCAATTCGACCGCCCACTTGAGGATTCGATCGAAGAAGTCCGCCCGTTCAAACAAAGCTTTGAGGGGGAACTCGGTCAAAACGATGATTTTATGGGCATAGAAGTAATATGCCAACTTCCTAGAGGCCATCATCAATGCCAATGCAAGTTTTTCCAACAGCAAGTATCTCGACTCTGCTGGTAGTAAGGTTTTGCTGACGTAGAAGATGGGTAGGTGCTTGATTCCTTCTGACCGAACAAGCACCGCACTGACGGCATGCTGGGAAATGGCCAGGTAAAGGTAAAGTTCTTTGCCGAGTTTCGGTGTGACCAACAAGGGTGCTGTAGAGAGATACTTCTTGAGCTTGGCCAAAGCGCGGTTACATTCTTCATCCCATGAGAACTTTGATTTTAGAGCTTGAAAGAAAGAGCGGCAGCGATCGGATGACCGGCTTATAAATCGGTTAAGCGCGGCGGCCATTCTGGCCAGATGCTACACGTCCTTAGCCGAGCAAGGCTGCTTTAATTCTTGCATAGCTCTAATCTGGGTGGGGTCTGCTTCAATGCCTCGACTTGTGACTAGGAAACGTAAGAATTTTCTGGATCCCACGCCAAAGGCACACTTAGACGCATTCAAGCGTAGCTTATGTTGTTTGAGGATGGCGAACATCTCGGCCAAGTCGGACAAGTGGTCTGCTTGATGTCGGCTCTTAACTACCATATCATTAATGTAAACCTCCATTGTCCGACCTAGCAGAGGAGCGAACATCTTGATCACCATCCTTTGGAAAGTTGCCTCGGCGTTCTTCAAACCAAAAGGCATGACTCGGTAGCAGAAGAGTCCCCTTGGTGTAGTGAAGGAGGTGATCTCGCAGTCGGGGCCATGCATGGCAATCTGATGATAACCGCGGTAGGCATCCAAGAAACTGAGCCTGTTATGTCCAGCCGTCAAGTCCATGAGCTGGTCTATTTTAGGCAGTGGAAAGTTGTCTTTAGGGCAAGCCCGGTTGACGGTCTTGTAGTCGACACAGAATCGCCACTTCCCATTCTTCTTTGGTACAACAACTATGTTTGAAATCCACCGAGTGTAGTGCATTTCCTGAATAGCTTGTACCTCAAGCAAGTTCTTCACTTCCTCCGCAACTACCTCGGCGTGATGCAGTGCCGATCTCCTTGTTCGTTGAATGACTGGCTTGGCTCCGGGGAAAACGTTCAGGTGATGGCTAATAAAACCCGGATTGAGGCCAGGCATGTCATAAGGCGACCATGCGAAGACTTCAATATTGGCCATCAAGAACTCAACCATCTCGGTCCTTTCGTGTGCGGTAAGGCTTGAACCGAGCAAGAAAAACTTGTCCGGACTCTCTGTATCAATTCGCACTTCGACCAATTCTTCGACGGCTTTGTCCTTCGCCCTAGTTCCCATATCGTCAAGGACTACTCGGTCTTCCGGTCCCTCTATCATTTGGACGAAGCCTTTGGCAGCTAAACTTCAGATTGGCACGAAGCATCTTGCCGACATGACTTGATCGCCCCAAATCTCCTCAATTGCCCCCATAACCGAGGAGAATCTCATCACCTGGTGGAAAGTGGACCCCACGGCTTGCATAGCGTGAAGCCATCCCCTTCCAAGGATCAGGTTATAAGTAGATAGCACCTGCAACACCTAGAACTCCACTTGCTTGATCACGGATCCCGCTTTGACCGGCAGGATGATTTTCCCTAAAGGCCACTTCGGTTGTGAGTTGAAACCAACCAGCGGCGATGTGGCCGGAGCCAAGTCTGTATCTCAGAGTTTGAGCTACTTGAATGCGTCGTAATACATGATCTCGACCGAGCTTCCCTGATCGATCAAGATTCGCTTGACATCAAATTCCTTGACGCGGAGTGTCACTACTAAGGCATCGTTGTGCGGCGTCTGAATGCGCTCCAAATCCTTTGTAAAGAAACTGATCACATCTTTTTCTTCGGTCTTCCCCTCTTGATGGCAGGCTGGACTGATAAAACTTCCCTCATGTGTTTGGACTTCTTGATCATGCCACAGAGCTCGCATACTCGCACCAGCTCCACTATGCCGTGGATGACGTTAACAACTCCTTGTGGGGGCGCCTCGAAGTCACCTGGTGCATGCGGATTCACCGTGGCTTGATTTGCTTTCACGCCCCCATCGATATAAAGGTCCAGGTGTCCAGCTACGACTAGCTTTTCCAAGTGTTGCCTCAAAAGCAAACAGTCCTCTGTCCGGTGGCCGCGCTCCCGGTGAAATGTGCAACGGTACCGCGGATTGAAACCTTTCTATCCGTCGCCCAACTTAGCAGGAAACCGGACATAATTCTCGTCACGGATTTCACTAAGTATGTGATAAATTGGGATCTTAAAAACCGTGGTAATGCCTGTCCTAGCCTTCAACCTTCTGTTTGCATCAACGACATCATCCCGGGGGTAGTCATCCTGGTCATTTCAACGACCCCTACCCCAGTTTTTGCGATTTGAGCCACGGTCTGATTCCTCTGCGTGATCATTTGAACGGTTCGCCTCTTGTCCGACCGCGTGTACCTTGCCAGCCGACCTCTTGTCTGTTGCTACCGGTGTTGCCTTCGAGGTAGATGCTGCCACATCATCTTTCACTCAAATATGTTCATTGATGCGCTGCATTAGTTGGCCTATGAATGTCGGCTGGTGCATCATAAGCGAGTCCCGTAGTCTATGTCTGACCGGGAGACCACGCTTGTACTGTGTGATTGCAAGGTTGGCCAGGCAATCCAAGATCTCATTGAAGGTTTCCCAGTATCTGGAATTGTATGCCTTGAGTGTGTCGTTCGGTTCCATCTTGACACTAAGAAGGTGGTCAACTTCCTTTGGTGTTTTGGTGTTAGTTTTGAAGCACGTCACAAATGCTTCCGCCAATTGATGCCACCTTTCTATGCTCCCCTCCAGCAGCCTCTCGAATCATTTCAAGCCCAGCTCGCCCAAGCTTGACGGGAAGATAAGACACATAAGGGCGTCATTTCGCCTATGTCCGGCCATAACCTGTCGGAAGTGGCTTATATGCATATACGGATCGGTTTTTCCGTCGTAGAGCGTGAACTTTGGCTGGTGAAACCTTGCCGGAAGCGGTGTTATTTCTATCTCCAGGAAGAAAGGTGTGGTGCTCAGCCTTGCCAAGTCTACGTCAAAAAGGGAAGGCGTAGCTAGGCGGGGTGGAGGCATTTCGACCTCTTCACTAGCATGTCCCCCATAGGATAGCCGCTGGAACGCCGACACTCTTTGAGCTTCCCGCCGGCGAGCCCGTTCCTTCAAGACTGCCCGCAAGTCCTTTGAGCAAGCGGAATAGAAATACCTCGACGTTGTCGCCGGACATGAGGGTTGATAGGTGCTGTCTTGCACGCTGGATCTCTGTGCGTGCGCGTCGGAATCTCCAACCTTGTAACTTCTGGTGATTGAGATGGACGGAGTTTGCCGCTGGCTCTGGTTGCATGAACGACGGGGTTGGGTGCGCTCACTGTGGTCTCCCACTCCAGCTACACCCTTCCCTTTAACATGCCGCTTGAGATCCTCCATCTCCTCCACCATTCTCCGGATGACGGCGTCTTGGTCCCTTAGCTTATGTTCCAGTCATCTGGCGTGCGATTCTCTCCGCCGCTGGTGACCGTCTGGACTCCGAGAATGACCAAAGCTTCTCCCGCGCTTATCTCGCGCGTCTCTTGAGTGTCCTCCTAGGGATGTCTCCAGGTCCGCCATTGGAGGAATCACGGGATGTCCTTCTCTCCGTCTGCCTGACTCTGGGGTAATTCCGTCGATGGCAGACAATGGAATCTCGTCGTTGTTCACCATGGACGGCGATCAGATGAGTTTGGAAGACAAGGTTTTGTTTGTCAAGGTTCCCACAGACGGCACCAATTGTACGGGAAGCAAATATTCAGGCAAGCCCGTACTCTTTTCTTCCAAGCTCCTATCTGTCCGATCAACCTGCGAGCATAACGGCAATGAGCTACCCGGCGGTGTGTGACCGGAAAAACCCCTCCGACGATCAAGTTAGAACACACACACAGGCGATTGGTGGAGAGAATGGAGAGTGTAGAGTATTTTTTTCACCAAATGTTCATCTGTCTCAGTATGGGGGCGCAGACTTGCTTATATACCCTCTGCGCCCCAAATTTACTCCCACTAGTCTCTCAACACGTGGTGCCGCTATCCCATCTGTCAGCACAAATCTCGTTAAACACCACCTAACAAAACTGCCAGCCCACTCCACTGGGAGCTCTGCAGCCGGGCTGCAGCTTCTCGGCTATCAACGGCCATACTGTGCAGCTAGCCAGAGCGCTCCGCTCGCCGTACTCAATGACGACCGAGCCCGATCGCATCCCGGCATAGCCGAGCTCGGGACAGCTCGTGCTGGTCAACCGTCGGCTTTCCTGTTGAGCTAACTCTCGCGCCGTAGAACCTAGTGAGGCAGCAGATATCTTGGCTGAACCCTCACTTGACCGGTTTTTGTACCATGAAACCAAGCAGCTCGGTCCAACCTTTCTGGACAGGCCCATGTTACCACGGCCCAATGTGTCCGGCCTAAATCTGTCCGGTCATTTCCACGGCCCAATCCAGATCACAAATCTCTCTTTCACCAACTATCGGAGAAAACAAGGAAAAATTACCTTTTTTATCAAACAAGAAAAAATTATAAGAAAGTCTATTTGTACAGTGTACAAACTATCAATATACAGCAGAAATGATATTTGGATATAAATTTTCAAAACAAATGTCAAATATTTAGATTTAAAATTATGAATAAAAATAAATTGGTTGAATATATATTTTATTCAATTAATTATTTATATCTAAATAATTACTATATGTTTATAAATTTATATTTAAATATTATTTATTGAGTGTCTTGAGAATTTATATTATGTGTAAATAGAATTACTTTTAAAAAAAAAAAATCTCTGTAAAAGTTGATTTTCCCAAAGCAAGGGCAAAAAAACAATTCTGTCTTTTGGCTATGGAAGCCCCGTGATTGCATAGACCTAGCGAGCTTGTAAATTGTTGACATCAAAGGGGTAAGTTGGGCACGATAAAAGCAACCCCATTGCAAAAGGGTCACTTATAAAATAGTTAAAAAATTAATAAACGAATCCATAGATAGATAGGGACAAGGGTTGCCTGTTGTGCTAGATAGATAGATAGGGACAAAACGGCACAGTTTTGACACTTTTTTTGTTTTTTTTTTTAGAGGTGTTCGTTTGAAACAAATCAAAATAAAATTGAGTAAATTACTGACTTCTTCTAATATATTTGACAAATACAGAGATTTTTTTTTTTTTTGTAATTTTAATAATTACAGTAACTTCTCTTATTTTACTTGGCATTCTTTAGATTCTTCCATTCTTTCAAATTGAAACAAATGGTGTTACTTTTTTATAATAAATGACCTTATTGCCCTTCTTTTTAAAATATTAAAAAATATTTTTGAATTGGAGGACGGATTTGAAAGAAAATGACCTTACTATAGAAAGGAAGTGTTTGGAGCAAACATCGTTTTTGGATTTATTTTTTTATTTTAAATATATAATTTTTATTTAAATTTTTTTTATTTTAAATATTTTAATCTCAAAACTAAACATAACTCAAAACTCAATTCAAAAATTATTTTCAAAACTCATAACCAAACACATAACTCGAAACTCTATACTACTTTCAAAGCGCTACACTCAAATCGTAACCAAACACATAATATATTTAAAATAAAAATATATATTTTTAAAATAAAAATTATTTAAAATAAAAATTGTATATTTAAAATAAAAAATATTTTTTAAATTTTTTTAATATTTAAAAAATATATTTAAGATATTTTAAAAAATACAACACATAAATATATAAAATATAGTGCACATAAAAATAAATAAATAAATATTTAAAATATTTAAAAAAAATACCCTAAAAAAAATCCAAAAAATTTCAAAATATAACTCAAAACTCTTTTTAAAACTTATAACCAAAAAAAAATTTCTTTTCAAAACTCATAACTATTTACACAACTCAAAACTACTCAAAACTCAATTTAAAAATTATTTTTTCAAAATTCATAACCAAACACATAACTCAAAACTCAATTCAAAACTCTTTTCAAAACTTAACCAAACTTTTTTCAAAACTCTATTTTAAAAGAAAAAAATTTATAAAATATTTTTTTATTTTATTTTTTAAAATTATTTTTAGAATAATGATTTGAGTATGGAGTCGTATTTTGAGTTATGGGTTTTGAGTGGGAAAATAATGATCTGATACCGCGCCGGAAAGATTTGGCCGGACAGAGTATGCCGGGCAAGATTGGGGCCGGGCAGGGTACTGGGCCAAGAAGGTGCTCGGTTGGGGCATCGATTGGGCGAACCAAGCTGCGTTCGATCTGAGCAAGCCAAGATCTGAGAATCCAGCCGGAAGCGCCAACGACCATTGGCTCATGGTCGTAAGACCGACCGGGCAAGCAGATGGAGCACAGCTCGGTTCTCTCAAGCTTAGCCGGTATTGTGCTCGGGCATGAAGCCTGGCAGCACAAGGGATTGGGCAGCTTGCTGGAGCTCAAAGATAGAAGTGGGGGTTGGAGTTAGGTGATGTCGGCATGGTGTAACTCGAGGGGCATGGTGTATGTCTTGGCAGATGGGATAGCGAGCCACGTGTTGAGAGATCAATGGGAGTGGATATGGGGCGCAGAGGTATATAAACAAGTCTGCGCCACCCTTATGGGGATGGACAATTTTGTAAGTAAGACTTACACTCAAACACTCTCCCTTCTCTCTATTCTCTCTCGGTGTGTGAGGTTCTAACTTGGCGTCGGAGGTGTTTTCGGCCACACACCGCCGGGTAGCTCACCGTCGTTGTGTTTTCAGCGTCGGACGGTGAGAACTCGGAAGAAAGAAGTGCGGGTCGTCGGAATATTTCCTCCCGGTACAATTGGCCCCGTCTGTGGGAAACTTGCAGATAAAATCTTGTCTTCTGGGTTCATCTGATCGCCGTTCATGGCGCACAATGAAGAGTTTCCGTTGTCCCCCGTCGAAGGAGCTACTCCGGGGTTTGTCCGGCAGAGAGGAGGACTCACGACCATCCTTCCGATGGCGAACTTGGGCAGACCACCGGAGGACGGCGGGAGGCAGCGGGACAAGCGCGCAGAAGTCATGGCGTTCTCGAGTCGAGACGGACACCGGGCGGAGAGTCACACTCGAACGGCTGGAACACAAGGCTGCGGGACCAAGAGGCCGTCATCCGTGAATGGCGGCGAAGATGGAGGAGCTTAAGCGGCGTCACAAAGGGAAGGTGTAGGCTGGAGTGGGTGACCACGGTGGCGCACCCCATCCGCCGATCGATCCCCTCCGCCGTTCGGCCGGCCAGTCGAGGCACACTCCGGCGATCTCTATCACCGAGCTACGAGATGGTGATCTCGACTTCTTGTGAAGAGTCCAGTAGCGCAAGATAGTACTCTGAGACCCTCACGTCCGGAGACGGCGTCGAGGTATTCCTATTCCGCTGTCTGAGAGGATTTGCGGGCGATTTTGAAGAGCGGGCTGCGGCCGGGAAGCTTCGAGAGGTGCGGCGTTGCGGCGGTTATCCTCTGAGCCCATGCGGCGAGGAGGTCGGAATGCTTCCACCACGCCAAGCGGTACCACTCCTTCTAGATCTGATTTGGCGGGTTGAGTGCCACTCCTTTTCACTTGAGATAGAAGCCACTCCGCTTCGTGAGGTTCCACCGACCAAAGTTTACCTCAGACGATGGGAAGACCGATCCCTACATGCATGTAAGTCATTTCCGACGGTTATGGCGGACCGTCGGAATGATGCCCTTATGTGCCTTATCTTTCCGTCAAGTTTGGGCGAATTGGGATTGAAGTGGTTGGAAGGCTACGGAGGAAGTATTGAAAGGTGGCAATTGGCGAGGCCTTAAACGCTTCACGACTAACACCAAAACTCCTAAGGAAGTTGATCACCCTCTCGAGTATCAAGATGGAAAAGCGACACACTCAAGGCGTACAACTCCAAGTATTGGGAGACTTTCAATGAGATCTTGGTTGCCGGTCAACCTAGCAATCGACTGATATAAGCGTGGGCTCGGTCGGACATAGCAAGAAGACTCACTTACCATGCAACGACCCTCGACCATGGGACAACTTATGCGGCGCATCAATGAGCACATCCGGGTAGAGGATGATGCCTCGACCTCAACCGAGAAGGCGGCCCGTCGCTGACTAAGAGGTCGGTTTGGAAAAGTGCATCTTGATCGGGCAGAGTCCAGCCGATCTAGTGACCGGGCGAGGTCGGACGAGGCTCAAACCGCAAGAACGGGGTCGAGGCGGCGTAATGGCGAGAATGATTACCGGGATGACTACCCCGAGATGATCTGACGATGCGAATGAAAGGAAAGCATCACCACGGTCTTCAAAATCCCAATCTATCGCATACTTAGTGAAATCCGTGACGAGAATGCGTCCGGGTTTCTGCTAAGTTAGGCGGCAGGCGAAGGCTTCAATCCCAAGTACCGTTGTACCTTTCACGGGGCGTGGCCACCGAGCAGGAGTATGCGCCTTTGAGGCGACTTGGAAGAGCTAGTGGCGGTAAGGCATCTGGACCTCTACATTGATGGAGAGTCAAGGCAAACCAGTTCGGTTGCTCCGCACGGACGGATGACCGGGATGCACCTCCGCAAGGGGTTGTGAATGTCATCCACGGCATAGTGGAACCGGCGCGTGTTTGCGAGCTTCGTGGTATGATTAAGAAGGCAGAACACATGAGGGAGGTTTTGTCAGTTCAGCCCGCGCTCAAGAGGGGGAAGACAGAAGTAAAGGATGTGATCAGCTTTTCCTCAAAAGATTTGGAGCGCATACAGACACCGCACAATGACGCCTTGGTGGTGACTCTCCGCGTCAATGATTTTGAAGTTAAAAGGATCTTGATCGATCAGGGAAGCTCGGTTGAGATCATGTACTACGACGCTTTCAAACAGCTCAAGCTCCGAGACACGGATTTGGCCCCAGCAACTTCGCCATTGGTCGGTTTTAACTCACAGCCGGAGTGGCCTTTGGGAAAAATTATCCTGCCGGTTAAAGCGGGATCAGTGGTCAAACAGTTGAGTTACGGGTGTTGCGGTGCCATCTACTTACAATCGATCCTTGGCGGTGGCTTCATGCTATGCCGTGGCATCAACCTTTCACCAAGTGATGAGATTCCCTCGGCCATGGGGCGATTGAGGAGATTTAGGCGTCGGGTTATGTCAAAACAGTGCTTTGTGGCGGACAATGGAAGCCGGGCGGCCAAGGGATTTGTTCAAATGATTGAGGGACCGGAGGACCTGGCAGTGCTAGATGATGTGGGCACTAAGGGAGAAGACAAAAGTGGAAGGATTGGTGGAAGTGCGAATTGATACCGGCTTTAGGACAAGTTCTTCTTGCTCGGCTCCACCCTCACAGCACAGGAGAGGACCGAGATGGTGGAATTCCTTATGGCCAACATTGAAGTTTTTGCATGGTCACCTTATGACATGCCCGGCCTCGATCCAAATTTTATCTGCCATCATCTCAATGTCTTCCCCGGTGCCAAGCCGGTCATTCAGCGAACAAGGAGGTCAGCATTGCATCACGCCGAGGTAGTGGCGGAGGAAGTCAAAAATCTGCTTGAGGCACGAGCAATTCAGGAAGTGCACTATCCTCGGTGGATTTCAAATACAGTCGTTGTACCGAAGAAGAATGGGAAGTGGCGAGTTTGTGTTGATTACAAGACCGTCAACCGTGCTTGTCCGAAAGACAGTTTTCCTTTGCCTAGAATTGACCAGCTTGTGGATTTGACGGCTGGCCATGACAGGTTAAGTTTCTTGGGCCAGCGTCTGGGGCTATCATCGATTGCCATGCGGCCCGATCGAAATCACTTCATTTACTACAGGGGACTCTTCTGCTACCGAGTTATGCCTTTTGGTTTAAAGAACGCCGGGGCAACTTTTCAGAGGATGGTGACCAAGATGTTTGCTCCTTTACTGGGCCGGACAATGGAAGCTTATATTGATGACATGGTGGTGAAGAGCAAGCATCAAGCAAATCATTTGTCCGACCTGGCCGAGATGTTTGCCATCCTCAAGAAGCATAAGTTACGCTGAATCGTCTAAGTGTGCCTTGATTGTGGGATCCGGAAATTTTTAGGATTCTTAGTCACAAACCGGTATTGAGGCAGACCCTACGGTCGAGCCGTGCAAGAGTTGCGACCTAGCTCGGTGAAAGACGTGCGACATTTGGCGGAATGGCGCGTATCGATTTATAAGGGTCATCGGATCATTGCCGTCCTTTCTTCGATCCTTGAAGTCCAAGTTCTCTTGGGATGAAGAGGCGACCGAGCGTTGGCCGAGCTCAAAGAATATCTGTCTTCCGCACCATTGTTGGTCACGCCGGTGCCTGGAGAAGAACTTTATCTTTATCTGGCCGTATCTCAGCATGCAGTCAGTGCGGTGCTTGTTCGGGCTGAAGGAATCAAGCACCTCCCCATCTTTTACGTCAGCAAGACTTTGCTACCGGCGGAGACTAGGTACCTGCCTCTTGAAAAACTTGCTTTGGCATTAATGATGGCTTCAAGAAAATTGGCGCACTACTTTCATGCACATACTGTCGTCGTCTTGACCGAGTTCCCCCTCAAAGCTTTATTTGAACGAGCGGATTTTTCTGGCCGAGTTCTTAAATGGGCGGTCGAGCTGGGGCAGTTTGATGTAAAGTATCAGCCGCGCACTGCCATCAAAGCCCAGACTTTGGCTGACTTTGTTGCCGAATTCTCACCTGGAACTCATCCGGTTTGCCCGGTCGATATTACCGCGGCAGATGATGAGGTGCACGTCAGCTCATCAGAGACGCTGCCACTCAGTGGGGTCCGCGGCGCGGACTTTGCGCCCACCACCGCAGTGGCCTACACTTCTGCAATGCCAACAACCGGTGTGCGATAGCGAGTTGGGTGTTGTTGTCCCACCAACTCTGCCCGGTACCGCATCACCAAGGGGGGAAGTCCTGACACAACTCAGCACGGAGCCTGCGGCCGGCATAATACCGCAGCCTGGTGATTCGCCTACGGACTTAGGCATGGCAGACCAACTTGCTGAGTCCGGTGCCGAATCACCAAGGCGGGCAGGAGTGGGTCCAGTGAACGCAGAACTTGAAACCGGACAGCCAAGCAACCTTGATCATGGCGCCCCTTACCACTCACAGGATCCATCAGATTGCTGGAAGCTTTTTGTGGGGGAAATGTGGAAGCTTTTTGTTGACGGGGCGTCCAATCGTCACGGTGCAGGGCTAGGTGTTGTTCTTATCTCCCCAGATGGCCTAACCATTGAACATTCTATCACCCTTGGCTTCCCAGCATCTAATAACGAAGCTGAGTACGAGGCCCTCCTGGCCGGGCTCAAGAGCGCAATCCAAATGAAAGCTGCCGAGCTAATGGTGTCTGATGACTCCCAACTTGTGGTTAACCAAGTTTCTGGGATTTACGAGGCAAAGGATGACCGCATGGCAAAGTACCAAGCTACAGTCAGGAGCATCAAGCAGTTTGAGTAATCGAGTCCAACAGATCGGCCGGGAAGAAAACAGCCGAGCTGATGAGCTGGCCGGCCTAGCATCCATGGTAGATAATACATCTCCAAATCCCTTGTTAATTGACTTTCTTCCACGACCAAGCATTGAAGAAGCAGGCGACGGAAGTACTACTGCGCCATTTGGGTCCGTCATGGATGGATCCGATCATTTTGTTTCTCGAGACCGGTTCTACCGAAAAGAAGGAAGCACACAAATGCCGGGTAAAATCAGAGCGGTTTTGGCTCTCTCCATCTGGCGCCTTGTATAAGAAATCCTACACTGGTCCTTACTTAAAGTGTGTGCACCCAAGCAGCGTGGATGCATTCCTGCGCGAAATTCATGAAGGCATTTGTGGCCACATTGAGTGTGTCCTTGGCCTACCGAGCTATTTCACAAGGCTATTGGTGGCCGTACATGCAAGCTGACGCGCAAAAATATGTCCGGAAATGTGAAAAGTGCCAGAAATTCGCACACCAGATCCGTTTTGGCGTTTTGGCGCACAATACTCCTTAGGAATGGCAACAGGGCCGGGCCGGGGATCACCCTCCCTGTCCTCGATCCCTGAAGCTACAAACTTCCCCATCCCCATCCCCATCCCCGATCCCTAGCGGGGAACCCCTCATCCCCCCGGCCCCGCTCCCAACGGGGATCGGGTTTTCCCGACCCCGGAAAATCCCCGTAACTCTTTCTCTCTCTCTGTTTAGCTTTCTCTCTCAATAACAAATCATCATCAATAACATCATCGATCATTAACAACAACATCATCGATCATTAACAACAACATCATCAATCATCAACATCATTTTCATCAACAAAAACATCATCAACGGCAGCATCATCAAAAAAAAAATAAATAAAGACAGATCTGGCGGGAGGGAGGAAATTGATGGTGATGGCGGTGGCAAGATCTTTTCAGATCTGCCGTGGCAGAGAGATGAGGAAGCGAAAGATGGCGGCATATGAAGGTTTGACGGTGGCCTGGCAGAGGAGGAGTCGACGGAGGACGAAGCCTCGAGAGGCGACGGGAGGAGGCCGTGAGAGACGACGGAGGAGGAAGAGGCGGCAGTGGGCTGGAGGAGGAGGAGGAGGAGAAGGAGGCGGTGGTGGCCTAGATGAGCCGACTGCGTCTGTGGAGAGAAGAGAAGAGAGAGAGAGAGAGAGTGTAGGAGAGAGACAGATCAGAGAGAGTGTGTGTGTGTCTGTGTAATGTAAGTCAACTAAACATATATATATATATATAAATCGGGGCTAACAAGAGCGGGGGACGGGACCGAGGGCCAGGGATGAAAAATGTATCACCATTCCCGGCCCAAATGTCATCGAGGATTTATTTTTAAATACCATCCCCAGCCCATCGGGGGTATTTTTCGAGAAAAAACCATTCTTATCGGGGACGGGGGGTCGGGTCCCCGTCGGGCCGCATTCAAATTGCCATCCCTAATACTCCTTGCTACACAGCAAAGACCTTTTTCCCAATAAGTAGATAGATATTTTGGTAGTAACTTTTCTTCAGTTTAGAATTAAAGTGGAGCGTATTGATGGGTCTTCGTGAGTCTATTATAGAGTTCATATCGACATTCCGAATGATTCAATATGTAGAGCTCATCGACTACTTCATTCTTGTAAAAAATTACGTTGATCGGATATCGATAATCATTTGATCAAATCAAATTTGTGTCAACGGTAATTATGATTTTAAAAATAAATTGTTCACACAAATGTGATTTGATCAAGTGACTATTGATATCCAATCAACATGATTTTTTATTGTGTGGGTGAAAATCTGACCACATTGCCAACTTAGTATTCAGTTGGAGAGCACTGGCAGAATAGATGACACCTGTCTAACCTGAAACAAAAAGAGAAGATTCCGGCGGTGGTTCGTCCACCCGGGGGCACTCCGACGATCAAGTCAGTATATCTCTCAAAGATAATCAATAGTTCTTAAACTCAATGTTCAGAATATAAATTGTGTACCTTAGACCCACGGGAGTGCCTCTCTTTTATAATTAACTCAATCCTAGTCCCTATAGAAGCCTGACTTCTATGGACTCCCATTCAGTGCTTACTTTGGACTCCTCAAGAGATAAGGATAGACTCCCTGAGAACATTATCCTTATCCATCTCGAAGTCTTTTCTCATTCTAGGACTCTTATCCCTTATCCGCTTATCTCGGATTCCGATATTTTCGGAGGTAACCTCGGCCTCACCGAGATAATCTCGGCATCATGACTAGGACACGTGGCATCTCGGCTGACACGTCGGCGTCACCTTGCCACGTGTTGGTACTCAGAAAATATATCCCCACAACTACCCCCTAGGTTCCATTACCTCGGTATTCTGAGGTGATGGAACCTATATCGGTACTTCCTGCCAGTACATGGGCTTACATGCGAGATCATCATCATAAGCCGACATGTCTTCTTAAAGATCAAGAACTCCAAGAGCTCCTTTACGCGTATGAGCTGTTATTCATAACAACTCAACCGTTTCCAGCCACGCGTCTTTTTCTTACTGGATCGTACTTGACACGTGTCTGTAAATCGAATTATTCTCACGTGCGTCGTTTGATGCATACGTTCTTCTAGGTTTCATTAATGATTTCTTTGCCGCCGTTTCCGTATTTTAACAAAAATCATTTCCCCCTCTTCCATTTTTCACTTTTTGCTGTCGTTTCTGAAGTTTTCCCTCTCTAGCTTTTCTTCCAGACCCTCCATTGTTCAAGGTTCTAAAGCTCTGCCGTCGCTACTGTTCACCTCTTCCGGCGCGGTTTTCACCGATCTTCTGCCTTCGCAACCGTCGTCGGACTTCGGAAATCCCCATTCCGGCTTCTCTCTTTTTGGTAAGTCACTATTTCGTCTGGTTTCAGTTTTTGATGTTCATCATTACTTGTTGCCATTACTGCTCTGTTCAAACATTTGATTTGCAAATCACGTATCTGAATGTGATTATTCCACGATTTTACCCTTGCCCATGTCTTGAATACACACATTGTTCACTATTTTCTTGCACTTTTGCCACTGTTCTCGACCTTGTACCCTTTGTACTCACTATGTTCTTGATAGTCCATCTTTGTTCTTGATTCTAAAACTTGTTCTTGTTTTCTGTTTTTTGTGTTTTTTCCAGATTCCTGTCTTTAATCTTCGTTTTCATAGACTTATGTTTGGGATTTGCCTGTAGAATCCACAATTTAGGAAAAAACTGAAACCTGTATTTACCTAAGTGTTTGTCGAGGTCCCAATAACCCTTTCAAAACATCTTTTGAAATTCAACCCCTTCGATTAAGCTGATATCATGGGTATGTGGAAACAAAGGGTAAACACCCTATCCAAACTAGAATTCTTTAGACAAGAGTTTGAAATCCCAGCCGACGTCCATCTAAGGTTGGCTGGGGATGATGACTCCATCATACTTACTGATGACTCCATGCCTTTCCCTGTGGTAGTCTTCATTGAGTCTGGACTTCGGCTCCCACTCAACATCATTTTCCGCAAAATACTTCATTATTACAAGTTGAACCCCATGCAACTTTCCATCAATTCCTATCGAACCATCAATGGTATCATAGCCTTAGCTAAACATGAAAACGCTAGGATCACTTTAGCCGACATCCAATATTACTAAACTATGTGTGGCCTCAAAAAAGACACCGGCTACATTTACTACCTCAAGCCGAGGTCCACTGAATACAAAATCGTTGCCGACCTCCTTGACTCCAACAAGGGAGCTGGGGATGATTATTTCATTACTTCGGGGAACTGGGAGTTCGCCCCAGATGAAGACTTCCATCTCTTCCCTCTCCCTCGATCAGTCTTTGTAGAGGGAAATGGTAAGAGCCCTGCATTCATACCTACTTGTTTTTTAAAGTCTTTCATACTTTATCTATTTCTTAATGTCTGTTTTTCTTGCAGCTGTTCCTAAGCCACCAAAAAACTTTCGCTAATCCTTTATTCTTAGCAAGGAATTAAAGAAACTTTTGGACTTGCCAATCCATAAATGGAAGGCGCCTCTGCTTCTCAATTTTATTCCAACATACAAGTCAGCTCTACCCGATGTCCCTAGGAGGAAGACGAAAATCCTTTCTCCACCTTCTGCCACAACTCCACAAACCGCGTCCATATCTCGGACAAACCAAGGATCAACCTCTGATCCAGCTGAGCAACCGTCAACCTCGGCACCATACTTGATTCCAATATCCCAACGCTACTGTTGACGCCGAATAGTTTCTTCTGCCAAGATGGGTCGCTCAAAACCAGTTGCCAAAGATCTCCTGGCCAGCATTCCTTTTGACGTTGATGCACAACCAACACAAACCCAGTTTCCACCAAAGCAAAAACGAATCAAAAAGGCTCAGCCCAAGGCAAAGGTGACTCAGATCGATTCTGAGGATACCTTGCCAATTTCCAAATTGGCTCCGAGTGAGAAGACTACCTCTGTCCCCGCGAAGAGGTCCACTGAAACACTTCCATCCGAATCTACCAAATCCAAAAGGTCGAGGTCATCTTCTGCAACGACCTCGGGGTCTAAAAAGCCTGATGCCCCCTGGACCCCCGAAATCACTCTGGAAGATAAGCCTGTTATAGCTAGTGACAGCGCCGATGATATCAATGTCGGCGTTGCCCTCAGTACTGCTCTACTTCTTCCAAGCGATCTGGAGCGAAACGCCGAGTTCAGTGAGTACGAGAACTACACTCTGATGCTTCAGTGCTCTGTTCAGGTAAGTGTTTTTTTGCTTGGTACTTTTTCTTTCTTTCTCTTCATTTCATACTTAGAATATTTTCTAATACTTCTGTTTTCTTTCAGGCCATCCAGCATGTCCACTCTTTCTCAATACAATCTTTTGAGAACCGTAAGAAGCTAGTAGAAAAGAAGAGGGAGGTCTCCAGCCTTCAGAAAACCAATAAAAACTTGCAATCAAGGATGAAGACCCTGGAAGATCAGGCCGAGGTCGCTATCAAAGAAAAAGACGATGCCGAAGAAAAAGTTGGTGCTGCTGAAGCGATAAACAAAGTCCTTCAAGCCCAGCTGAAGGAGGCCGAGGAAAAAGTGGCCCAGGCCCAGAAGGAGCTTCAAGACGCCTTGGCCACCAAAGAGGCTGAAATCAAAGATGCCGACGAGAAGGCGTATGCTCAGGGCATGGCCGATGTTACGGAGGCCTATGAAAAGCAAGTCAAGCAAGCATGCAACAAGGGTTTCACCCTTGGTTGGATGACCCTGCTGAAGAGACTTGATGTCCCCGAGGACTCCTCCTTTAAGAATGCCGATGCCATTCCCCTGCCATTCCCTCCAACTCCACCTCAATCTGATGACGACTCAGAATCTGAGGAGGAGGTTCTGGTAAGGAAGCCCAAGGAAGCTGGTGGGGCCAAGTCTTTTTCTCAGAATGAGCAAGTCCTAGACTTGACTCAAGATGAAGAGGGTGAGGAGGTTCCTAAAGATGCTGTAGCTGAGAAGGCATTGGCCGACGTTCCCCTTGTCGATAAGAGCCTAAATGAAACCCTTGCAGAAATTGACGCCGAGCTCGTGGCGGATAAGGCTGCTGAGATGTCTTCCCAACAATCGTCTGAACTTCAAACTCAACCAACTCTTAGCCTTATGTTTTTTTCTTCCTTTTTTGTTTTTTTTGAAGTACTGTAAACTTCTTCACATTGCTGATGTGTTTTTAATACAACAACTCTTTTGCTTTTGAATGCTTGCATGCTTGCCATGTATGCCTCCATACATAGAATATTTTGCATATCTTTAATACACTCCAATCCTTGTGCAACCTTCTCGGGGTGACACACCTCGGTTATACAACTGACGATTTTACCTCAGCAAGTACCCAAGTATCTTTCTCGGCGTAAGCTTGGTTTCACCTTGTAAATATAAAATTTCAACAAGTGTTTAACCTTAGTCTTCAATCTTGTAAATTGTCCACAAATTTCAACAAGTGTTAGACATCATCTCGGTTTAATTTAAACTTGTAAATTGTCCACAAATTTCAACAAGTGTTAAACAATGATCTCGGTTTAACTTCAACTTGTAAATTGTCCACAAATTTCAACAAGTGTTAAACAATGATTTCGGTTTAACTTCAACTTGTAAATTGTCCACAAATTTCAACAAGTGTTAAACAATGATTTCGGTTTCACTTCAACTTGTAAATTGTCCACAAATTTCAACAAGTGTTAAACATATTCTTCTTCTCTCTGCCCCCTAATGTGAACTTGAGTTCCACTTAGGTTCTCATTATGCATGTATTCTAGAGACAATGTCAAGTATCTTGAAAAGAGAACTAGCTGAATCTTTATTTATTTACTTTGGCAAATAGAAAAGGAACAAAGAAATTCTAATGATAGAAAAATTTCAAATTACAAATGTTCCAAGGCCTTGGCAACTCTTTGCCCTCATTATCTTCAAGTCGATATGCCCCATTGCCTAGCACCGAGATGATTCTGTAAGGTCCTTCCCAATTTGGGCCAAGCTTGCCCTCTCTGGAATCCTTCTTGTTACCGACGACTTTTCTTAAGACGAGGTCACCAATCTGAAATTCCCTTGCGTTAACCTTCTTGTTGTAAGCTTTGGCAAGCTGCTACTGGTATGCTGCGAGCTGAATTGCAGCTTTCTCCCTTCGTTCTTCTAGAAGATCTAGATCTCGGGCTAAAAGTACATCATTAGTCCCGTTCTCTACCCCCTGGGTTCTGATCCCAAGGATGCCGACCTCCAGCGGAATGACTGCTTCTGTGCCATAAGCCATGGCAAAGGGGGATTCCCCTGTTGATCTTCTCGGCATAGTTCGATATGCCCAGAGTACATTGGGCAATTCGTCTACCCACTTTTCTTTTGCTACTTGCAGCCTCTTCTTTATCCCATCCAAAATTACTTTGTTGGATACTTCTACTTGTCCATTACTTTGTAGAAAGCTTGGGATTGAAAAGTAGTTCTTGATCTTGAACTTTGCACAGAAGTTCTTAATTAGGTTATTATCAAATTAAGTTCCATTGTCTGCAACAATTGCTCTTGGAATCCCAAACCTGGTAATAATGTTCTTCCAAATGAAGTTCTTTACGTCCACATGTCGGATCCTGGTAAGAGGTTCAGCTTCTATCCATTTAGTGAAGTAATCTGTTGCTAAGAGCAAGTACTTCCTTTGTCCAGTTGCTTGGGGCAGTTGCCCGACGAGATCCATGCCCCATTGAGCAAATGGCCAAGGACTGGATACAGGGTTCAAGTCTGCTGCTGGCTGGTGTATCAGAGGTGCAAACATTTGGCATTGTTCACACTTCTTTACATAGGCTTCTGCATCTTTCTGCATGTAAGGCCACCAATACCCCTAGGTGATGGCCCTATGGGCGAGTGATCTGCCCCCAGTGTGGCTTCCACAAATTCCTTCATGTATTTCATATAAAAAATATTCGACTTGTAAAGGGTGTACGCACCTTAAAAGGGATCCAGTGAAGGACCTTCTGTAGAGATGTCCTTCTGTTGTCAGACTGAATCTTGCCGACTTCAATCTGATCTTGTGTGCCTCCTTGCGGTCATCTGGCAGCTTTCCTTCTTTTAGGAACGCAACAATTGCGTCCATCTAGCTTAATCTCATGTCTACGTACATTGCTTCACACTCTGTGGTTACTGGTTCAATGCTCGGGCCCGACAAGTAGTCAATCATTATTGTCCTTGCTTTTCCAGGTTGTACTGCACTAGCTAGGTTAGCCAATGCGTCGGTGTGGCTGTTATCATCTCGGTTTACCTGGAGTAGTCGGCAGTTCTAGAATAAGGCCGCTAACCTAATGACCTCCTTTGCATATGCCAACATTCTTTCATCTCGGGCTGCATATTCTCCTGTTGCCTGATTGACTATCAGTTGTTAATCACAAAAAACTATTACCTCATCTGCTTGTACTGTTGCTGCCCGTTTTAGTCCGGCAATGAGTGCTTCGTATTCTGCTTCATTGTTTGAGGCCTTGAACCCCAAACGAATCAATTGTTCTAGTACCTTCCCATCTGGGGATATCAGTACTACTCTTGCCCCTGCTCCTTGTCGGTTTGAACTCTCATCAACAAACAATCGAAAGGAGTTGTCGATGTAAATGCTGTAGGGTCTGAGTTTGTCCTCTTTTCTTTGTTCTTTTGTCTTTGGCTGGGCTTCTCCTTGCTTGTTTGGATATCGTTTATCTTGGTTCAACGGAGCCCGATGTTCGATGGATTCTGGCGTGAAATCGGCCACGAAGTCGGCCAAAACCTAGCCTTTGATTGTTGTTCTGGGCCTGTACTCCAGATCATACTGGCCTAAGGCGACTGCCCATCTGGCTATTCTTTCTGTTAAGTCTCCCTGCTGCAATAGGGACTTCAATAGATGTTCTGTCAGTACCACAATTTTATGGGCCTGGAAGTAATGGTTCAACTTTTTTGAAGCCATTACTAAAGCCAGTGCCAATTTCTCTAAGGGTAGATACCTCGTTTCTGCATCGGCTAGGGTTTTGCTTACATAGTAAATAGCCCTTTGCTCTCTTTTTTCTTCTCGGATTAGTACTGCATTTATCGCATGTTCTGAAACTGCCAAGTACAGGAACAACTCCTCCCCGGGTTCTGGATTCGAAAGAACTGGAGCTGTGGTCAGGTACTTCTTCAGATCGGCTAATGCTTCTTCGCACTCTTCTGTCCAAAGAAAGTCCGTGGCTTTCTTCACTAAGTTGAAGAAAGGTTTGCACTTGTCTGAGCTTCTACTTATGAACTTGTTTAGGGCTACGGCCCTTCCAGTTTTAGCATCTGCATCTGTTTTGCTGACGTCGGCTCTTCAACTCTAGGATGGCCTTGATCTGATCTGGGCTGGCCTCAATGCCCCTTCTGGTCACCAGGTATCCAAAAAACTTACCAGATCCAACTCCAAATGCACACTTCGATGCATTGAGTCGGAGCCGATATGTTTTAAGGATTTCAAAGACTGCTTTTAGATCGGCGAGATGACCCTCAGGCTCCTTGGTCTTAACGACCATGTCATCGATGTAGACTTCTACTGTTCGGCCAATCAAGTATTTGAACATTTTGGTTACCAACCTTTGGTAAGTTGCTCCTGCGTTTTTCAACTCGAAAGGCATTACTCGGTAACAGTATAGGCCTTTTGGGGTGATGAACACGGTCTTTTCTTCGTCTGGGGGGTACATGGCTATCTGGTGGTACCCCCTATAGGCATCTAGGAAGCTTATTCTTCCATGCCCTGAAGTAGCATCTACTAGCTGATCAATCTTGGGTAGAGGAAAGCTGTCTTTGGGACAAGCTTTGTTGAGGCTGGTAAAGTCTACGCAGACCCTCCATTTACCGTTCTTCTTCTTTACCACCACTGTATTGGATAGCCATGTTGGGTAGTGAACTTCTCTAATGGCCCTAGCCTCCAGAAGTTTGTCTACTTCTTCCTCTACTGCTTCGACGTGCATTAACGTCGATCTTTTGGCTCGTTGAATTATAGGTTTGGCCGACCTGTCAACATTCAGTTTGTGGCAAGTGACGTCGGGGTCAATGCCAGGCATTTCGTAAGGTGTCCAAGCAAACACCTCAATATTTGCTCTCAAAAAAGCTTCCAACTCTTTTTCCTCTTCTTCGGCTAAACCCGAGCCGAGAAGAAAGAAGTGTTCTTCATCCCCATCCTGGACGAGGATTTTCTTCAGTGCCTCTTCGCTCTTCTCGGCTGGCTCCTTACCGACGTCTTCTAAGACTTTCACGTCCTCATCTTCAATTTCTGCCTTTTCAGGCTCTCGTATGCTGCAGGTAGATTTCATTGCTGCCATGGAGAAATTCTTTGCCTGCAGCTGATCGCCTCTGACTTCCTTTATCCTATACTCGGTTGGGAATCGCAATAGTTGATGCAATGTTGAGGGAACTGCCCCCATCGCATGCAGCCATAGCCTTCCCAAGATGATGTTGTAAGGGGAGGGTGTGTTGATAATGGTGAATTCTGTCTTGATCTTCCTGGTGCCAGCCTGCACCTCCAAGCTTATTGCTCCCAGTGGCTATGTCGGCGTTTCATTGAACCCAACCATTAGGCCATTGGATTGTTCCATATCATCTGGGTGAAGGCCGAGCTCCTTATAACATTGGACGTACATGATGTCACAAGAGCAGCCTTGGTCAATCAGGATGCGTTTCACTTGGCACTCCCCAACCTGGAGAGATATGACCAAGGCATCATTATGCGGATGCTGGACCATCTCTAGGTCGGCTTCAGTAAAGGTTATCATTGGTCCCTAGCACTCTTCTGCCCGATGTCTTTTCTTCCCGACTTGGTAGACATGTTGTAAGTGTTTTACCTTCTGGGTCTCTCCTCGGATTTCGTTCTCGTTGACCTTCAAATGAATCACATTGACTACCCGAGGTCCTCTTGCTTGAGGTTGCTGTACTGGGGGAGGCAGAGCTGCTGGCGCCTAGAGCAATCTTGTATGTTCTTCTCTTGTCCTGGTCTTATCGACAAGGTCTCTCAGATGTCCTTGTCTCACCAGGTCTTCCAAGTGTGTTTTCAGGGCTCTACAACCCTGAGTTGTATGCCCATCTTCATTGTGGTAGGCACAATGCCTGCCAATGTTTCTTCCCATGAACTCTCCTGGAGTCCTCTCTGGCGCTCTGAAATAGGGTTGATTCCGAATTTGTTCCAGGACTTTGTGAATTGGGATTCGGAACACAGTTGTCACTACCTGTGCAGCCCTTAGTTCTGCTTCTTGCTTGCTCGATCCGTTGTCACCTTGGCCTCGCTTCGGCGAGCCGTTTCCTTTCTCTTGCTTTATCTCCTTAGTCCCCGACGTGTCTTCCTCGGCTCTGGCATACTTCTCGATTCTCGCCATGAGCTCTTCCATGCTTTTTGGCAAAGTCTTTGCCAAAGACTTCCGTAGTGGACAGTTGTCTTTTAGGCCGTTCTTGAATGACACGACCGCCACTTCTTGATTACACTCTGGTATTCGATTGAATACCTCATAGTATCTTTTTGCATAGGCCCTGAGGCCTTCATCCTTACTGATCTTCAGAGTCATCAATGCGTCCACCCTTAATGGCTGTAGCTTGTTTGTCACGAATCTGGCCACGAACATCTTGGCCAGGCCTTCCCAAGTCTTTACGCTTCCCTTTGGTAGTTTGTGGAACCAATCTGATGCAATCTCCTTGAAGGATGAAGGGAACACTTTGCAGAGCAACGGCTCGTTCCCACTATACAATGCCATTGAGTTCAAATATAATCCGACGTGGAAGTTGGGGTCTGACTTACCATCGTATATTTGAAACCTCGGCATACTGAATCTCTTCAGCGTCTCAAACCTGTCCAATTCCACTGAGAATGGTGTCCTTGGCTTATCTGGGGAGGTTACCTCGGCGTCGGCATTCTGTTGCTTCCTCTTGAGGTAATCTCTTAAGTCCTCTTTTGTCTTTCCAGGAGCTTGGCTATCTCCTACTTTCAGTCTTTTTGGTGCACTACTTTCAGCTTCGTGGTGAGTCCTCTTCGACCCCTCTCCATGAGTTGTGTCGAAGCATAGTGCCTGCCCCTGAACATGCCGATGTCCTTTGAGGTCTGCCTCCTTTGTGTGACGCGTCCTCTGTGATTCTTTTCTTCTTGACTCCCTTCGTCTGACCTCCCTGGAAGGTCAGTGAGAGTGTCTTTTGCTCCTGTTGTGCTGAGGGGCTACGGGGATTGTTTTCTGCCCTCCCTTTTGGACATTGGCCGCTGGAATTGGTGTGTCTTGCAGCGAGAACGGTAGCTGCATGACGTTATTTTGCATCATGAAATTGACGATCGACTGCAGGTCTGCCAATTTGTTTGCCATCTCTTTTACCTCTTCGTCCCTCCGCAGGCATCTATCCTTCCATACCTGGAGGTCGTCTTCGTTGTAGTAGCCACTTCGATTTGGTTTCTTTGGTACGTCGCCAGTTTGGCCGACATCTTTTACTCCGTGAGTTTGCTCATGAGTTTCTGCATTGGACTTGTCTCCTTTGACATCAAGGTCAATAGGTCTCCCACTCTCAACAGGAGTGTCGTCCCCAATCTTTTCCTTATATCTGTTACTGGCCATCTATTCTACTTTCTTTCCCACAGACGGCGCCAAATTGTGTAGGTGAAAATCTGACCACACTGCCAACTTAGTATTCAGTTGGAGAACACTGGCAGAATAGATAACACCTGTCTAACCTGAAACAGAAAGAGAAGATTCCGGCGGTGGTTCGTCCACCCGGGGACACTCCGACGATCAAGTCAGTATATCTCTCAAAGATAATCAATAGTGCTTAAACTCAATGTTTAGAATATAAATTGCGTACCTTAGACCCACAAGGGCGCCTCTCTTTTATAGTTAACTCAATCCTAGTTCCTATAGAAGCCTGACTTCTATGGACTCCCATTCAGTGCTTACTTTGGACTCTTCAAGAGATAAGGATAGACTCCCTAAGAACATTATCCTTATCCATCTTGAAGTCTTTCCTCATTCTAGGACTCTTATCCCTTATCCGCTTATCTTGGATTCCGATAGCTTCAGAGGTAACCTCGGCCTCGTCGAGCTAACCTCGGCGTCATGACCAGGACACGTGGCATCTCGGCTGACATGTCGACGTCACCTTACCACGTGTTGGTTCTCAGAAAATATATCCCCACACTTACAAAGATGAAGTACTCGATAAATTCTATACATTAACAGTTTGGATCGTTAAAATGAACATAAAATAAATTCACAATAAAGTAGACTGGATCGTCCAATTGATTAGTTTACTAGACTCGAAGTCGTTTTTTTCTCAATGGTTTCAGCTCAAGAAATTAGATGGTACTAGGGCTCTTCATAGATCCGAATCACCCGACAAATCTGACTCGAACCACCCGATCCAAAAGCAATACGGACGGTTTCGACCATTAGTTCGGTTGGCTGCGGTTCAGATTTTGAAATTTCTACAGGTATCGGTCGAATGTCAGTCATAATAAATAAAAAATTGACAAACCCGACCCGTCCGAATTATTTTTATACAGTAGATATGAATCTGTCAAGGTTCATATATAATACCAATTTGCAGCGGAGACCTTTGCCTTTCCAAGAACCTTTTTGTCTTCCCAAGGTTATCTTCCCAAGAAATGACCTGTATCTCCTATTCTCAAAGACTTATACCTACATCCTTAGAATAACTTTAAATTTATTACATTACCAATACAATTTCTGGCTAAGTTTAATGCTATATCTTTTTAATTTACTATTTTTAAATAATTTTTAATGATATTACATTGAAACTAAATTTTACATAATAAAATAATTGATAAATTAAAATTTAATATTTATCAAACACATCATTAAAAATAATAAATTAATATATTTCAAATATATATATTTTTTCCATCCTCTATCTAACTCTCTTCTCTGTCCCCCCATATCCCAAGAATGTCTTTCTAACTTTATTCATCACCAATGCATCTGACCAATTTCTATTATCTTTCTCTCTCGTCTACCTTTTCCTTCTCAACCTCTTTTTTTTTTACCGTTTCATCTCTCTCTCTCAATCTTTTTCCTTCTCTCTTGCACAATGATATCTCTCTGTCTCTTAGTAATCCTCTCATCTGCCTCTCCCTCTTTCTTGACCGTTTCGTTTCTTCTCTCTCTCTTTCAAATTTTTTTTTTTCTTTTATACATACAGTGGGGCAATGGATATCTAAGCTCTACCAAAGCCCTTTAGTGAAATGCAAGCTTTGGATTGTTAAAATTGATGACGATGATTGATCAATTGTAGTTATAACTCTCTTTCTCCTTCACTCTTGATTTCTGAACACTCATGCTTGGCGCTGGTGTCAAGTGACGATGATAATTGTGCGATGATGTGTGGGTATAGCCTCGCTATTATTATTATTATTTTTTCAATATCACTCTTTTCAGATCTGGTCTAGATCAGTATTTTATGTATTTGGATTGTATATATTTTTTATTTTGAGTTTTGTTTGAATGTGAAAAAAAAAAAACTGGTTTGTATATATCATCCGTCCGATCCGATTGTCAAACTAAATCGTTTGGTTCGGACGATTTCGACCAGTATGGCGATCGAAAAGCGGGTGTTTCATGTTCGGTTCGATTAGCGGTTAGGGGGTGAACCCGAGCCGACTCGACCCGTGAACACCCCTAGATGGTACGATATATATGCCTCTAAACAATCAATTGTATCCAGATGTTGCGAAAAAAAACTCAAAATTCTTTTTAAAACTCATAATCAAACACACCATCTAAAATTTAATTCAAAAATTATTTTCAAAATTCATAACCAAACTCCTTTCAAAACTCTATTTTTCTAAAAAAATTCAATTTTTTTATTATTTTATTTTTAAAAATTATTTTTAAAATCATGATTTGAGTGTGTTATATTATGAGTTATAAGGTTTGAATTGAGTTTTAAAAAAAGAAAATTTGTTTGGTTATGAGTTTTAAACAGAGTTTTGAGTTGTATTTTTTTAATGTGTACAGTATTTCATACAATTTGTGCACTGTATTTTTTTTTATAAGTATTTGAGTTGTATTTTTTAAAATATTTTTTTACTTTTTTAAATATTAAATTTTTTTAATTAAAAAAAATTGGATCACCTTATATATGTAAATCATAACAAATTATTTGGCCAATACTTAAAAAAATTCAAAAAAATAAAAAAATATTTTTTCAAAAAATATAGAATAAAAAATAATTTTAAAGAACAAAATAAAAAATATTTTTTAATAAAATTTTGAAAAAAGTTTGGTTATGAGTTTTGAAAAGAATTTTTTAATTGAGTTTTGAGTTATGTGTCTAGTTATGATTTGAATGTGGACTTGTGTTTTGAGTTTAAAATATTTAAAAAAATAAAATATTTACGTAAAATAAAAAAATAAAAATATTTTAAAATAAAAAAAATAAAATGTTCTTAAACATTTTTAAATATCTAAAAAAATTAAATCTAAAAAATTTCAAAGTATAACTCAAAATTCAAAAACTCAAAACTCAAAATACAATTCAAAATTTTTTTCAAAATTCAAAAATTCAAATTATTTTTTCAAAATTCATAACCAAACAAATTTTCTTTTTTCAAAACTCAACTCACAATTCCACACTTATCATAACCAAACAAATTTTCTCTTTTCAAAACTCAACTCACAATTCCACACGTAAATCACAATTCCACACTCAAATCATGATTTTAAAACTAAACAAAATGGAGCCCAATTTTGCTTACTTTAATTTCATAAATAAATGATTTCCATATGTACTTCAAAATAAAATTAAAAATTAAGGCTTTTTGTTAACATGTACTTTAAGACTATTTGATTTATAGATTTAGGTAGAAATTTAAAAAGAAAAATGAAAAATGTACATGAAAAATAGGCTTTTTACTTATATTTTTCATTTCCCTTTTTATTTTCAAATCCGTACCTAAATTCATGAACTAAATACAACCTAATTACATATGTTAAGGAAACATTAAATATATACAACTATTTTCACTGTAGTAAAAAAATTAAATGCAGTTTAGTTAAATAATATATTTTATAGTGAGACCAAAACACCTTTGTTGTTTTTCTCTCCATTTTAAGTTTTCATTTCTTTTTTCTTTTTTTTTAATTTCACCTTCCTTATTTTTATATCATTTTTTTCCTAGGAAAGAAAATTTAATTTTTGAAAACTTAAAAACATGCTCTCTCTTTTCTTTTTCTTTTTTGTATTTATTTTTGTCAAATTAATTTCCAATTTTTTGAAATAAATTTTAAAAATTCAACCAAATAAAAACAATTTTCAACTAAAGTTATTTCTAGTTGGGATTAGCTTGTCAAAAAAATAATGAGATAAAGTACGTAAAATAAAATACAATAAATTGATAACAATTGGACAATACTTTACCATAAAAGCTAACCAGGCTCTCAACGTGATAGTTTTTATTTTTTATGCTACATTGTAATAGTTAAATATTTTTATTGTCAATTTCCTACCCATAAATGGTAGTTTTATCCATATAAAAGAAAGAGAAATGCTAACAAGTGTCTCATGGACATTGTTTAATGTTGTAAATTGTGTATAAAAACATCTTTAAAATATGTAAAAATCTTAAAAACTACATTGATTTAATTAAAAGTGAACTGAAGTTAGTAAAAAAATATATTGTGTTTATGTTTTGTTTTATTTGTTCCTTAGGAGCACTTGTTAATAAGAAACTAAAAGAAGTATACTATCATTTATTAGCTTATTAAAACACACTATTCAATTTATTTATATTTTTGTTTAATATTCCCATACAAGTAGAAAGAATATGACATTCACTATAAAAAAATGCTACATATAATTCATTTTCCTACCTCACTAGCAAAAAAAAAAAAAAAAATCATTTTCTTATCTCTTTTTCTCACTTTCAAACACAGTTAAGTTATTTGTCTTAAAAAAAAAACATAATTAAGTTAGTTCCCTGTGCATTTATTAATGATGTGTCCCATTATTTTCTGTTTAGAAATAAAAAAATAAAGTAAAAAATGATATTACGTGCAGCATTACTTATTCAGATTTTACTTTTAATCTTTCATATTAGATATACTTCCATAATCTGATAAAGTTGTATTTTATATTTGTTACATTCTGTTGTGATCTTGGTAATGGTTATCAAACTGCTGTAGTTATCTATAGTCATGTAAATTGATGCTATATATATATACTAGTGCATGTTTGTGCATGAAGGCACGGTGCAATTAATAATGAGATTAAAATATAAATCAAAATAAAATTATTAAAACAGAATGTTAAGATTTTTCTTTTCAATGGTGGTGGACAGTCACAGAGCGGAAGTGGCGATGAGTCCCTTAGTTCAACACCCATTTCAAAAACTTTTTCAAATTTACTTAAGTTTTGTGAGAAAATTTTAATTTCTACTATAATGCTATTATATGTATTAAAATTTTAACTCATTAAAATTTTTTAAAATTTTTATTAAAAAATTATAAAATTAAATGTTAGTATTTTATGATGAAATGTCTTCAAATTATTCCAATATGAAAGTTAATATTTTTTATAAAAATTATTAATTTTATTGAATGTATATTAAAAATAATATACGATATAGCGGTTGGATTTGATTTTTTAAATTATTTTTTGATTTTTTTTAAAAAATAGAAATAAATTTGACAAAAATAAATTGTTTGGTTTGATTTTTCAAAATTTGTTTTAAAGGTATTTTCATTTATTTTATTGGATTTTTTTTTTATTTTACTCATTTTTTTGTACTTTTTAAGTGCACCTAATCTAAATATATTTGAAAAGTAAAACAAACTGACTAAAATATTAAAAAATTCTAACAATAAAAAAAAATCAAACAAAAATCTGTGCATTTTTATTTAGATTTTTGTTTTTTTTAATGAATTTTTTTCGTATTTTACTTTTTAAATGCATCTAATTTTGATATATCTAAAATGTACAAAAAAAAAAAAATGACTAAATTATGGAGGAAAAAAAAAGTTGAGAAATAACAAACGAAAACCAGCCTCAAAATAATTTTTGAAAAATGAGACCAAACAAATATATTTTCAATACTCATTTCAAAAACTTATTCAAAATCATAAAAAATCAACACTCATTTTCTATTAAGGAATTAAAATCAAAACCCATTTTATGAAGATTAAATATTCTAAAACATCTCAATCACATAACTTGTATGCATAGATTTGCACTTTGTCTCTCTCTGAAAAAAAGAAAGAAAAAAAAAAAGAAAATGCAAAACAAACTCAGATTTTTAAATTGTCTAACTTTCATTAACTGTAATCACATGGACATAATTTTGCAACAACACTACCAATCTCACCAACCACCACACAAAAAAAAAAAAGAAAAAAAAAAAGGTACATGATTTTATTTTATTTTTTTGTATTTTACTCATTTTTTTGTACTTTTTAAATGCACATAATCTAAATATATTTGAAAAGTAAAACAAATTGACTAAAATATTAAAAAATTCTAACAACAAAAAAATTCAAACAAAAATCTGTGCATTTTTATTTGGATTTTTGTTTTTTTTAATGAATTTTTTTTCGTATTTTACTTTTTTTAAATGTAAAAAAAAAAAGAGACTAAAATATGAAGAAAAAAAAAAAAGTTGAGTAATAACAAACGAAAACTAATCTCAAAATAATTTCTAAAAAATTAGACCAAACAAATATATTTTTAACACCCATTTCAAAAACTTTTTCAAAATCATAAAATCAACACTTATTTTCCATTAAGGAATTAAATCCATTTCATAAATCAAACAAAAATCAAAACCAATTTTATGAAGATCAAATATTCTAAATCATCTCAGCCATATAACTTGTATGCATAGATTTGCACTTTATCTCTCTCTGAAAAAAAAAAGAAAATAAAAAGAAAATAAAACAAACCCAGATCTTTAAATTATCTAACCTTCATTAGCAGTAATCACATAGACATAATTCCGCAACAACACTGTCAATCTCACCAACCACCACACAAAAAAGAAGAAAAAAAGGTACATGATGAAAAAGAGAAACAAAATTAGAAGATTTGATTGATGCAGAGTAGTAGTAGGGAAGAGAGTTGGATGAGCGTGAGTGTTTTGAAATTTAAAAATTGTGAGTGAGACTAAAAGAAAAAAAACAGATGAGAGTTTATAGAGAGAGTTCGATAAGCATGGGTCTCTTTTTTGTAAGAAGTGGATGAGTGTGTTTTGAAATTTAAAATGTGGAAGGTTGAGGTGGGAATGGGGGTCATTCTCTTGTGCCCTTTTTGCAATGGATCCTTTATTAATAACTCATTTTGTTGTACATTATGAATTTATTTTTATAATCTGAACCGTTCATGTTGTAGGGTTTGTTGAGTACTTCATGTCTACCAAAAATCATATTAATCGGATATCAATAACTATATGATCGAATTGCATATTTTTATACTATTTTTCAAAAGAAAAACTTCTTATTTATTTTTTTGGTTATCAATCATGTAGTTATTGATATCCGATTAATATAATTTTTGGTAGACATGAAATACTCAACAAACCCTACAACATTAACGGTTCAGATTATAAAAATAAGTTCATAATGTACAACAAAATGAGCTGACCCCAGTTGAGGTGAGAGAGTTCAATGAGCATGGGTCCCTTTTTTGTAAGGAGTGGATGAGAGTGTTTTGAAATTTAAAATGTGAAAAGGTGAGGTGCGACAAATAAGGATAAGTGGTTACAAAGTTTGTGGTTCTTGGACGGAAAATTCAGGTAGAGTGAGAGATAAGGTTTTCATCTCAGCTGTCCATCTAAATATAGAAATAAATCAAGACCATTGAAATGTCCTAATAGAATAATTATCTCTAACATATTTTCAAAAACCTTTATACCTTATTAGACCATCTCCAATGGTTCATCAAAACTGATATCAAATTTAAATTTTGATGAAAAGGCTCATCGCTCACAGCGGTGCTCACCAAACGTGATATCGATTGAGTTTTCAAAGAATGTTTCATCGATTGAGGACGAAATAATGAATTCATCAAAACAGGACCGTTGGAGAGGAGGACGTCGACCAACCGGTTGCGGTTGACCAACCGTCAACGTAAAAGGTTCAATTCAAAAAAATTCAAAAAATTCAAAAAAAAAAAAAAATTTTGTTTAACGGAATTGCCGGTCGTCCCGAAAAAAGTTCAAAAAGTTCAAAAAAAAGGTTCAAAAAATTCAAAAAAAAAAAATAAAAATAAAAAATTGGGCAAACCGGTCAACCGCCCGGTCGACCACCCGGTTGTCCCGGGACAAGTTTGAGAATTTGGTGAATCGTTGGAGCATTTGTTATCAAATTTGATGAAATGGATACTTTTTAACTCAAATTTAGTAAAAAATTTGAGCAAACGTTGGAGATGGTCTTATATAGATATGGGAATAAACATAAGCCTTGTGTGGTCAATTTTAGTAAATAACATTTGATTAATTACGTTTCTGACATGGTATCAGAGACCACTGCTGCTTCTAACCCCACCTCATCCTCTGCTTCATGTTCCTCACCCTCTCTTGTGCCCTTATCCAGTGCCCATCATTTTCTGTCCCTAAAGCTCACCTCCACCAATTACTTGTACTGGAAAACACAGCTCACCTGAATTCAAAGATTTTGATAACCACTACCAAGATCATAACAGAATATAACAAATATAAAATACAACTTTATCAGATTATGGAAGTATGTCCAATAACATTTGATTAATTACGTTTCTGATATTTCATATCCCTTTTATTAGAAGTTAAAAATACAAAAAATAAAGTGCATAAAATTTTAAAATAAAATGTAAATATCATTACTCATAATTTATATTAGTGTTAGCAATATAAGTTTAAATAGAAAAAACAGTATAATCCCATTTGTATTAGCAGTAATATAAGTTTTTATAGTCATATAAATATCTTAAAAAAATGTTTGGAATTTTAAATGTGTGAATCAAATTATAATTGGGGGTGTTTGGTGGAGATTATTTTTAAGGCAAAGGTTGATAATTAGAAAATAAAAGTTAAAAGCACTTTTCTTCCAACTTTTGAAAAATCATTTTTTTTTTTTATAGCTTGTTTAAGCTATTTCTGCCTAATAGAATAAGTAAAAATTGTGCCAAATAGTCCAACACAAATTTTCAAATTTAAATAAATTATAAATTACTTGTATAATTCCCACCAAACGCTGGACTTCCTCAAGTTTAAATCTTGGCAATTGATCCTACACTTAAATTTTATTTTTAGAGGTTATTTGTGATTATCTAAATAAATGTAATTTTTGAGCTTTTATGAAAAGATATACAATGTGATAAAGAGATAGTATAACCTAAATAACAAGTGATATTACTCAAATAAAATAAAAAGATAAAAAAATATACTAAAATGGTGCACTCCAAACAATCCTTTTGACCATCTCTAATTATTACTCGAACTTTTCATCAAATTTTAATTTGATGAAAAATGGTGCATTTTTCTATTCCAACGGTTTCATCAAATAGGTATCAAATTTAGAATTTTACTTTTCTTTCAACAAATTGAGGACGTATGTGCTTTTTATCAAATCACAGTTTTATAGCCGCTTGATTTTCACCAAAATTTTCATCTATCTAGTCGACTGATATTCTGATAAAACTTCAAAAACCTCTGTTGGAGCACTTGATATCAAACAGAATTTTTATTTCAATTTAATAAAAAATTTGATACACTGTTAGAGATATCAAACATTTAAAAAAAAAAAAAATTTAGAAAGTATTTTTAAAGTAAGGGTGTGATTTAAAAGTTCATAAAGAGGCGTGAGCGTGCGCGTGAACAGTGATCACACTAAAAAAATGTTTAATTAATTACAATTCGTATCTTCCACATTCATTAAATTTCACTTTCAATGATGACAATTAATTTCATGTACCTTTAATCAATTTGTAATCTCATATACAGTTAATTCCAGCTTTAATCAATTTGTAATCTCATATACAGTTAATTCCAGCCACTACTAATGAGATTTTTAGTGTTTCATTTATTTGGACGAAATATATTTTCTAATGAATTTATTTTTATTTATTTTTATTTTTTTATTTTTTTTTAAGTTTAGTGGTAGAATGAAGATAGAGATGGAGGTGGTGGCATGGTGGTGGGGCGATGACAACTGTGATAGCAATAGTAATGGAGGCAGTGGCCATTGTGATGGTGGTATGGTGGTGGTGATGGTGGTGGTGAGGTGACATTAATAAAATTTTAATCCAAAAAATATTTTTCACTTTTTAAAAGTATAAAATATATATTTTTTTGCTTAAATAAGCTTATTTTTCATTGATCATGAAAAATATTTTTTTTATTAATTTTTGTTTTTTATTGTACCAAACACCAGAAAATACAAAAAATATTTTTCAGAAAATATATTCCACCCAAACAAATGGAGCGTAGCAGAAATGAAAAATAGAAAGACTAAAGTAAAATTTTGATAAAAAAATAAAAATTAAAGTGCGATTTTAATAAAATGGTAACGTGCCTAATGTTACCAAAAAATAAAAAATGTCACATATGGGTTTGTTTAAGATGTGAGTTGGCTTTTTGGGTTTCTAACTTTTTAGCTATTTTAGTTTGGGGTTAAAAAGTCTTGTTTGAGATAGGCTTTTTGGTTTTTTTTGACTTTTGTGAGAGAAAAAATAAAATGATTATAGATTAGATTCGATATTTTATCTTATTGAGTTAAAAAACCTATTTTGTCTTTTTGTGACTAAAATAGCAAAAAAACGTGACATGCCAAATGAAGGCATAGTTTGTCAACAACCTATTTGTTATAAGTAATCACATCACTTTTTTATTTTTCTACAAATATTTTTATAAAAAATTATTAAATAAGTAAACCCTAAACTACTCTTAGATGACAATTTTCGTTAACCTTATTAACACCAATTGAACAAATGAATAATATTATACCTTGACTTAAAATATAATGTGTCAATAAAAAATAATGTAGACTAAAGCAAAATTTCAATAAAAATATAAGGTGCTAAGTGTAATTAATCTCAAAAGCCTCATATGAATGAAGAGCTGATTCGGACAAAGGGAAAGTTTGAATAGCAAATAGACCACGGAGCGGTAAGAGCGAAAGAGCAATGTCTTGTTTCAAGTTTTCAGCCTTAACGGTGGTTGTTGCGGTGGCAGTCCTGGCGGCGGCCACCAAAGGGACGGAGGCGCAGTCATCGACGCCGTCGTGCGCGGCTCAGCTGGCGTCATGTGCGACCGTCCTAAACTCAACAAATCCACCATCATCGTGCTGTGTTCCACTGAAAGATGCATTGACAAACCAGACGGCGTGCCTCTGCAATCTGTACAAAACCCCTGGATTATTGGCATCGTTCGGCATCAACGTCACTCAGGCCCTTCTCCTTCCCCAACACTGCAATATCTCCGGCCCCGCCCTCACCGCTTGCTCCAAAAGTAATGTGTATTTTTATTTATTTATTTATATGACCGAATGTTTAGACTAACTTACGTGCATCTCGATTAGTGTTTGGATCCACACAAAAGCGCTTTCTCTATGTGGATCAGATAAATTTTGGGCAGAACTCGGAAGCCTAGCTACATCGAGTTGATGTGTATTCATTCATAGTACTACCTTTTTCAGGGACTTGAGATTTTGATTGTTGAGTTTGCTTTCAACTCAGTAATTTTGAGGATTTGAGTTTTTGATAGATTGGGAAACTCAGTGAGTTGATTTTTGGATCTCGGCCATGTTTACTTTCCCATTGTTGATTGTTTACCTACAGAGTTATTTTTTTAGTAAATGAGATCACCACAACTTTTTATTTTATATTCAGTCCAACCATTTTCTCTACTAATTATTGGGCTTTTTGTTAATAGACACTTGAGCGTAGAATTATAATCATGTAATTGTGATGTGATGCTTATTTTCTGGAATATGTTTTGACTGATAATAGTATATTAATTTCATATTCTTGTACAGCTTCAGGTCCAGCTTCCCCTTCATCATCCGAGCAAACTCCAGGTAACAAATTTAGCTTATGCTGTTCAAGTCAAAAGGAACGGAAAATGAAATTAGAATTAACTATAAAAATAGATTTCAATTTTTTTTATTTACACAAATCTGTTTAGTTCTTAAACAAATTATAATATAAAAAAAAAAGAGTAAAAATTTTAACCCTTTTTTCCCTTCGGTTTTTCTTTTCTCTTGGTAAATTTGTCCTCAAATCTTTTATCCAAACATAATATAAGTAAAAAAAATATTCAAAATAGAGCTGCTTAACTAATATATATTCTGAAGAAAATGCTGAATCTCAATTTATTCTCTTTCAAGAAATGATATCTTTGATTACATCATCTTATACATGAGAAATTATTCAATGTTCCCGGAATATCACCAATTATCATTTAATATGTCTCTCATATTTTCCAATCACCCAACATAATACCCTACATATCCACATTCTCCATCAATCATAATGCTATGAAATATCATGTGTCTATACTCCGGAATTATTAAATAATTACCCCTTAGATATACACTTGCATACCTAACCGTCCAAGGCTCCGTTTATTTTGGGAGATATAAGTGGGATTGGGATTGGGATTGTGATTGGGATTGTGATGGAGGTGAGATTCACTATATGTTGTGTTTATTTTGGGAGATGGAGAGGGGATTCATAATCTTATGAGATTAGGATGGGCCTTAGTGTTGGAATTAAGATGGAGAAGGTGGAGATGATATTAGAAAATTAGTCTCATGAGATTAAGTTTTTTTTTTTTTTTATTTTTTTATTTTCATGTTGGGTATTTTTTTTTTTCACATTAATGTTTGATGTTTTTGTATTTTTTTTAGAGTAAAAATCATAACTTTGTTTGTTTTAATATTTTATATTTCTTTTATAGAGTAATAATTTAACAATCTTCATATTAACAGCTACTATCAAAATAAATATAATTTTACTTAATTCTCTCACTATTAATTTCTTTATTATTAATCCTCTTACTATCAATCCATTTCATTCTATATCTGAAAACAAACGGGGCTAAAAAACTTGTAGGTTACATGCATACCTAATAGTCTAACAAACTTGTAGGTAACTAAGGCTTGGTTTTGGGTAACTTATATAATTCATCTTTTTATCTTTTTATTTTTTTTTTTCATCACATCACATCTCTATTTTTTTACACATTTTTTTGTAAAAAGACAAAAAATACACTTTTTTAGGACACTCCAAACCAACCCTACATGTCTAACAAACAGATATGGACATAGATGCTGAGCTCTGACTTAGGCTGCGGCCTAGACTGCATTGGCTTGAGGTCTGATGTCGTGGCTCAGGCTGCGGCCTGGGCTGTGGCTTGGACTGACTTGAGCTGCTACCTTTTGAGCTGCAATTATACTGAGTATCCTCAACCTATTCATTTCAGGAACTAACAGAAAAAATAATTATATTTCGTTTTTTCCTTCACAAATTTATGGTTACTATTAGAAAATGTGGAATATTTAATTTCAATACATTTTGACAACAACCCTATATGATAAATAATATCCTTTTTGTCCAACAAAGCTTTGTCTGCATGCATATATCCATAACTATATGATTTAACATTGTTGATCATTCACTTGTCTTCCGACTAATGGGGGACGAATTTTATTACAGCAACACCTGGAAAAAATAGCAATGGAGTGGGAATGATTGCATTGAGTGGGATGTCTATCATACTCTTGTTTGGGACTTCTATGATGCTCTTCTAGATCTTTGCTAAACACTCATTAATTTCAGAATTATGATGCGGTATTTGCACACCTCGGAGGCTCTCTTATTCGTTTTTAATTGTTTCTCGAGTACTAAAATTGATTTGGGTAGTGTTGATTCAATCTGTTACTTGGTTGACTGTTTGCCAAACTTTGTTATTCAACCTAATACTATATGGTTCTGTGTGTATAAAACTTTGATTTTTTATGATGTCAGATGAGTTTGATTTTTTCATTCAGCTTTGATTTTTTCATTATGAAAATTCATTCCGTATCTCTTATCACTTGACACTTATCAAGTTCTCCAAACTTTTAATAAAACCTATCGAATCTTACAATTTTAACCAATAAATATTAGGTCTGTGAGTATGCCTAGTATGTGTATTTGAAAACTAAATTCCCAAGTCCAATTGGTTCAAAGAAAATGGAGCAACAGAAAATAAGTGAAAATATAATTTTTGGTATTGTTTATCATTTGTGGTTCTTGAGAATGCTAGAAACTCCTAAGAAAGTAGCTTACAATATCATTGATAGACAGAAGGGATAGAAACACAGGATTTTTATACTCCACAACCGTGAAGGGGACAACTAGGAAGTTCTTTTGAGTGTACACCATCTTCTCTAATCCAATTCACCCTCATATCTCTTTTAATTATTCAAAGTATGTCTAACATGTTTCTTCAATAAAATAACCAACATTCAAACCCCCAGCAAACAATTCAGAACAATTTTTTTGAAGTAACCCAACAATTTCAATTTTCAAAAATGCATAGAGAGTTGCTAATTGAATAAATAAATATGCCACAATAACAACTAATCAGTTTTCAATACTGACTCATATTTCTCATTCAACAAATAGCACAAAAGTTTAGATATAAAATTTCACATGCATACATGTTTGTCCTCCATTTGTATATATATGTATGTATTTGTGTCTAACTCCTTGGGATGACATAATAAAAGGTTGTTTGATTTCTACTAGTTTCCTTTCCAGATAAATGTTATCATACTATGCTACTTATATTTGTATGTTTCAAACACAACTCATTATAAATTAGACAATCTATTGGTTAGATACTAAAGCTAATGTAGAATATAACAAATACTGAACCCTCATCATCAGTGACAGAGGGGCCCATGTTTGCCGTTTTGTCGTTTTTCCCTATGGTGTGGAAAGTTTGGGCTAACATATTGAAGTAGTGGAGGATGGTTTGGGTGATGCTAGGTTTAGTGGAGGGGCTTCTTCAATGGTGGGCAGGCAGCAAATTCAATAAAACAATCTCAAAATTTGGAAACTAGTTACCTTAGCAGTGATGTGGTCAATTTAGAGGGCTAGAAATGATTGCCTAATCAATGGTAAGAAAGTATATCGTGATGAATTAAAAGAATAACAGGTGTGTGGGCGTCACTTGATGCTTAGCAGTTGTAGGGAAGGGGCTGAAGATGTAGCTTGAAGATTGCTTTGGATGTTGTTGTGTAACTGCATCAACAGCAATTCAAGACAGGAGAGGGGTTGTTGGTGTGGGTTGGTGGTTATTTTGGTTGCAACAATCATTCAAACCCCTTTTAATTAACAAGAGAAAAACATACCCTAGCCTAGTAAACCCCCCTAATTAAGAGAGAAAACAGCAATATGTATTTGAATCAGCCAATAAGTCCAAACATTTATTAGTAGCAGCCACTAACCAAGCAACCAGCAACAACATCCAATGGTCTATTTTTTTTTTTTTATTGCACATTAGAGTTTGATACGCTGCTGATATTAAAATTTGTAATGATGATTTACTTGAAACATGAAAATATCATTAAAAAAGAGGAAAATATTGTTTTTTCTATCCCATAAACTATTTTGATAAGTAAAATACTGACCCTGATTAAAAGGTTGCATTTCATGACTCTCAAAAGAGGATTTCTGATGTGTTTGTGGAAAAGCCTAGTCCGGAATGCCACTAGATCCATTTGTCGCCTAATTTATACAACAAAATTCACACGAGTATGATAAATTTAAAAAAGGATAACATATGATAAATTAATACATCATTTAGATACATATGTTATATGTAGTTGTACCTGCAAACCACCAGAACTATGTCTCTGTCTCATCAAAAGTGCTACTTGCTCTTTTAAAGCATTTATTACAGCATCTTGAGCTTCCAATTGAATACCTTGAGTTTGCAACTGATCACCTTGAATTTTTAGTTGTTCCTTCAACTCAGTTGTAATGTCTTTGTCTCTCATTCTCTCTTCATCTGAAGCCATTCTTAAGTGGTCACAACTATTAGACTTGAAACCATGCTTGGAAGAAGTGGGCCCAAATCCTAAACCTCGAACACGACCATGATGCTCTTTACCTTTACCCACCACTTGAGAATAAATATCATTTGGTGACCAAGATATACGTCCACTGACATTTCCTTCGGAGCTACTTGTTTGTGACCTCATCAAATCTTTTAGTTTTTTCTAAAACATAATTGGGGAAAAAAATATGAAAAAGACAAAGAGTGAGAGTGATTATTTGCCACAAACACATTACAATTTTGGAAATGTAAATTATTGGGTGTGCTTGCAATTTTTGTAGCTGCCTTTTCATTAACTGGTGTCCCATCCTTTCTTTTGTGAAGCAGTACGTATAATTTTGCTCGATCTAGTGCAATATTATCTTTTTGCTCCTATGTAACAATCATATCATTTGAGAATAAAATCATAATACAATGTACTAACCAAATTCAAAATATAAATCAAGGAATGAAGTTTGAAATACAATATCAAATGCATGTTGTGCATTAGTTTTAGATCCTCCTATATGTGCACTTGTTTGCTCTTGCCAGCTTTCCTTATTGGTCGTACTAAGTTCCTTCACTTGTAAATCTAGAACAGTATGCTAAAAAAAATAATATAATGACATTGTATTATTTGATAGAAAACACACATCTATGCATACCTGTCCTTCATTTGAAAACCAGTACGCGACAAGGTTAGCGTAGTACTCACGGTTAACCGTTAAAGGCGCAGTAGCTACTATTTGTGCTTTTGTCTTTGTCTCATCATAGTACTTTGCTTTTAAACTATATTTCTAATTTCTTCATTTCTCTCCCATTGACTTCAATATTTGATGCCTAATCATATCTCTTCTCCTATCTTGAGGAATGGCAAACTTGGACCACAATTATATGTTTTTTCATGCTATGAACATTCTTAGAATTATCAATACAATAATGTGCCTGTTTGGTAAAAATTAAATTCAGCTTATTTCAACTTATGGCTTAAATTAAGCCATTCTGTTCTGTTTGGTAAAAATTAAGGTTGCAGATTATGGCTTAAAAAAAGCCATTTTAAGCGATTTTCACGAAGTTGCTTCGGAGATGCTTCTCATTTTGGATTAAGCGCGCAGCTGTTTGGAGGGGCATGAAATGACTTAAATGCCCCTCCAAAACTTCAACAATTACAGATATGCCACTATATAAGCCCTCTTTTCGTCGTGCCCTAGCCCACTCCTCTCTCTCACACTCGTGTTCTCTCCTCTTGGCGACGAAGACGATCCTTCGTATCTGTCGAAGATCAGCCGATCGAAGTCAAAATTTCTTGAAGATTTCTCCAAGATCTGCACTAAAAGGTAAGATCGCATCTTCTTGGCTTTTGTTTATGATATATATATACACACACACATTTTAGCTAGGGTTTACAGACAGATCGCATCTTCTTCCTTCGATTCACCCTCTCCGTCTGAAATTTCCTCTTCCATCTTGCCCTTGGCTTGCTTTCTCCCTTATCTGTCATCTCTCTCTCTCTCGAAGCACATTCTGCTCTGTTTGGGATATTTGTAACCCTGCTGAACTTAGATTGTTGTGATGTAGATCTGTACAAAATTCCATAGATTATGGCTGCAGTATGAGAAATTGGTTCCTAATAGTTTTTCATTAATGCCATTTTATACAAAGTTTTTAGGGGAAATTAGAAATAGAAACTTAGGGTTTAGTTCTAGTGACAAATCAAAATTTATTTATTTATTTTTTATATTTATAGAGATTTTTTTATGGAATGATGTGGCTATTATATGTATGCTCTGATTATTAATGAAGATATATGTATATTTATCTGAAGATAAACAGAAATTTATGCTTTGTTTACTTCATCTCTCTCATTTACTGAAGTTCAAGAAAATGATATACATGTTTCTGTTTATCTGATATGAAGTTCAAAATTTATTTGATATGAAGTTCAAGAAAATGAAGTTCAAAATTTATGCTGGGTTGGATTTATGTAATTCTGATATGTTTCCACAATTCAGAATTGCTTCAATCCATATAACTGCTCCATTTAATCTGGTCTTATGAGCTCAATTTTGTGACTTTGTCATTTATATCATCTTATAATTTGAATAGAATGATGGCCACCACCCAAGCAGGTTACTTCATCCAGTTGCTTGATAGCAAATTTTCTTGGATGAGATATTTGGAGGAAGTTAAGCTTGGCAATTTACATTTCATGACTTTTCAAATGATGAAGGTCTTTTGAGGCTATATAATTGGTCCCATGAACCAGGAAAGTTTTCTCTAAGAAATTTTAAAATGGTTTGAGATGGCAAAGACAAATTGTTACTGGTGACCTTATATGTCACGACCCCATCCCGCCCCTAGTAGAATGGTGCCATGATGGCCAGTAGTTCGAGACTACCAAAGGCCACTTACAAGATCACACACACAAATCAGAGTAAACATATGGGGCTTACAAATGCGGAAGCAATAAATAAAAGCTAAGTAGTCCATAAAAGCAATGCTTAAGTTAAATGAGATGACATACATCTTACAATAGCTTATATACAACAAAATGGAGTACAAAAATTACATCTTGACCAAAAGGCTTCTCAGCCATCAAATACAAAATATAAGGAAATAACTAAGAAGCATGATCTTTAAGATGTTGCAAAACACGAATCCAAAAACACATCGGCAAACACATCTAGGCGTCGCCACCGCCCTGCTCATCACCTACATATATATAGAGAGGGTGAGCTTGGATACTCAGTGAATGGTACAATAATAAAGGGTTTACATGAATGATATCCGAGATCTTTTAACAAAACAATACATGGAATAAATCAAGCTCATCTATCAAATCTTTCAAAGCTTCAAGGGATGCTTACTAACATCAATATAATACAAGAGATGACATTCCGGACAAACAAACCCACGCGGTAAAACCGTCAGTGGCAAGGCAAGACAAGACAAGAGAGATCTCTAAACAATGGTGTCGTTGCATTATAGTCCCCAGACACTAAGGACTTGTGCTACAAATGCTTATAGTCCCCTAGCACATATGGACTTCCAAACTTTGTGCTACAAATGCTTATAGTCCCCTAGCACATACGGACTTCCCGAGAATGTCATCAAACAAGATATAGTACTTATTGCAAGTAGGAATAATCATTCATGCTTGTAAATAATTTCCAAACAAGGCAAAACAAGGTTTTATCAAAGCTTTATAACATATCTTTATTAAAATACCACTCACTTATTTCTTCAAACGTCGGGGTCAAGGCAAGTCTAAGTCCTACAAACACATGGCAGAAATCTATTGAATGCACTTCCAAATAAGTTTCACATGCATGCAGTGATCTCGGCATTCCTCGATGCTAGGTCAAATCAAAATAAAACACCGCTCTCCCATCTCGAAACATGTCGGCACCAACAAGTCTTGGCCGAGGTCCCACACCTTCGCCGAGGTGTGGTCCCGAGGGCCACTTTCAAAGAAATGAGGTCGAAAAACTGGTTTTCCTCCTCAAGAACATGAAGAACATGAACATGAAGATCATGAAGAAGATGAATGCAAGGATCATAACTTGTTATTACAAAATCTGAGATTTCATGCTATGAGTTCGAAAACATGGACCTGGGTACCCATACTAGAAGATCTTTGGTAAAACAAACACAAAAGCATGGATTTTAATGTAAGCTTTCGGATTAAACAAAGCTTTTCTTCAAGAACTCATGAACACTAACTTTCTCTTTCTAAAACCAACTTTAAATCAATGCATGGCATGCAGAACAGATTCAATCATGCAATGCAGCTAGGTGGTCAATAAGAATAGCAAGAGTAGATTAAAGGCTAGTTTGGCATAACCTAAATAAGCCAAAAAGTCAAAAAGTCACTATCTTATTTAAGTCACATCATCTTATTTAAATCACATCACCTCTCTAACACATCACATCAAACCCAACCCAAACCCAACCCAAATCCATCAATAAGTCAAAAAGTGCACTTTTTTAGGACATCCCAAACCAACCCTAAGATTCTAACCTCAATACTCGAATCTAACGGTTTGAACTCTAAGGATCAAGCTTGCTATCTACTCTCTCACTCTAAAACTCCTCCTTCTCCTTCTAGAGCTTCTCTCTCCTCAAGAACAAAGATATGATACAAAATGATACATCTCCAGGCTTGCCGGCTGGCTTAACACTCAGCCCGGACACGTGGCAACGGTTGGTTGGCTCTACTTAAAAAGGTGACTGATTGAAAAGACAAGACCATGACAAAGTGTGTTCAACAAGCTAGGCGGCAAGGGACTCCGGCAAGTAATGACATCGGCCAATAACAAGACTTCGGCAGGCAAAGGGACAATGACCTCGGCTAGAAAGGTCAACACTTGGCCCAGCTGTGCCACACCTCGGCCTAGATGTGCCACACCTCGGTCTAGGTTGTACCGGTCTAGGGCAAGATCACTCGGGTTCAAGGGCAACATCTCGGCCCAGATAGTACACATCTCGACCTTGGTGATGAACACCTCGGCCTAGATAATGATATCTCGCCAATATGTCGAAGTGGAGGTCAACCAGAGAAATCCTAAGATGGTCCTAAGTGTAAGAGCATCAAAAGGGTGACCTAGGCTCAAGATGACCTCGGCTGAAACACATACACACCAATAAGGAACATACCATTCAAGTAACACTTATGCAAAACAAATCAAGGAATGCAAATGCAACACATTGGGACAAGATCATGTAATACATGCAAGCATGACTAGGGTGGAGTGGGGGTTGTTACATCCTACCCCCCTTAAAGAAGTTTGGTCCCCAAACTTGAGTTACCTTGATCTGAAAACAATTCGGGATATCGAACTTTCATCTCTTCTTCCATTTCCCATGTGGCATCCTTGCCGTAATGTTCCTTCCATTCAATTTTCACCATTGCTATAGATTTGTTCCTGAACTGTTTCACTTGTCTGTCAAGAATTCTCATCGGCTTCTCCTCGTAGCCCAAATCTTCATTTATCAAAATCCTGGAATAGTCAATTACATGCAGTGGATCCCAAATATACTTCCTCAACATCGAGATGTGGAACACATTGTGCACTTGACTAAATTCTGGTGGTAAAGCAAGTCTGTAGGCAGTCGTGCTAATCTTTTCAAGAATTTCAAATGGCCCGATGTAACGAGGTGCTAACTTACCTTTCTTCCCAAATCTGGAAACTCCTTTCGTTGGCGAAATCTTCAGGAATACATGGTCCCCAACTTCAAATTCCAATTCTCTTCTTCTCGGCCAAGATAGCTCTTACGCCGACTCGGCGCTTTTGATCCTTTGTCGAATAAGCTTAATCTTCTCGGTTGTCACTTGAATCAGCCGATCAAAACTTTATCTCCTACTTCAGTCCAACATATCGGCGATCCGCACTTCCTTCCATACAAAGCTTCAGACGGCCATGCTAATGCTAGCTTGATAACCTTGTTGTGGCGAATTCCACTAATGGTAAATGTGCTCCCAACTTCCCGGAAATCTAGTACACATAGCCCGAGCATATCCTCAAGTGTCTCGAATCGTCCTTTCTGCTTTGCCCATCGGTTTGCGGGTGAAAAGTGCTAAACTTCAACTCGTTCCCAAGGCTCTTTGTAAACTTTGCCAAAATCTACAAACAAACTTCGGATCTCGATGCAAACGATAGACGCCAAGACTCCATGAAGTCTCACAATCTCATTCACATACAAAGACTAGTCGGTCAGCGTTGAATGTAGTCTGAACAGGCAGGAAGTGTGCTGACTTAGTTAATCTGTCAATTATGACCCAAATCGAATCCATTCCCTTCTGCGTCCTCGGCAAACCAATCACAAAATCCATGGAGATATGTTCCCATTTCCATTCAGGAATCGGCAAGGGTTGAAGAAGTCCTGCTGGTCTCTGATGTTCTGCTTTCACTTGTTGACAATGCAAGCATTGGGATACGAACTCGGCTATTTCTTTCTTCATGTTCGGCCACCAAAAGGTCTGCTTCACATCGTGATACATCTTAGTGTTTCCTGGATGGACAGCAATTCTGGAACCATGAGATTCTTGCAGAATCTTTCCTTTCAATTCAGGGACGTCGGCCACGCACAACCTTCCCTCAAACTTAAGCACTCCATTCTCAAAGGTGTACCCTGACCTCGGCCTGGTGTTAATCTCGTCGGCTACCTTCTTCAGGAATTTATCCTCCATTTGCCTTGCTTTTACCTCTTCAATGATGGTCGGCTCCGCTGAGATCATAGCTAAACACGCCAAACTTCCCATCGTCCTCCTGCTTAATGCATCGGCTACCGAGTTGGCCTTGCCCGGGTGGTACTGAATCTGCATGTCGTAGTCCTTCAATAATTCCAGCCATCTTCTCTGCCTCAAATTTAGTTCCTTCTGAGTAAATAAGTACTTCAAACTCTTGTGATCCGTGAAAACTTGGCAAGAAGCTCCATACAAGTAATGACGCCAAATCTTCAAAGCGAATACCACGGCTGCTAGCTCTAAATCATGGGTAGGATAATTCTTCTCGTGAGGTTTTAACTGGCGAGATGCATATGCTATGACCTTACCCCCTTGCATTAATACACAACCCAAACCCTTATGTGAAGCATCGCTATAAATATGAAATTCCTCATTACCTGATGGAAGTACAAGAACTGGTGCTGTAACTAACCTTGTCTTCAGCTCCTGGAAAGCTGACTCTCTATCTTCGGTCCATTCATACGCCACCCCCTTCTGAGTTAACTGTGTCAATGGTACTGCAATCCTTGAGAAGTCCTTTACAAACTTTCTGTAATAACCTGCCAAACCCAGAAAACTACGAACCTCGGACACGTTGGTCGGCGTCGGCCAATTTACAACAGCTTCAATCTTATTGGGATCGACAGAGATACCCTCTTCATTAATCACATGCCCCAAAAATGAAATGTTGGAAAGCCAAAACTCACACTTACTCAACTTAGCATACAGCTTCCTGTCCCTCAAGGTCTGTAGAGCAAGTCTCAGATGACTCTCATGCTCGATTGTACTCTTGGAGTAGATCAATATGTCGTCAATAAAAACAACCACGAATTCATCTAGGTACGGCTTGAAGACTCTGTTCATTAAGTCCATACCGGCGCATTAGTCACCCCAAAAGGCATTACTAGAAATTCGTAGTGGCCATACCTAGTCCGAAAAGCAGTCTTCTCAATATCCTCGGCTTTAACCTTCAGCTGGTGGTAGCCCGACCTAAGGTCAATCTTAGAAAAGACTCGTGCTCCTTGTAGTTGATCTAGCAAATCATCAATCCTAGGCAACGGGTACTTGTTCTTAATGGTTACCTTGTTAAGTTCTCTGTAGTCAATGCAAAGACGGAGTGTGCCATCCTTTTTCTTAACAAATAAGACTGGTGCTCCCCATGGTGAAGTGCTCGGCCTAACAAAACCCTTATCCAACAATTCTTGTAGTTGCACTTTCAATTCCTTAAGTTCGGCTGGAGCCATCCTATAGGGTGTCTTGGAGATCGGCTGTGTTCTCGACACGATGTCCACAGTAAACTCTATTTCTCTATCAACTAAGTGGCCAGGCAATTTATTTGGAAAGACGTCGGGGAATTCATTAACAACTGGGATATCGGTTAAATTAACATTTCCATTCTGATCAATCAGTATACTACACAAGTAGCCATGGCACCCTTTCTGAATTAGCTTATAGGCCTTAATGGACGAAATCAGGTAAGGTGGGGACACTACTCCTTTACCCTGGAAAATAACCTCAGCTTGGTTTGGGGGTCTCAACGTGACATTCTTTGAAACACAATTAATAGATGCATGATTCATTACTAACCAGTCCATTCCTAATATGACGTCAAAGTGGGTCATGTTTAACGGCATCAAATCGACTAATAATTCTACACCCTCAATCACAACAACACATGCCCTATAGATAGACGCAACAATCATAGTTCTCCCAGATAGAGCAGATACATATAACACATAATCAAGGGGTTCTTGTTGTCTATTCAGTTTCTCGGCAAACTTAGCAGATATGAATGAATGCGTAGAACCCGAATTAATCAATATGTATGCATCTTGAGAGCAGATTGGGAGTATACCTGACACTACTGTCTCAGCATTCTGGGTGTCTCCTGGCACTAGCGCGAAAACCCTGCCTTGCCTCATCTGTGTCCTTCCGACGAGCTTCCTGCAGAGCCCGAGGTGCTCCCATTTTTCTTACCATCATCAATCTTTGACTTCGGACAGTCTCTCACACGATGACCCATTTCTCCACATTCAAAACAGGCGCCTGACGCCCAACGGCAAACCCCGGAATGCGGCTTCCCACAACTTGCACACATCGGCTTAGCATTACCTTCCTGGTTCGAGTTGCTGGAGCTGCCCACATTCACTTTCTTCTTGGCGTTAAACGGAACTCGACGGTTATCATAGTTCTGTCTCTTTCTCTGATTCTCTCCTGTACCCTGATATCGGTTCAAATTAGCTTCTGCAAGAATAGCCTTGTCCAAGACTCCGGCATAAGTCGGCATGTTGAGCATGTTGACTCTATCCTGTATCGGTCCACGCAGTCCGCTTTCAAACTTCCTAGCTTTCCTATATTCATCACTGACCATATGAGGCGCGTACCTCGCCAATTCGGTGAAAGCACGGTCGTATTCTGCCACTGTCTTGTTTCCCTGTGTCAAGGTCTGGAACTCCGTGGTCTTGCGATCTCGAACACTAAGGGGAAAATGCTTGTTGTAAAACAGTTCCAAAAATTTGGCCCAAGTCAGATCAGGATTTCCTTCTCGAGTCATCATCCACCATCTTCTAGCGTCGTCGTCTAATGTGAACGTGGCCAATGCAACCTTCTGAGCATCTGTGCTGAGAAAGATCTCGAATAGCTTCTCCATTCCTAAGACCTACGCTTCGGCTTTCATCGGCTCTATACCCCCTTGGAATCTTGGCGGGTTCATCTTCTTGAACTCCCTAATCAAAGTCATAGTTCCATCCCCATACAAGGCTGGCGGTGGAGGCACTTGAGGTGTTGGAGGAGGTGGAGGCGGAACTGCATGTCGGCCATTAGTCTGTTTGGCTTGGGTAGATGTAGCACTAGCATGCTGTTGTCTCATTTGTCTCAACTCTCGAGTTAAACCTTCAACTAGTCTTTCTAGTCGGTCCAATCTGTCTTCTGATTGATCTCGGCCAACTGGTGGTCTTCCTCTCCTCATAATGCTATGAGTATGCAAAATGTGACTTTAAAACAAAATGCGCAATAAAGTATGTATGCAAGCAACAAGCAGTTATGCCGAGATGATGCACATATTGTCAAATAGCAAGCAACATGGTGCAATCCTAACATCTTTCTAAGGAACATCCTATGCTCTTTAGGACTCAAGTGTGTAAATAACGTACTATGAGGAACTTGTGCTCTGATACCATTCTGCAACGACCCCATCCCGCCCCTAGTAGAATGGTGCCATGATGGCCAGTAGTTCGAGACTACCAAAGGCCACTTACAAGATCACACACACAAATCATAGTAAACATATAGGGCTTACAAATGCGGAAGCAATAAATAAAAGCTAAGTAGTCCATAAAAGCAATGCTTAAGTTAAATGAGATGACATACATCATACAATAGCTTATATACAACAAAATGGAGTACAAAAATTACATCTTGACCAAAAGGTTTCTCAGCCATCAAATACAAAATACAAGGAAATAACTAAGAAGCATGATCTTCAAGATGTTGCAAAACACGAATCCAAAAACACATCGGCAAACACATCTAGGCGTCGCCACCGCCCTGCTCATCACCTACATATATATAGAGAGGGTGAGCTTGGATACTCAGTGAATGGTACAATAATAAAGGGTTTACATGAATGATATCCGAGATCTTTTAACAAAACAATACATGGAATAAATCAAGCTCATCTATCAAATCTTTCAAAGCTTCAAGGGATGCTTACTAACATCAATATAATACAAGAGATGACATTCCGGACAAACAAACCCACGCGGTAAAACCGCTGGCAAGGCAAGACAAGACAAGAGAGATCTCTAAACAATGGTGTCGCATTATAGTCCCTGACACTAAGGACTTGTGCTACAAATGCTTATAGTCCCCTAGCACATACGGACTTCCAAACTTTGTGCTACAAATGCTTATAGTCCCCTAGCACATACGGACTTCCGAGAATGTCATCAAACAAGATATAGTACTTATTGCAAGTAGGAATAATCATTCATGCTTGTAAATAATTTCAAACAAGGCAAAACAAGGTTTTATCAAAGCTTTATAACATATCTTTATTAAAATACCACTCACTTATTTCTTCAAACGTCTGGGTCAAGGCAAGTCCAAGTCCTACAAACACATGGCGTAAATCTATTGAATGCACTTCCAAATAAGTTTCACATGCATGCAGTGATCTCGGCATTCCTCGATGCTAGGTCAAATCAAAATAAAACACTGTCTCCCATCTCGGGAAAACATGCTGGGCACCAACCAAGTCTTGGCCAAGGTCCCACACCTTCTCGCCGAGGTGGGGTCCTGGGGGCCACTTTCAAAGAAATGAGGTCGAAAAACTGGGTTTTCCTCCGCCAAGAACATGAAGAACATGAACATGAAGATCATGAAGAAGATGAATGCAAGGATCATAACTTGTTATTACAAAATCTGAGATTTCATGCTATGAGTTCGAAAACATGGACCTGGGTACCCATACTAGAAGATCTTTGGTAAAACAAACACAAAAGCATGGATTTTAATGTAAGCTTTCGGATTAAACAAAGCTTTTCTTCAAGAACTCATGAACACTAACTTTCTCTTTCTAAAACCAACTTTAAATCAATGCATGGCATGCAGAACAGATTCAATCATGCAATACAGCTAGGTGGTCAATAAGAATAGCAAGAGTAGATTAAGATTCTAACCTCAATACTTGAATCTAACGGTTTGAACTCTAAGGATCAAGCTTGCTATCTACTCTCTCACTCTAAAACTCCTCCTTCTCCTTCTAGAGCTTCTCTCTCCTTAAGAACAAAGATATGATACAAAATGATACATCTCCAGGCTTGCCGGCTGGCTTAACACTTAGCCCGGACACGTGGCAACGGTTGGTTGGCTCTACTTAAAAAGGTGACTGATTGAAAAGACAAGACCATGACAAAGTGTGTTCAACAAGCTAGGCGGCAAGGGACTCCGGCAAGTAATGACATCGGCCAATAACAAGACTTCGGCAGGCAAAGGGACAATGACCTCGACTGGAAAGGTAAACACTTGGCCCAATTGCCACACCTCGGCCTAGATGTGCCACACCTCGGTCTAGGTTGTACCGGTCTAGGGCAAGATCACTCGGGTTCAAGGGCAACATCTCGGCCCAGATAGTACACATCTCGGCCTTGGTGATGAACACCTCGGCCTAGATAATGATATCTTGGCCAATATGTCAGGGTGCGGGTGGAGGTCAACCAGAGAAATCCCAAGATGGTCCTAAGTGTAAGAGCATCAAAAGGGTGACCTAGGCTCAAGATGACCTCGGCTGAAACACATACACACCAATAAGGAACATACCATTCAAGTAACACTTATGCAAAACAAATCAAGGAATGCAAATGCAACACATTGGGACAAGATCATGTAATACATGCAAGCATGACTAGGGTGGAGTGGGGGTTGTTACATTATAAAGGATTAATTTATTCCTCATGTAATTAACCTATAACTTATTGACTATTAGAGGTGGTCAATTGCATGTGCATCAAACAAGTATGAAGCAAACAGAGATGGAAAGTTCATGGTATTGAGCCACAGTAGTCAAAAACCTGTAGGAATTCTAGCATGTGTATTGTGAACATTATATATATAGGTATATATATATGCATGCTACTGTTTGTTTGTGGGACCACACCTGTAGGAATTCTAGCATGTGTATAGCTAACCTGAAGGTCAGAAATCAGAGAGTTACATTTACTAGCATAATCATGTATAATCTTTAAGTTCCCAATCAATTTTAGAGGATGTGGATTCAATTCTTCCTAATTACTGCAGAGGCATGTCATCATCTAGTAACTATGCTTGCAGTGCTGAGACCTTGGATTTGAGGTACGAGGCTTTGAAATGTGAGTGTGGTGTAAGAGCTGCCATAAGGGTAACCGAATCCGAGAAGCCATCAAAAGGAAGACTGTATGTAAATTGTGAGAAGAGGAATTGTCAATTTTGGAGGTGGTGTACCCCAAAATCTGTGACGATGGTAGAGAGGCTGAGGAACGAGACAAATTTTTATGAAGATAAAAACATCGAGACTGTAGGACTAAAAGTAAAGAACCAAATGCTTGAGCAATCCGTAACATTTATGAAGCAGCTTGTTGTCGGTTTGCTCACAATTTGTATTGTTCTGTCAGTTGCATTACTCTTCAAATGATTTGTAGGTGGCTTTTAGATATGTGTTATTTTGCTCAGTTGTGTACCCAACGATGAGACACCTATTGTAGTAATCTTATGTTTTATACTAATCATGCCATGTATGGTTATTTTGTACTACTCTTATGTTTTAATGCAACCAAAGATTAAAAACAATTTCTTTTTTGTTGTTTCATAGAATGAGTACCCAACAGGAAACACAATCTCAAAATAGGCAGAATAAGGGAAAATCCTCTCAAGTACCATCTACTAAGGCTCATTGGGATGTAAAATCAAATGAAATCTTTATTAAGCTTTGTGTTGACCAAGTGAAGGCCTGGACATGCACTGCACACACTTAGATAGGGTCGGGTGGGAAAATGTCATAACTTCGTTTAAAACTATGACTGGAAAAACATACCAACGACTACAAATGAAAAACCATTGGGATGTGTTGAAAAAAGATTGGCTTTTGTGGAACAATCTTTTAAGGGGTGAGACCGGCTTAGGCCGTGACACATTGACTGGAGCTATATCTGCATCTGATGAGTGGTGGACCAACAAATTGGAGGTATTAAAATTGCTTAATGTACATATTATGTTTGTTTTTGTTGTTTAAACACACCAAATTTTGATAATTGTAAATGTTTATTTTTTTCTTTGTAATTGTTGCAGAGGTATCCTGATGCTGTTAAATTCCGGCGTATGCCGTTGCAATTTAGTGAAGACTTAGACATCCTATTCTCAAATGCAGCTGCTACAGGAGAATGGGCTTACACTCCTAGTTCAGGGGTTATGCCTGACGGTGATGACAATGTGGAGGAATTTCATACCCCATATGATGCTGAATATGATGATGATGCTTTGGAGGTGATTCATCCCTCTGAGTTAAACAAAAAGCGTTCATCAAACACACCTGCTTCATCAACCAAGAGCAAGAAGACGAAATCTACGGGTGTAGCTCTACTTAACAAGACACTTGCTTGCATAGTCAATGTGGTTGAGTCATCTTCAGGAACTTCAACACAGACCTCATCAAGATATCCTTCAATTGCAGATTGTTTGGCGATGTTGGAGAACATCCCTGGTGTGTCCCCGAATGATGACCTGTATGTATGGGCCGCCCGATTGTTCTTACGAGACAAGCGTCGGGAGTGTTTCATGAGTCTTCCTACAGATGAAGTTCGCCATAAGTTTCTGAAGTTGGAGATTGAGATGGAGAAGGCCACCACAGGTTATCGCGGCTAATTGTGGACTGTCCCGTTGTTATTAATTGTGGAGTGTTATGTTGGACTTCTTATTTTAGTAATTGTGGACTATTGCAATATTTCCCTAATATTTCCTTTTATGAATATGACTAGTTGGACTTTTAATTGTGGACTTATTATTTAAAATTTTATTAAATTATGTTGGACTAAATTGTTGAATGGTTGGTGAATGGTTGACATGTTAACTTGTTGAATGGTTGGCCTTTCCAATTAGTTGTTGAATGTTAGTTCAATATGCCTGGTAGGTGAATTGTGAAGGATATATATATGTATGTAGGTGAATGGTTTACTCAAATCATTTTTGTGGTTTACATTGTTTTTCCTTTACATTTCAATCTGTCCAGGTTATTAATTTTGTTGAAGTTGAAGGTATAATTTTCTTACTTTATATTTTAATGTTTCACCTATGTCATTTTTGTTTGGGATCACAACCGATGGCATTGGTACAAAAACAGGGTGAGTGTTATGAGTAGCCAAATTGAAGTTCATAGTTTGCATGTCCAAATGATTTTTGGTGGCATTTATGCTCCAACTCGTGCTTTAAGAAATTAGTAAAATAATGTATCTAAAAAATCTGAATTCTTTTGTTGTAGGTGCAGTCTGATGCAATTCCACTAATTTCTTAATTACTATCAACTGCTAGAGTGCATTTTAAATTTTATATTCTTATTAGACATTATTCCTATAGTCTGCAACTATGTGTTTATATTTTTTTCATGAATTTTAATGGTATGCATCACGTGGGACTGGTTAAGATCCAAGTTTGAATTGGTGACATGAGTACATTATTAACTCACTTGAACATGAAACCTTGAGAAATTCCCAGAAAAACTAAATCAATTAAAATCCTTACTTTATTTTTATTTACTTATTTATTTTTTCATCCTCTAGTAGAAAAAAAATAAAATAAGAAAGAAAAATTCAACATATGAGGTTTAAAGTTTAACATGGTTATTTATTCAACATATTTATTGCTTTTTGTTGCGAAATTCAACATATTTATTTATTTATTTATCATTTATTGCAATTTGTTTAAAGTTTTAAATTGCAACATGGTTTATCCAGCACACTTGACAGTTTTAAAGATGAATAGCAATGATGAAGACCAATGGAATGATGACCATGATGATGAAGATACTGATGATGAAGGCAGCACATCACAAACCCAACAAAATAATAATATGCTCTTAGTTACGGCGGCTACAGTTGCAGCGACATATGCAACAAATTATTTGATAAAAGAACCATGTAGGACATCTTGTTTAACAGGAGGGATGTGGATGGTGGAATTACAAGAAGGGAATCGGACAAGAATATTTGAAAATTTTCAAATGGAAAGAGAGGTATTTTTATCAATTGTGTAATTTGTTACAAACAAATTATGGCCTTCAAACTGGACGACGAGTCTCGGTTCAAGAGCAAGTTGCAATATTTTTGTTTATTGTTGGCGGTGACATTCGAAACAGAAATGTCCAAGAAAGATTTCAACATTCTGGCGAGACTATTTCAAAATATTTTAAGAAGGTGTTAACGGCTGTTACAAAGATGTCCATTGACTGGGTAAGGCCTCAACCGACTAATGGTGTGTATCCATATATTCGACGCAACCGCAAATATTATCCTCATTTCGAGGTAAATAATTAACTACAAGCGTAACTTGGGTGTTACATATAATTAATGTTGGTAGGATATTTATACTAATCTGTGGCTAAAATGTTTTTTATTCATTATCATGTCATAGGATTGTATTGGAGTAATTGACGGGACACACATCAAAGCATATATATCTCCAGAAAAGCAAGCTCGTCTAATAGGTAGAAAGGGATATGCGACTCAAAACATAATGGCCGCATGTGACTTTGATATGTGTTTCACATTTTGCTTACCAAGATGGGAAGGAAGTGCACACGATACTCGGATATTCTTAGATGCAATTAGGAATCCTAGCTTTAATTTTCCAAAACCACAAGGAGGTAACTGTTTTATATTTGATTGCTACAATAGATGCACCACACCCACATCTTCATATTTCTTTTTACATTTATAATTGCTTACTTATTATTTTGAAATTTGAAAATAGATGAGTTTTACTTGGTAGAAGCTGGTTATCCAAATATGAAAGGATATCTTGCACCTTACAAAGGAGAAAGATACCATCTAGCTCAATTTGAACATGGTCAACCCCCCCAAAATGCATAAGAAAAATTCAACCAAGCACATTCCTCACTTAGAAGTGTAATAGAAAGAACGTTCGGCGTTTGGAAAGCAAGATGGCCGATGATAAAGGATATTCCACCAAACTACAAGTGGCCGACCCAAGTCAAACTTGTTTGTGCAACAATGGCAATTCATAATTTCATCCGACGAAGTAAGCTCTGCGATATTGCATTTGACTCTTATGATAGATACACGGATTATGTGCCTAATGAAGAGGAAGGATCTTCGTCTCAACAAGCACACCATGGGAATGATGTTGCATGTGATGACACCGAAATGGAAGTGAGGAGACACTCTATTTGTATGTCAATTTGCAGACGAAATTAGGAGCTGTATAAATATCTATGAAGAGCCCTTCTTCTTGCCTTAATAGTAATTTATTATATTTTTATTGCAATTAAATTTTTTGTTTTCTTGTCAACTCAATAGTTATTACAAAAAAAATAGATACAAAATTAAATACCAAAAAAAAAAAATTGAGGTAAACGAAATGTACCAAATTAGGTACTAATTAATCAATTTCCATTAATGAAATAACTTTTTCAATATTTAAACAGAAGAAAATGACAAAAATTACAAATTTTCTCTTCATAAGGGCAAAATTGTCAATTACACAGCAAAAAGCTATTTTACAGCTTATTTACCAAACACTACTCTACTGCTTAAATCTATAATCCCACAACTACACCAAACAAATTAGCAGCTTATACTCACAGCTATAAGCTATAATCTATTAAGCTATAATCTATAATCACTTTTCCACAGCTCTACCAAACAAGGCCAATATAAACTTAATTTGTGCGTTTCTTTGCCTAATTCTCTCCTTTTTCTTTTTTTCTTTTTTTCTTTTTTATTTTTATTTTTATTTTTACTTCAATTATAGTAGCATGAAATATTGTCTTTTTCACATGCATATGATCTTATTATATACAATTATCACAAAATAATTGTAGTTAGAAAATTATCTCAATGATATTCCAACAAATTTCTTTATACAGATTTGGCACATTATGACAATTCTTGTACTTAATTGGGCAGAAGTGTGGCTTTCTAGCAACAATGCCTATGAAGTGACTGAATGTACCAACCTCTTTAGAAACAACCTGTAAATCCTTGTTGAAGGTGAGCATAATGCGTTCTTTTGGAGCCAAATTCCACATATCAGCCATACGTGTAATTCCCTGTGTGTTTCGCTTGGTCAATTCACCTATTACAAAACGACAATGAAATATATCATGGAAGTGAAGGTTGACTTGTAGTTTGTACCTCAACTAAAAATCTGATAATACCCGTACTTTGCATTTCTTCTTCCCTTAACCAGTCCTCATCTAAGTCATCTTCAAATTAAGGGTTAACCTCTGATTCTTGAGGTTGAGGATGTGGAACCTGTGATGGAGCATATGAGGGATGTGACCAACTAGAGTGTAATAAGCCATTCGATCGATTAGGTTGTGAAGTTTCATTTAGAGAGTTAAGTTGTGAAGAGTTATTTGCTAGGCTAGGTTGTGAAGGGGCATTCTATTGCTTGTGCTGTGACTCATTCTCAATATTACAAGTTCGAAATCATTTCTTTGTTGTATTTGCTAGACAAACAATAGATGTAATTAATCAAAAACTAACATATTAATCAAATTAAATGAGCATTCTTTATTTGTTTATTTATATTAGCAAAAGAAAAGGACCTTTATCGATGAATTATAAGCTTACTATTACAACAACAATATATCAATGAAAGATGGGGGCAAGCTTAATCAAGTCCAGCCAAATACATCAGTGTACAAAATAAAAGCAGTCTCTATTTCTCCTTTGCTCCAGCACCTAATGTAGTCACAATAAATTCCACTGCAACACTTCTCGCCTTTAAAAACAGGAGCAGTCCAAATTGCAGGTGCTCTACTACCTCCTAAAGCTAGCTTACCCAAGACATAATCTAGTTTGATGAAGGTTACAGACAAAGTCACTTACTCAATGGTGGATTGGGTATAAATTCAACTTATTCACACAATGGTGGATTGGATATCAGTTTGTCTGGTTATTAGCAGCAGAGGCTGAAAATTGGAACCCTTGTTTTGACATTGAGCAAGTCTCTAGCAAAACTTGCCAGATTCAATTTACAAGAATTTTCTACATAGGATGATCTGCCCATAATATTTTTGGCTCAGTCGAATCAACCTTCTTCTTTGATCTACATATACAAATTTAAATCAAAGAAAGTTTAAAATTATAGATAGGATAATTTATTATTACCTTGACTCCCTTCATCTACTATTTTATTATTGTTACCTTTTTAGCTGTAGGATAAATTCCACTTTACCCTCTTAAACTTTTACTCAATATCACTTCAAATAAAGGTAACTTTTAAAGAACTGTTACATAAATAGATAAGAAATTGAGATATGATGTAAAAGCCACATGTTTGTTCTTGCAAACTAAGTCTTGAAAAGCATTAAACCAGAGGCAACATACATGCTACTATATAACAAACTCCAAGTGCATGATTTGATCAACCACAAAATAGTGTTCAAGAGAGGAATTATATAATCACATGATGAACAATATTTTTCTATAAAGTTGTGCTATGTTCAGAGATTTAGATTATGTTTAGTACAATTTTGGAGTTATTTATTTGTTTTGAGAATATATATAATAATGTTTGGTGTACCTTTTACTTATAATTTATGAGATAAAACTAAACATAAATAAAATAAAATAAAAGCAAGCAACCTGTTTTACAACTAATATGAAAATAAATATTTGCTAGAGAAGAAAACTAAGACAAACTGTGAGTTCTTTTACAACTTTAAAGGCATGTTTTCCTATTCGTTTTTCTACATGTTTTGTGGGGTTGTATTGATGTGATTTTGTGAGCATACATTTGAGGGGTTTATAATAATAAATAAATAGAAATGGAAGAAAAAAGAATGGGAGCAACAAAAAGTGTGCCTGTGGCTTGGTCTACAAGAGAGGCAAGTGAATATAGGAGCCCACAGCCCATTATATGGTCTAAACTCCATGATTAAATTTAAGTATTACATTATAGATAAGAAAAATCTGCAGTATAATATACTATTTTTTTGGATTTGTCCTTATGATATTAATGGTTTGGTTGTTGGTGATTTGAGATTGGTTTCAATGATATGAAGATATGTAATTGGGTATTTGTTTCGTGGTTGCTAAACTAGTTAAAAGGGTGGAATGTTTTTTATGTTGATGATAAATGTTTTTTTAATTATGTCTTTAGATTCAACAAAAAAAGGGTGTACATATACGTTGAATTTCCTCTAATCACATTATTAAGCCAACAAAACATTACAAGCTATGCATTAAATTCATAGACAATAATTTTCTCAACAAAAAAATAAAAAATAAAAACAAAAACATAACAAACAAATAAAGAAAAAGGTAGGCACCATTACTCTATTGTGGCATTTTATCAAATACCTAGCATACATAATAGACAAAGATGACCCACCTCTAGCCCTACTCAAACCTAACAAAATGCAAAATAGGTCAGAAGATAAGTTTGACTTGATCTGTTATGTACAACAGAGAGAGCAACCATGAAACAAATAGGCCAATCTAGAAACAAATAGATGAAATAGAGACTAGAAACCTTAGATGACATGGTTCCTGCGATGCCATCCTTAGTTTCGTCACAAGCCAGCATATTTCAAACCCAACTAAAAAAACAGCCTGTTGGAGCCCCTGTTCTCTTTCCACAATCGACAGACTTCGACGGCCTATGGAATCCACCGACGGCTCCTCTAACTCAAATGTGCGACCGCCAAAGAAGAGGATCCGTCGGCGCAAGCCAATCTCATTTGTCGCACGGAACATCAGACCCTCTTATCCTACGGCGATGATGGTTTCGAATTTGATGGTTTTAGCCCAACTGGAAAACAATTTTATCATTTGTAGCCTATTTGTACATAACAAATCAAGTCAAACTAATGAGATTGGCATGTGTACAAAATGTACATACTTTCTTTTATTCAAAAACAAAAACATAGGAAGAGAGGGGAAGGAAATAGAGACTAGAAGAAAGCAGAGAAGGGTAGAGAGAGAAGCTGAGAGACCAGAAGAAAGAGAGGGGTAGAGAAAGAGAAACAGAGAGAGCAAACTGACCTTCAAATCACAGTGGTACTGTAGCTTGACGTCGTCGATACACCAGTAGAGGATGAACGAAGGCTTAATGATGAAGTTTTGAGACTAAGGCACATAATCGAGGCTTCAAGGAGTTGAACGATTTTTTTGGGGACTGATTTTAATATGTTATTCACCCAAAGAAAAAAAAAAAATCTGAGCGTGAAACTAGATTTTTTTTAGCGCCCTTTTATTTTGCTTGGCTAATTGTAGCAGTTTAGTCCAAACAATCACTATAAAAAAATATATGGCAGTGCTTTAGGGAAAAACTGTGACTAAAACTTGATTTTTTAATAGTGGCCCACAACCGTTACAATAATCCATTTATAGCAATGTTTTTCGGGCCTGCAATAAAAAATGTTGGTAAAACTCGATTTTCTCGTAGTGTACCTGTCACGACCCAAACCCGCCCATAAGGGTTTAGCATCATAACCAGCCAGTAATCCGTGATTACTAAAGGCCTGCTTAACAGTAATGACAATAATATAGTATAAAGGGGCTGGCGGAAGCTAATCAGTAATAAGAAGATGTCCAATGAGCTGTGAAAACCTGAATAGAAAAAGACTTCCATGGACAAAACCACATTCATAGTCATATACCAAAAATACATATACAAAGTAGCATACAGGTTAGGGGCCTAATCCCCTCATCATAACTGTACAATCAAAGTCTTAAACATTCTTTACATTAACAGAGACAAAAAGGGTGAATCTGAAACACCTCAAAACAGCCTTGATTCATGCAGGTTTAGAACCTCGATATGAGGCGCGATGGTTGGCTTGGCAAAACATGAGTTTAAGTCGGCGCCTTTAGCTCTGGTCCGGTGGTTGGCCACCTACATATATATAAACTGTAAGCTAAAGCCCAGCGAATAATAAATGTGTAAAGAGGTTAAGAATGAATGTCTTCTCAGTAATTGAAACAGTCATTTGGATCAGTAAATTAGTTATTTAATCAGTGATTCATATTTCAAGTCATAATATTTGGTTGGAAACCATAGCAGTCATACGTGGTACATCCAATAGGTATCAAGACAAAGAGGGTCTAAATAGACCAATAACGATCCGATGGCTATCATAACAGTAAACAGTAATAGTTCCAAACATTGGAACTGACAGAGATCTCTGTAACAGTAGTAGTAACAGTAACAGTAACAATAACAGTAACAGTCAGTTGCTATGGATGCCACGAGTATAGTTCATAAAATAGAACAAATATTCTTTCAGTAAACAATATCATTTTAGAAAGCAGTACAGTTAATCATTCAGAAAATGATTATAATTTAACATAGCTTTACAACATTGTTACTCACAGATTGCTGGGCTATAGGCAGGCTAATCAGCATCCTTGGGTGTCAAACCTACACAGTTGCAGAATGAACACACACTAAGTTACACACCCATAATTAATAACTTAGCCCCTTGCTTGTTTTGGTGTGGTTCCAATCATCATCTTCATTATGATGCCTTAAACATGGCCTAGGAATGCCTAGGATGAAATGAAAATGCAAAAATGTACTTAAAAATAATTTTCAAAGCTTGCTGAAAATAGGGGTCTCGCTCGAGCGTGGCTTCTTTCGCTCGAACGAACATGCAGAATGTGCTTGGTCGCTCGAGCGTAGACTCCTTCGCTCGAGCCATCTGCAAAAATGTAAAAAGTACTGGTTGCTGAAAATCTCTGTTTGATGCTCGCTCGAGCGTGAGACACAGTTCTTCGCTCGAGCACAAGTCTTGTCACTCGAGCGTGCTTTTGCACACGCAAAAATTCTGAGAGCTTGCAATTTACGCTCGAGCCAGCATTCTATCGCTCGGGCGAAAGCCTGAAAACAAAGGTGGTTGCTCGAGCGTGGAATCCCTTGCTTGAGCAAGGAAGCCAAATTCTGGGTTTTCCAGATTTGCTCCCAAAGCTCAAACCATGGATTCAATATGCCAAAACTCATCATTTGGGCCAATTCTCTGGAAAATACTTAGAAGCTCATAACACAACATGTTTTGAAGGTTATTTCATAAGATTAAAGCCCAAAAGTGTGTCAATTGTACCAAATTTCAACTAAAACTTTATGATTGATTCAAGGACATAACATGCATGAATTCTCATGAACTCCAATGCTCCAAGGTATGACCAAATGCAAGATTAAACTCAAAACATGATGAATTTCCAGAGTACAACCATAATATGGATATACATGTGGAAATTTTCATGAAAATAATGTCAAAATTCAATGATATGGACATGCATGCATGAGTTGATTCTCAAATCTACTCTTTAGGCTATTTCTTAACTCTAATCTCTAATTTCTATGAAATCATGACTTAGGAAACTCTATTTCATAATTAAAAAGGTGGATTCCTACCTCAATTCTTGAATTCCCATGTGTGGTGGTATAATCTTCCAAGTCCTCTTCAATTTTCTCTAAATTTCAAGCAATTGCCTAGTTGAGTCCAATTTTCTTCCTATTCTCCCTCTCTCTCACGTTTTTGCACAAGAAAGTGGAAAATGGATGGTGTCAAACATGAATAAGGTGTAAAAGAAATGGCCTTGAGAAAGCCCACTTAATGGTAAACATGTAATTAACTCAAGCTAAATTAATTGGCATTATTTATTCTAATTTAATCGGTCCAAACCGAAATTTAATTAAACCTACCATAAAATCATATAATTCCTAATTAGCATATAACACGAGTCAATTTCTGAATCGGTCGCCGATAAGGCTTTCAATTCGCAAATCGAAATTAAAACGTGAACAAATCTTTCTATGTCAAACAGATAAGAATGCATTTAAAGCAACACACTCACATAATTAATTTAGGATTTCATCTTAATCATTTACTTATCATGCTTAATCATGAATTAACGCTATCATAAGTCACGGTTGTCACAGTCTTCCCCCCTTAAAAAGAGTTTGGTCCTCCAAACTCGAATTATCTTCATTTTGGAAGAATACTGGATTCAGGGGGAACAATTCAAGATATCTTTTCATCATATCGTCTTTCCTTTCCCAAGTTGCATAAACAACACTATGGTTTTTCCAATCCACTTTTACTAACGGGATTTCTTTATTCTTCAACTTCTTGATTCATCGGTTTACAATCTGAATAGGCCGTTCTTCATAAGTGTAGTCATCACTCAATACCACATGGGTAGGCTCAATAACATGGAAAGGATCCCGAAGATAATCCTGCAACATGGAAATATGAAAGACATTATGCATATGTTCCATTTCAGGAGGGAGTGCTATTTGATATGCCACCGGATTAATCTTTTCAATGATTTCATACGGCCCAACATACCTCAGTGCTAGCTTACCCTTAGCTCCAAAGCGACTTTGTCCTTTCATTGGTGTCACTTTAACAAAAACATGATCACCCACTTCATATTCCCTGTCTCGTCTTCGTACATCCGCGTAGCTTTTCTGTCGACTTTGTGCGGTTTTCAGTCTTTGTTGAATCAGTTTCACCTTTTCTGTCGTCTCATGTACAATCTCGGGCCCAAGTAAAGGCCTATCTCCAACTTCTGCCCAACAATAGAAGACCGACATTTTCTGCCATATAAAGCCTCGAAAGGCGCCATACCAATACTCGAATGAAAACTGTTGTTGTAGGCAAATTCGGCTAAAGGCAAATGATTTTCCCAATTCCCTTGGAAATCAAGCACACACATACGCAGTAAGTCTTCTAGAGTTTGGATTGTTCTTTCTAATTGGTCATCTGTCTAAAGATGGTACGCACTACTCAGTCTCAATTCAGTACCGAATGCCACTTGCAGGCTTTGCTAAAATCTTGATGTAAACTTCAAGTCCCTATCAGAAACAATGGACACATGCACTCCATGCAGTCTATCAATCTCATTAATATAAATTGTAGCCAATTTATCCACATTATAAATTGTTTTGACAGGTTAGAAATGAGTAGATTTAGTCAACCAATCAACAATAACCCAAATTGAATTCATACCTTTACTGGAGCGAGGCAATCCGACAATGAAATTCATAGTAATATGTTCCCATTTCCACTCTGGTATTGACAAGGGTTGAAGTAAACTTGCGGGTCGTTGATGTTCGGCTTTTACTTGTTGGCAATGTAGGCATTTTGACACAAACTCGGCAATTTCTTTCTTCATTCCTGGCCACCAGAAGTTAAGCTTCAAATCTTGATACATTTTTGTATTCCCTGGATGGATAAAAAGTTTTGAACTGTGGCCTTCTTGCAAAACTCACTTTTTCAATTCAAGATCATTTGGTACACACAACCTCCCTTGAAATTTCAACACATCATTCTCAAATTTGAAATCTGGCCTCAGTTTGGATTCCCTTTCATCAATGATCTTTTTCAGAAATTCATCTTGTTGTTGCTTCTCTTTAATTTCCTCAATAAGTGTTGGTTAAGTAGAAATAGCAGCCAATATCCCATCTTGTTCCCGCAAAACAATTTTAACCTCAAATTTCTCAAGGTCATATAGCAGTTCTTTCTGTCTGGTGAGTAAACAGGCCAAATTCCCATTTGCTTTCCGACTAAGTGCATCAGCAACAGTGTTAGCTTTCCCCGGATGGTACAAAATTTGCAAGTCATAGTCTTTTATCAATTCTAACCATCTCCGCTGTCTCATATTCAACTCCTTCTGTGTAAAGAAATATTTTAAACTTTTATGATTTTTGTACACCTCACATGTTGCCCCATACAAGTAGTGGCGCCAAATTTTCAATGCAAATACTACTGCGGCGAGTTCCAAGTCATGAGTTGGATAGTTCTTTTCATGTGGCCTCAGTTGTCGGAAATCATATGCAATAACTTTACCATTCTACATTAATACACATCTCAAACCCTTATAAGAAGCATCACTAAAAATAGTAAATCCATCCGTACTTGAGGGTAGGGTGAGAATTGGTGCAGTCACAAGTCGAGTCTTCAATTCTTGAAAAGCTGTTTCTCTCTGATTGGTCCAGTCAAATGATATTCCCTTTTAAGTCAATTGAGTCAATGACAGAGCAATTTTGGCAAAATCTTTCACAAACCTTCTGTAGTACCCGGCTAAACCCAAGAAACTCCGGACTTTAGTAACATTAGTCGGTCTAGACCAATTCACCACTGCTTCAATCTTCTGTGGATCAACTGAAATGCCATCTTTACTAATCACATGCCCCAAAAACATAACATTATCAAGCCAAAATTCACACTTTGTTAGTTTTGCATACAGTTTCTATTCTCTCAAGGTTTGTAAGGCAATTCTCAAATGATGTTCATATTCTTCATTACTCTTGGAGTAAATCAAGATATCATCTATAAAAACAACCACAAATTCATTGAGGAATGGTTTGAAAATTCTGTTCATAAGGTCCATAAATGCAACAGGCGTATTAGTAACTCCGAAAGGCATAACAAGAAATTCATAATGTCCGTACCTTGTTCGGAAGGCCGTCTTCTCAATGTCCTCTGTTTTGACTTTTAATTGGTGATATCCGGATCTAAGGTCAATTTTGGAAAAGACCTAAGCGCCTTGTAATTGGTCAAATAGATCATCAATACGAGGCAATGGGTACTTGTTTTTCACTATCACCTTGTTCAATTTGCGGTAGTCAATACAAAGCCTTAATGAGCTATCCTTCTTTTTCACAAATAAAACTGGTGCGCCCTACGGTGAAGTACTGGGCCTAATAAACTTCTTGTCCAACAAACTCTTGTAGCTGGATTTTCAGTTCTTTCAACTCAGTGGGTGCCATTCTATACGGAGCTTTGGAAATTGACTGTGTACCTGGTAACACTTCAATGGTGAACTTGACCTCCCTATCAATCAAATTCCCTGGCAAGTCATCTGGAAAAACATCTGGGAATTCTCTGACTGCAGGAATACTGTCCACATTAGCTTTAGTATCGGTAGGCATAGTCAATATACAACATAAATACCCTTTACACCCCTTTTTAATCAATTTAAATGCTTTCATAGACGAAATCAAGTATGGAGGAGGTACAACACCAACTCCATTAAATGTAAATTCAGGCAATCCAGGTGGACGAAAAATAACTTGCTTCATTATAAAGTCAATGAAGGCATGATATTTTGTTAACCAATCCCCAATAGTAATCTCATATGCAGGATACACATAAGCACAAGTCATAGATCCCCCAGCAGGTGAAGATACAGCTAATAAGTGGTTCATGGGTTCCAGTGGCCTATTTAATTTTCGTGAAAAAGCATGCGAGACAAACGAATGTATAGACCCCGAATCAATCAGAATATAAGCATTTTGAGCACAAATTGAGAGTATACCTGACACAACCGCCTCAGTGTTCTGTACGTCCCCAGGTCCAAGTACAAACACCTGGCCTTGTCTCAAAGGTTCCTTGCCAGTAGCTTTGGGACTGGGTTTTAGTGTAACAGTTAATGTTGCTGCACTGGCTGCGGGCCTACTAGTGCCTTGAGACGCGAGAGGGCAATCTTTGACCATGTGGCCCACCTTACCACACCTATAACATGCCCCAGAAATTTTGTAGCAAACCCCTTTATGTCTTTTGCCACACTCTGAACAAGGTGGTATGGAACTGTTTCCTTGACTAGAGCTGCTTGTTGATCCTATGTTTTGCTTTTTATTTAATGAGTTGTTCCGGCCCTTTTTCAAATTGAAATTTTGCCTCTTGCCCCGCCATTCAGTCACCGGTGCCTTAGTCTGTTTTAATGCTACCACATTTGCCTCGGCTATAATTGCTCGGTCGAGAACATCCACATACTTGAGTAATTTCAAGACATTAATTCGATCGAGTATTTCCACGTTAAGCCCACCTTCAAACTTTCTAGCCTTTTTATAGTCGGTATCCACCATGTGTGGCGCATATCGGGTAAGTTCAGTAAACTTGGATTCATATTCAGCTACTAACATGGTGCCCTGTTTCAGTTGTTCAAATTCAGTCACTTTACGAACCCTAACACACTGAGGGAAGTACTTTTCATAAAAAGCTTCCTTAAACTAAGTCTAGGTCATAGCATTGTTTGTATCACGAATAAGCATACACCACCGTCTAGCCTCTTCTTGTAAGGTAAAGGTAGCCAGTAACACTTTATGTGCCTCTGAACAAGGAAACACTTCAAATAGCTTTTTAGTTTCTAGGACCCATGTTGCAGCCTTCAATGGCTCAAGACCTCCCTGGAATGTTGGTGGTTTCATTTTGTTAAACTTTTGTGTCAAAGCAATCACATCATTGTTGGCATTTGGTTCTGGCTGTACTGGAAAAGGTAGGGGTTGTTGGTTCTGTTGTTATCTTAGTGACTCAGTCAGTAATTCAACCATCCTTTCTAATCTGGCAATCCTTGTATCGGATGATTCAGGTTCATTGGCATTTCTTTCGTTCTCCATTGCACTATATACAATACAGTAATAATAAACATAGGAAAAATAGCTTACTCATGCACGTTAGCATATATAAACATATTATGACCACACACACTTTCTTATTCTCATGCAATGCCCTAATTTTTTTGTAGGACATCCTATAGCTCATTAGGACACGTGTGTGCGGTATAACTCATGCTCTAATACCACTCTGTTGCGACCCAAACCCGCCTCTAAGGGTTTAACATCGTAACCGGCTAGTAATCTGTGATTACTAAAGGCTTGCTTAACAGTAATGACAATAATACAGTATAAAGGGGCTGGCGGAAGCCAATCAGTAATAAGAAGATGTCCAATGAGCTGTGAAAACCTAAATGGAAAAAGACTTCCATGGACAAAACCACATTTATAGTTATATACCAAAAATACATGTACAAAGTAGCATACAGGTTAGGGGCCTAATCCCCTCATCATAACTGTACAATCGAAGTCTTAAACATTCTTTACATTAACAGAGACAAAACGGGTGAATTTGAAACACCCCAAAATAGCCTTGACTCGTGCAGGTTCGGAACCTCGATATGAGGCACGACGGTTGGCTTGACAAAACATGAGTCTAAGTTGGCGCCTCTAGCTCTGGTTCGATGCTTGGCCACCTACATATATATAAACTATGAGCTAAAGCCCAGTGAATAACAAATGTGTAAAGAGGTTAAGAATGAATGTCCTCTTAGTAATTGAAACAGTCATTTGCATCAGTAAATTAGTTATTCAATCAGTGACTCATATTTCAAGTCATAATATTTGGTTGGAAACCATAGCAGTCATACGTGGTACATCCAATAGCAGAACAGTACAGTAGGTCTAAATAGACCGAACAGTCAGTCGATGGCTATCATAACAGTAAACAGTAGTAGTTCCAAACATTGGAACTGATAGAGATCTCTAGAATAAAGATATGATAATAGTAGCGAGATGATAAAGATATGATAACAGTCAATTGCTATAGATACCACAAGTACAGTTCATAAAATAGGACAAACATTCTTTCAATAAACAATATCATTTTAGAAAGCAGTACTGTTATTCATTTAAAAAATGATTATAATTTAACATAGCTTTATAACATTGTTACTCACAGATTACTAGGCCATAGGCAGGCGGTGCCAAACCTACACAGTTGCAGAATAAACACACACTAAGTTACACACCCGAAATTAATAACTTAGCCCATTGCTTGTTTTGGTGTGGTTCTAATCATCATCCTCATTATGATGCCTTAAACATGGCCTAGGAATGTCTAGGATGGAATGAGGATGCAAAAATGTACTTAAAAATATTTTTAAAACTTGTTGAAAATAGGGGTCTTACTCGAGCGTGGCTTTCTTCGCTCGAGCGGACATCCAGAATGTGCTTGGTCGCTCGAGCGTAGACTCCTTCGCTCGAGCCATCTGCAAAAATGTAAAAAGTACTGGTTGCTAAAAATCTCTGCTCGATGCTTGCTCGATGCTCATTCGAGCGTGAGACACAGTTCTTCACTCGAGCGCAAGTCTTGTCGCTCAAGCGTGCTTCTGCATACGCAAAAATTCTGAGAGCTTGCAATTTACACTCGAGCTAGTATTCTGTTGCTCGAGCGAAAGTCTGAAAACAATTGTGGTCGCTCAAGCGTGGAATCCCTTGCTTGAGCGAGAAAGCCAAATTCTGGGTTTTCCAGATTTGCTCCCAAAACTCAAACCATGGATTTAATATGCCAAAACTCATCCTTTTGGGCCAATTCTCTGGAAAATACTTAGAAGCTCATAACACAACATGTTTTGAAGGTTATTTCATAAGATTAAAGCCCAAAAGTGTGTCAATTGTACCAAATTTCAACTAAAACTTTATGATTGATTCAAGGACATAACATGCATGAGTTCTCATGAACCCCAATGCTCCAAGGTATGACCAAATGCAAGATTGAACTCAAAAACATGATGAATTTCCAGGGTACAACCATAATATGGACATGCATGTGGAAATTTTCATGAAAATAATCTCAAAATTCAATGATATGGACATGCATGCATGGGTTGATTCTCAAATCTACTTTTTAGGCTATTTCTTGACTCTAATCTCTAATTTCCATGAAATCATGCATTAGGCAACTCTATTTCACAAATTAAAAAGGTGGATTCCTACCTCAATTCTTGAATTCCCAAGTGTGGTGGTCTAATCTTCCAAGTTCTCTTCAGTTTCCTCTAAATTTCAAGCAATTGCCTAGTTGAGTCCGATTTTCTTCCTATTCTCCCTCCTCTCTCATGTTTTTGCACAAGAAGGTGGAAAATGGATAGTGTCAAACATGAATAAGGTGTAAAAGAAATGGTCTTGAGAAAGCCCACTTAATGGTAAACATGTAATTAACTCAAGCTAAATTAATTGGCATTATTTATTTTAATTTAATCGGTCCAAACCAAAATTTAATTAAACCTACCATAAAATCATATAATTCCTAATTAGTATATAACACAAGTCAATTTCTGAATCGGTCATCGATAAGGCTTTCAATTCGCAAATCGAAATTAAAACGTGAACAGATCTTTCTATGTCAAACAGATAAGAATGCATTTAAAGCAACACACTTACATAATTAATTTAGGATTTCATCTTAATCATTTACTTATCATGCTTAATCATGAATTAACGTTAATCATAGGTCAGGGTTATCATGGTACCCTTAACTCGGCACACTCGTCATCTTGCTTTTTGTATCTATTTGGCAATGACCTCAAGTCCAGTGGGCTTTGGCCTTATTTGGCTGATCAAAGATGTACCCTATTTGTTGTTTTAGGTTTATTTCGATTCGGCTTCCAGAATTGCCCCCCAAGTATTCGACTATCCTTGAGTTCTGAGTAGTCAATATGCTCGGCCACCAAAGGGTTGTTTTAGTCGGTGATCTTTAACACTTGAGGTGCCTTGAAATTCAAGTACGTGACGGACACGCCATTCTATTGTTGACATGTCAGATGGGACACGATGTGGAATGTGTGTAGTTTCCCACATCTTCAAAATCTTCATTCATTTAATGCAATTTGAAAATTGTCTTCTTTGCCCTTTTGTTTCCGAAAAGACTTCATCCTCTCAACTTTCCACCTTCAAAACCTCGTCTACGATTGCTCTGCTCTTTCTATCGTTCGTGAATCTTTCATTTTAACCTATAAGTCCTCTAAGCTTCACTCTATATTTCATTTTCAAAATTTCTGTATGTTCTTCTACTATTTCTCTTTTGATCTTCTTATGGCTAATCACTTGAAATCCCATCTCTTTGAGGATAGAGTCGTCTTTTGTCGTCATTTCTCGATCCCTGACAACGTTCGACTGACCCTCGTCGAGGATATGGAGGTTAACATGGATAAGGTTGACATTAACACCATCGTCTTCCCTTTATTAGTGATTGTCGAGGGTGAAGTATGCTTCCCTCTCTACTCTTTACTCAGATATGTTCTTCATTTTTGGGGTCTGATTCGTTCCTAGCCCAACCTAAATTTCCATCAAATAATCATGGGCATAATAGAATTAAATCATTGACTTTGACTTAACTTAGGGATTCTTGTCATTCGGCATTGCTACACCCTTGCCAAATTGTCTGGTTGGCTAGGATGACTCTTCTTAAAAGCCAAGGACTTTGATAACTGCCTAGTATCCATGCTTGCCAGCTCTAGCAAAAGGGTAGATAATGTAATGTTTACCGTTCGAGGTAATTGGGAATTTGGCAAAGGAGAAGATCGCCTGAATCTTGTACTTGGGCAGAGGGGTGAATCAGGTGGCCGAGAAATTCTTTTGTCAATTTATTTGTTAATCAATTTTTCTTCTGTAGGTTAACCGCGTTCCTTCTTCGTGCAGGCAACGACCTTAAGAAATCCCTCACTTTAATGGATGAAACCGTTCTTGTTCAAGTGAAGACCGTTCTTGATTTTGTCAGTCACCCAAATCTCCAAGGAAGGGATGCGCCGCCCATATCCTACTAAGATACGATCCTTCTTATTCATCTTTCACAGTAGCCAGCCATATACCGATTCCCAGAGGTGAAGAACAACTCTCGCCTTTTGTATTCTCTAGCTTCGTCCATTTAAAAGACATTGGGGTTGAGGGCTCATTAGCTAATGAGCAAGGCAATGGAAATGGTGGTCAGGATACCAAACAAGGCGTGAGACAAGAAGCTGAGCAGAATATTGGACACGATAGTCTGAACATTGAGCAAGACATCGATTAAGAAGCTAATTTGAACATTGTCGCTGAACGAGACGCCTATTAGGTCAAAGAACAAGAATTAGATAGGGAGCTTGATATAACTTTTGATCAAGTCGACTCCAAGAAAAGAGTTGAGGAGGTTAGCGGCTCAGAGCTTGTGGCTTGCCCTGAATGAATAGATATCGAGGGTCTTCTAAAAGAAAATATCTTTGTTGATTTGGACGATTTGCCTGGGTCCAGGCCAAAGGAAATGACAGGTGAGTTCTTTTCCTTTGCTCAATTTGCCAAGAAGAGGAACAGGGAAAGAATTGCGGCTAAAAAGGCGTTTGCTAATACCTTCAGCTGAGTAGTCGATATTCCAGCCATCCAGACGGAAGGGGCGGCCGAGCAAGCTGTAATCAAAATATCGACACAACCACCACTGTCGACGTCAGTTGAAGCCCTGTTGTCAACGTTGGTAGAAGTCATCGACGTGATTGGCTTCAAGCGTCCTATCGAATCTTCGCAATTGATTGAGTAGCCTATTGAAAAAAGAGCTAGAGTTACATCTAATCTTCATTTGATAACATTGTTCCCAATTCTACCTAGAATCAAGGGTGTTCCAATCGTCAAGGAGTTTGGGGTTGCACTGAGCATGGCCACTTCCATTACACTGCCATCGGACAAGGCAATGTTTTACGCCGAACACGATTCTTTATCTATTGCAATGACCGTGCAATTGGCAATTTTGATAAGTTCTATTACTTCTCAGTCTTTTGGTTATGTCTAGTGTCTTAAAAAGCTTGTTTCGCAGGCTGCCAAATGAGTTGCCGAGATTGGCTGCCGTCTCTATGACGCAGTGGAGTTAAACAATCGGCTTCAAGCTGAAATGATGGCTGAGTAACATAAAGAAGAGTCAGCAATGACTGAGCTGGCAGTTACGACTCAAATAGAAAAGGTCGAATAGAAAAAGGCTACAGAAGAACAGCAAAAAGCTTCTGCCGAAGAGAAGAAAGCAAGTACGCTAACTTGCTTCACCGCTTAGTTGAAGAAAGGACGAAACTTTCTGAAGAGGCCTTAAAAACCACCAACGAAGAACTGGGAAGTTAAGAGTCAAGTTGCTTGAGGTGCAGAGATTATTAACGGAGGCTCAATTAGTGATGACGAAGGCCTTTGAGCAAGGAGAGTAGATGACCACTGAAAAATACACCAATCAGGTTTTGGCCTTTGAAAATAAAGGCTTCAAATATGGCTGGCAAAAGGCCCTTGTTACCACTTAAGTTACGCTCAGCGTACCGATTCCTTTCGAGGTAGATGACGTTGAGCCATTGGAGTCAGATCCAGAATGAAGACAAGGTGGAGAGTAAAAGATGGAAATTACTATTTTGTATTTTCTTTATTTTGTTTTGTTTTTGTTAAAATGATGTACTAGGGTCGTTTTCATTGGTAAAGTGATGAACGTTTGTAACAAGTCAGTTTATTAATGAAAACAATCTGCTAAGCACAAAAAATGCCTTTTATGAGTCGGTGTGATGTAATTTTACTTGTCATATGTCTGAATTGTTGTTCGCATGATCGGTATAATGTAATCATTGATGCAATTGAACGTAGACTTAACCAACGAATATATTCACAGCTGTCAGGCCTACTTAACCGCCTTAGTAATGAATCAATCTGATTAATTGTGTTTTTAACATCCATATATATCTGCCCTTACTTCGGCTGGGAATGAAGACAAATTGTAAGCCGATTAATTGTGTTTTCGTTTCTCAAAAGGAGTATATCACATGCCAGAAAGAATTATATATTTGCCCCTGCCTCATTTTGGAATAAATGTATTGAGATCAGCATAATGAATCCTGTCGAGTTACAGGCGTGGCAATGTATACGCCGAGTAGATTCATATATCTGTCTTTGCCTTGGTTGGGAACGAAGGCAAATTGTAAGCCAATTAATTGTGTTTTTGTTTCTCAGATGGGGTATATCACGTGTCGGACAGATTCATATATCTGCCTCTGCCTCTGCCTCTGCCCCTATTGAGAACGAATCCATTGAGATCGACATAATGAATCTTGCTGAGTTACCAATGAGGCAATATGTATGCCGAGTATATTCATATATTTGCTCTTGCCCCGGTTGGGAATGAAGTCAAATTGTAAGCTAATTAATTATGTTTTCGTTTCTCAGACGGAGTATATCACGTGAGGACAAATTCATATATTTGTCCCTACTCTAGTTGGGAACGAATGCATTGAGATCAGGACAATGAATCATGTTGAGTTATAAGCGGGGTAACGTGTACGTCGAGTAGATTTATGTATTTGTCCCTGTCCTAGTTGGAATGAATGCTAGGTATGCCAAAAATTAGCTGACTACGTAGAATACGATCGGCGGCATGTTCTCCGATTATTGATGGAAAAGCGGACACATAAAATCGTTAGGTGTCATTGCAAGTGGCGCTTCGATGATTAATTTAATGTTGTACACACGTTCCTCTTATAATTAGTGTGATTGCTTCAAGTAGGTTATTGCTGTGAAGAGATGTCTATTTTGCCAATGGTCTATTTCGCCTCAAATTCTATCACCGGTGAAGTGCAGAACGTAGCAGCGAAACTCAAAAGCTTGTGTTTGTCAGGTAGACTATTCTTCAATAACAGACGAGAGAGGAAGAGTTTAGCGGAACTAGACACATAAATGAATCAACAAGCACCTAGCGACTCTGTGCTCAAAAACATCGTGGAACTAGAGAAATAAAATAGACATCGATCGCCCAGGCGACGAAGTAGATTTCCCAGAAGGAATGAACGAAGCAGATCTCCCAGAAATGGGATCTAAAAGAAAGGAAACGCTTGAACTACTGGTGCCCAAACCCTAGTTCCACGTCCATTGAGATTTTCCATTTTTACTAGGAACAAACCTATGACCGAAGCCGATTCAATCGTCCATGACTCGAATGTGGCAGTTGAATTTACACGGCAAATCTTCCCTCCTGAAATGCACCACTCATTGACCAAGTGGGGAAACTATGAGGTTTTTAGAGAAGGAGTCCACAGGGCTATCAAAAGATTATACAGTTCATATGAAGTCGACATACGCCTTCGCGCCGCCTAGAAGGAAATTGATCGTAAAGATGGGCGGATCTGAAATTTAGAGCGCCGACTTGAGAAAGCCCAAGCGAGGGCAGAGAACAAGGCTTAGAAAGCCAGGGTGGTAGAGCTCAAAGCGGTAGGGGCAATGGATGCAATAATGTCAAAAGACAGAGTAACCCAACGCCTTATAAACCAAACAATAGCTGATCGGGATACGGCTAGCATATTTGTAAGGGAAACGATAGAGAGCCAAGCCTACAACAAGGGTTTCTTCGAGGGAACAAAGGTTGGCATTGAAAAGACAAAGGAGAAATTGGTCGATGACGTTTGCCGATGTGAAAATCATGGCTTCAAGCATAGATAGACAAAGGCTCTTCAAAGCGGCGGGTGTAGATTCTACTTCACCATTATACTAGAGCTATGTAATGTCGTTTGAAGCCTATGATGTCGAGAAAATGGACGATGACGAGGAGGCCCTGATCTTTGAGAAAAGCTAATCGACGTAACGACTCTGGTTTGATTCTTGGATTCAACTCTAATAGCTAGGACGCCAATCATTCGTAGGATAAATGTATCTGTAATGTAATATGAATTTGTAATGATGTTTTCTTATTATATAAATGTGGTCATTGTGACACCCCAAAATTTAAGGACATCATAATAAGGTTTATAACTTAAAAATGAATTTTCTTAATTAAGAACGCCTCATCAATGTTGCCATTAGGTTTACTATCATCCATTAATTAACAACACATAAATTAAAAGTTCTTAAATTACAACTCCAATAAAATTTAAGACTTCGTCTTAGTGCATGAAAGAAAGACACAAATAAGCTAACTAAGGCTGAATGTCGCCTTCCAAGGCCTTGATGTTTCCTTCGTTTTCTTCAGTACCTGGCATAAAACGCTAGGGAAACGAGAATGTCAATGAGTGACAAGATAAATAAGATACTACAACCCGAAAAACCCACCCCGATAATAATACTCACAATAAATAAATAATGGGTAGTAACAAAATAACAAGCATCGTTTAATAAGCATAATAGAAATGCTATAAGTTAAAAAAATAACAATAAATAATAAGAATAATGGCAAGCGGAAGCAGTATTTCATCATAAAGAAAATGTCAAGTTTTCTTTTAAATTCACATAGATTTAGTTTATCAAGTAAATCTAAGTAACTCCCCGCAAAGTACTATTTCCACTCAACCACTAAGCAATAGCCACGGGCAATTCTGACTCTCCCTTGGTCAAATATTCAAATGTTACTTGTTGTAACTACCAATGATGCCCATGCACCAAGGTTACGCACCTGAGTCGTGACATCACGGTCTGTCCCAAGGGAACGGTCTATGTTATGACACCTGCACCACCAACCTTATATCGACTATACCGATAAGAGCCGAAATACCTTCTTGCCCCATGTTAGGGTTCATAACTCACTTGCGCAAGACTCTAAACCGAGCTCACCCCATCACTTTTAAACTTTAATGCATCGGTTTAATTTTGTGTTTCTTCACTTGGTCGAATTCACATTTTGATAGATGTATGAGTTTTAGTTTGCAAACCACAGGGACATAAGGTTTATACAGCACAACATAATCACATATGGCAACCAAAATAAATATTATAGAATGTCTTAGGAGTCATCACAAAATTTCAATGAATTTGTCACACTTCTTCTTTTCAGCATTGTATGGTTAGACTAAAAATAACAAAACCCATATCAAAAGAAGTTCAATTATTACAATATTTTAACTGGTGCTAGTTCATGGAGCTAGGAAAATATTTCACGAAGAATACTGGGGCTAAAAACAATTTTAAAATAGAGAAATAAAATTTGGAAGAAAACTGGTTTCTAGGACAGTGAGCTACAGTAACTTCCAGCCCAAGTGATCTATGTTTGAAAAATAAAAAGAGGCCTCAAACGGTGTCAAAAAGAGGTATGGTATGAATTTCTTGCAATATATTTGAGTTTAGAACATATTTCCACAAGAGTTTGAAGACTGAAAACCAATGAAAGATGGTCAAATAATTTTTATAAGAAAATTAGACAGATTTTGTCACATTTTAGTAAAACTACAATTTCTCCTTTTAGACTTATCCACTTTTTGTGAAATCGGTGGAAAATGAAAGATAACTCTTATATATACCTATCCCAAGTGGTTGTGCAGAAAAATACCATTTACAGAGAAAATGAGACCTGTTTGAAGTCACTGTTTCTGCTGTGTACACTTAGGACAAATATTTACTTCAGTAAGAAAATGGTATCCAATGATTTTATAAAAATTTACACGTGTGTAGAACACCATATACTCCCAGTACAAACAGATTTTTGACACAAGTTATTTTGAATTTATTAGAGCATTTTACATTGGATAAAATCTGAAACAGTGAAGAAAATGTAAGTTTTAAGTAAAAGTGAACCAACTTTATCTCATTTTACCCCCATGTAAGATTATTTCAAAGACATAAGAAAATAAAATCAATAGCTAAACCATTAATCTATGCTTGCAAGAAGGAATAGAAATCATATAATCATGAAATTATTATTCTATCAAAATGTAAACATGCATTGAGCTATTCTTGCTATGTGTGTATTAACAATGCATACTCTTGCATATTTTTAATATATAGATTTAGTAAAAAAAAATCTAAGTGAGGATAGAGGTTAAGTATTCCTACCTCAAGAGCTTTTACAAACTATTCTCAAAATTAGTTTTAAAATGGTGACCACCAAGCACCCTCTCATCCTCCTCTCTTTTTCTTTTCTTTTCTCCTCTCTTTTTCTTTTTCCTCAGCCGTGTGTATAGAAATGAAAAGGCTGAGATAGAGTTCTATTTGTAGGAGTTTGGAGGTCTATTTTTATTTTTATTTTATTTATTTTTCCCTCTTGGCTTGGGAAATATTACCTACATGTATAGGCTTAGAGTGTGTTTCTATGCATGCCTTGGCATGCCTTGACATCAGCCTTCTTGGGAAGAAAAGGCAGTTGAAATGCTCTTCCCAAAGATCTAAATTTTGAATTTTGTTTTTTTTTTGGTGTGTACAAAAAATAAAAATCAATATATATATAACCTAGTCAGTAGATATTTTACTCCCTACTATCAACTAACTTAGTTATTATTTGTTTAAATCATTTAGTTTCCACAATTGTATTTAGACACAGAAATTTATTCACATAAAGATAAATAAATTTATTTAAAGGAGTTTAATATTGGTATTAATCATGATACTATTAACATTATAATTTAATAATTTAATAATCACTATTAATTGACTTAATATTGTTATTAACAAATTAATTAGTTGTCTAAAAATTCAGGTTCTTACAATCATATTTGCTTGAAGTAATTAGACTAATTATGTTTTCAAATTGCACGAAGAGTGCTTCGAATTCGGATGCTTATATTGATGACGCTTTGTATCGAGCATGAAGAGCACTACGAATTTGGAGGCTTAAATGATGGCGCTTCGTGCCGAGCACGAAGAGCGCTCCGAATTCGGAGGCTTAGATTGATGGTGCTTCGTGTCGAGTACGAAAAGCACTTCGAATTTGGAGGCTTATATTGATGGCACTTCATGCCAAGCATGAAGAGATCTCTCTCTAAATTCGGAAACTAAATAAAAGTAGGGCAATCAGAGCTAAATAAAACAAGGAAGTAACATAACATTTTGTATCATTGATTTACTGTACATATTCAAGGTAGTAATATACACAAAAGCTGACAAACATTAATTTGAGAAAGTCGAAGAAATTAACATAACCATCAATACTATGATAATATTTGCGAAGATGAGTTGAGTTCCAAGGCTGGGGTAACTTCTTTCCGTTCATGTCTGAGAGTCGATATGCCCCTACTTCGACGATGGAATCGATTTGGTATGGGTCGTCCTAATTTAGGCTGAGCTTACCATCTGTAGGATTCTTAGTAGCAGGTAATACTTTTTTAAGAACCAACTCTCTAGGAGTATATCGGCACAGATGTACTCGTTGATTTTATGATTTGGCAAGTTGCTGTTGATATCGTGCCATAGTCACAAGGGTCCAATCTCAGTGTTCTTCAAGTAAATCCATATCCAATGCCAGCATCATATCATTTTGGCCTTTATCAAAAGCCCTCGATCGAAGGGTCGGTATGCTAATCTCTAGGGGGATGATAGCATCATTGCCAAAACTCAAAGCAAATGGAGTCTCTCCTATAGATAGTGTGATAGGCCACAATACGTTCGGTAATTCATCAACCCACTTGCCCTTTGCTTTTTCCAAACGCTTCTTGATACCATCCAGGACTACTTTGTTGGAAGTCTTTACCTGTCCATTACTTTGCAGATAAGCTGGTGAAGAAAAATAGGGCTGAATGCCATACATGTCGCATAACTCTCGGTAAATGTCGCAATCAAACTAAGTATCGTTATCTGAAATAAGCGCCTTGGGTATGCCAAATCAAGTAATGATATTCTTCCAAACAAAGTGCTTGATATCTGCATCTCGTATATGTATCAATTGTTCTACTTCAACCCATTTTGTGAAAATCAGTAGCAATAATTAAGAACCGTTTATTACCTAGAGCTTTTAGCAGTGACCTAACTTTGTCCAAGCCCCATTGAGTAAAAGGCCAAGAACTAGCCACGGAGTTTAAGTTTTCGACAGGCAGATATGTTGATAGAGAAAACTTGTAGCACTGTTCGCATTTCTTAACATAATCCTTAGCGTCGATATGCATAGTCGACTACCATTACCCTTGAGTAATGGCTCAGTGAGCCAATGATCTAACTCCTGAATGAGCGCCATAATATATTTCGGCCAAAAAATCCTCGATCTTGTCCAGATGGATACATTCCAAGTAAGGCCCCAGAGAGAGATTTTTTTATAAAGTTTTCACTGAGGATCCAAATAATATCTCAAAGCCTTATTTCGTAACTTATGAGCTTTCTTCTTATCCTCTGGAAATTGTTCCGAACTAAGGAATGAAGCCATGGGGTCCATCTAACTCGACCCCCTTTGGATGGTGTTTACAATGGGAGGTTTGGAGATGCTGATAGTCAGTTCGAAAATGAAATCCATTTTGATGGTTCATTTAACTTTTGAGTTTACAACCGAAGCTAAACACGCGAGAGCATCGTCATGTGTATTTTGATCACGAGTAATCTGATTTAGTTCATAGCTATCAAATTTCAGGAGCAAGGAGTTGGCCATCCTCATGTAGGCCATATGCGGCCATTTTTAGCTGCATATTCACCATTTAACTGGTTTATAACTAATTTTGAATCACAAAAGATTAGCAACTGTCTAACTTTCATTTGAAGTGAGTTTCTAAGGCTGACCAATAGGGCTTTGTATTTGTCCTCGTTATTTGAGGCATCAAAGCCAAGTTTAACCGATTGTTCTACCACTACTCCTTCGGGGGTCATAATAACTACTCTCGTCCCATTGCCGTGTTGATGACCTGTTACAATACAACTGCCAAATATTCCTAACTACATTTTCCATTCAGGCTGTGATTGGGGAGCTGACTGGTTTTGAAGGTTTAACTCAACATATGAAGTAGACATAGTAAACTTGGTAACAAAGTCAGCCAAGACTTGCCCCTTGATAGCCGTACTTGGTGAAAACTAGAGGTCATATTGTTTGAGTTCCGATGCCCATTTGGAAACTCGTTCCGATGACTAAACGGAGGGGGTGATCTGTTAATACCTTAATGGTATAGGCTTGAATACATCAATTTTCTAGCAGTCACTACAACAGCCAGAATTAACTTTTCTAGGGGTAAATATTGAGTTTCGGCGTCCACCATTGCCTTGCTAACATAGAAGATGAGTTTCTACTCATCGAGTTCCTTCTTATGCATGACGACACTTACTGCTCGATCAGATACTGCCAGATATAGGATAAGCATGTCGCCTGGCGAGGGGGTAGCCAAAAGTGGGACGGAACTAAGATATGTTTTCAACCCTTCTAGAGTGGTTTGACATTTTAGAGTCCATTTAAATTGTCACGACCCCCTCCCCATATCCAAGGGTTAAGCATCGTGATGGCCAGTAACTAAAGTTACCTCCAGCCAATTCTTGATCAAATTAATAAACGCGAGCGGAAATAATATTTAAGTGAGGGTACCAAAATAATCATCGGAGCTTCTATTTTTATTATAAAATTTATTGACCAAAAAGGCCGATATTTACATATAAACATATCCATAAAAGTGCTGTGTGTGTTTATTCCACAGCCCCGCATCTAAGACTTTCCAAAAGCTATTTCTGAATTGCATTGTTTCCTGAAAATTGGTAAACAACTATAAGCATATGGCAGAGTGAGAAATATTATACCAAGAGTATAAGGGACACAAAATAACTATAGATAGTTATGTAACTAAAATATTTAAGATCACTTAGTCTAAACAAATAATCATTTAAGTAGCAAAACTGAGATTATGTAAATAAATAACCATAACCACGGTACCAAACAGAACAGAACAGAGGTCACAGGAGTGACAGTCAGAACAGAGGTACGGATTTAATAGGTGGCTCGTACGGATTATAGATGTGGCCCCCACAATGGTGTAGTACTTATTTCTGCACAACACTTTACTCTGCACAGAATAGAGGTCAATAGATCCATGATAATAGAAGCCCACAAAGTGACCAAACAGAGGCCAATGATTATTTAAGTCCCCCAAGGCATAAGACTCCCGTGGTGGTACTTACAAAATATAATTGTATATAAGGTTATAGTCAAATAATCATTAAAAGTTAAACAAACATATCCATGGGTTTCATTTTAAGCAAATAGGGTTTAGAAAATAACCCACGTAATTGAAATATTAATATAATTTATAAAACATAATTTGTATAAAATAAATATGGTAAGTCAAAACATACGTAAAATATATTATGGTAACTCAAGGTATAATATAACTCACCTTAATATTGACCCTTACTATTTTCTTTTTATTTTTACTACCTTCTCACGGATGTTCCTTCACTCTCATTTTCCTTCCTATTTCCTTTCCCTTTCTCCCTATCCTTTTTTCCTTCCTTTCTTTTTTTTTCCTTTTCTTTTCCCACGGTTGATCACCTCTTCCCTATTTACAGGGAGGTAAGAACATTAGCTGGCCAACACGTGGCCAGCGAATCCTCCCACAAATTTGGTCATAAATTATATGAATTTATACTTATCTTTAATAAATATTTAAGATAATTACACTTTGGCCCAGTTTTCTAATATAACTATATAAATAAATTAATCCCTAATTAAATTACACTCTATCGTATACCAACAAAAAATTAATTATTTATTTTACTACCACACTCATTATTATTATTATTATTATTATTATTATTATTATTATTATTATTATTATTATTATTGTTATTGTTATTGTTATTGTTATCGATATTATTATTTATTTACTCTTACTTTTATATTTATTTATTTACTATCTTTAACTTTAATTTGGCCCAACTAGTATTATAATTTCATATTTCTATTAATGCGGCCCCAAATAATAATTCCTAATTAATCCTATATTTGATAATCCAATGCCAAATTAGATTTTGTATTTATTATTATTTATTTAATAATATATTATCACATACAACTATAATACTAGTATAAAATTTAAGAGACAACTTAAATTTTGCGATTGTTACAATCTTCCTTCCTTTTAAAAATTTCGCCCTCGAAATTTGTCATATGTGTAAACTAACCGCTGCGCATTCTGATAAGTATATATTAGATGATTAATTTGATAGAAAATATTACCTCAAAAAAAAAAAAAACTTTACCAAGAACAACTCACTGTTTGGTTGTCAAAAATTGTTTTGGGCCAAAATGAGAAACAATCGATGACTTTAAAAACTTTTCATTAGTTTTATTTTTGAAAAAAATAAAAAATAAAATGAGAACACAATCAAACAAGCGACTGGAAGTGAAATGACAGAATTATATGCAGGAGTTGAAAGAATTTGAGTTGAACTCCCATTTCTTTTATCCGTGAACTTTCCACTGATGACAAATAGTTTCAAAATTAGTATCTTTATAATTTGAACCCACTTTTAAAAAGTCGAAATGAATTATAATTTTTTTTTGGAATACTAAACTGAAAATTATATGTATTTAATTATATTATAATTTTTGTGGGTGTTTAAGCCCGACACTCTTTTGTTTCTTTTCCTTGTTTTACTATAAAAAATATAAATTATATTTAAATCCTTCACAAATTAGGCACACAAAAAATTAAATAAATAAAATAAATATATATATATATATAAAATTATAATATAATTAAATCGACGAACAAAATGTAACATTTAGGTACCAATTACCCACCATCCTACTTCTTAAATGTGTGTGTTCCCTATGTTCCAATGATGATTTATTTATTTTTTATAAATCATTGCTCTAATACCATTTGTCACGACCCGCTCTACGTGCCTAAAGGTTAAGCATCGTGATGGCCAATAACTAAAGTTACGTCCGGCCAATTCTTGATCAAATTAATAAATGCAAACGGAAATAATATTTAAGTGAGGGTACCAAAATAATCATTAGAGCTTCTATTTTTATTATAAAATTTATTGAGCAAAAAGGCCGATATTTACATATAAACATATTCATAAAAGTGCAGTGTGTGTCTATTCCGCACCCCCGCATCTAAGATTTTTCAAAAACTATTTCTGAATTGTATTATTTCCTAAAAGTTGGTAAACAGCTATAAGCACATAGCAGAGTGAGAAATATTATACCAAGAGTATAAGGGACACAAAATAACCATGGATAGTTATGTAACTAAAATATTTAAGATCGTTTAGTCTGAACAAATAATCATTTAAGTAGCAAAACTGAGATTATGTAAATAAATAACCATAACCATGGTACCGAACAGAACAGAATAGACGTCACTGGAGTGGCAGTCAGAACAGAGGTACGGATTTAATAGATGGCTCGTACAGATTATAGAGGTGGCTCTCACAATGGTGTAGCACTTATTTTCTCATAGCGCTTTGCTCCGCACAGAACAGAGGTCAATAGATCCATGACAATAGAGGCCCACAAAATGACCAAACAGAGGCCAATGGTTATTTAAGTCCCCCAAGGCATGGGACTTTCGTGGTGGTACTTACAAAATATAATTGTATATAAGGTCATAGTCAAATAATCATTAAAAGTTAAACAAACATATCCATGGGTTTCATTTTAAGCAAATAGGGTTTAGAAAATAACCCACGTAATTGAAATATAAATATAATTTATAAAACATAACTTGTATAAAATAAATATAGTAAGTCAAAATATAAGTAAAATATATTATGGTAACTTAATGTATAATATAACTTACCTTAATATTGACCCTTACTATTTTCTTCTTATTTTTACTACCTTCTCACGGATGTTCCTTCGCTCTCCTTTTCCTTCCTATTTCCTTTCCCTTTCTCCCTATCTTCTTTTCCTTCATTTCTCTCTTTTTTTCCTTTTCTTTTCCCACGGTTGATCACCTTCTCCCTATTTATAGGAAGGTAAGAACATTAGCTGGCCAATACGTGGCCAGCGAATCTTCCTACAGATTTGATCATAAATTATATGGATTTATACTTATCTTTAATAAATGTTTAAGATAATTACACTTTGGCCTAGTTTTCTAATATAACTATATAAATAAATTAATCCCTAATTAAATTACATTCTATTGTATACCAATAGAAAATTAATTATTTATTTTACTACTACACCCATTATATTGTTATCAATATTATTATTTATTCACTCTTACTTTTATATTTATTTATTTACTATCTTTAACTTTAATTTGGCCCAACTAGTATTATAATTCCATATTTCGATTAATTTGGCCCCAAATAATAATCCCTAATTAATTCCATATTTGATAATCCAATGCCAAATTAGATTTTGTATTTATTATTATTTATTTAATAATATATTATCACATATAACCATAATACTAGTGTAAAATTTAAGGGACAACTTATATTTTCGGATTGTTACATAAATAATTTGCCCTGCCGAAGTTTTTGAAAGAATGGTCTGCACCGATTTGAGGACTTGTTGATAAATCTATTAAGTGCTACAGCCATAACTATTAACTTTTGAACTTATTTGGCCGACCCTGGTGAGCCGAGTTCCATGATGGCCTTGATTTATTTCGGATTAGCTTTGATTCCACCATGATTTACAATATAGCCGAGGAATTCGCCTGATCCAATGTCGAATACACATTTTAAGGCATTAAGTTTCATTTTGTATTTTCGAAGAATATCAAAGGTTGTAGCAAGATCAGCTAAGTGTGCACCCTTTTCTTTAGACTTCACTACCATATCATCGATGTAGTTTTGCTGATTTGATTTTTGAATATGGTAGTGACCAATCTTTAATATGTTATCCCAGCATTTTTTAGTCCAAAAGGCATGACCTTGTAATAATAGGTTCCTCTTAGAGTAAGAAATGCCATTTTGTCTTGGTCGGCCGGATCCATGGCAATTTGGTGATGCCCCCCTAATAGCGTCTAGGAAGCTCATGTGCTGATGTTGGGCGGTTGCGTCCACAAGTTGATCAATTCGGGATAAAGGAAAACAATCCTTGGAGCAAGCTTTGTTCAAATCTGTATAGTTTATGCAGACACGCCACGACCCTATCTTCTTTTTTACCATGACAGTATTGGACAATGACGTGGGATAGGAAACTTCTCGACTTGCCTTAACTTCCAATAGCTTGTCAATTTTGTCAACTACGGCCGTGACATGTTCGGCAGCTAAACGGCGGCTTCTCTGAACAATTGGCTTAGCTTTGGGGTCAACATTTAGGCAATACATATCTATAGCGAGGTCTACCCCTGGCATGTCGTAAGGTGACCATGTGTAGCTTGACTTTTTGCGCTCTTTTCGGAAGACGAGAAGCCCTACAGTTCGGACTTTACCTTTGATTCTAAATCTGATTTCACAAGTGCAATGTGAAACACTGAAAACACAAAAAGAGTCCAAATCCAGCAATTCTTTCTGAAAAATTGATGTTTTGAATAAAATGCCGAAAATGGACTACTTTTCCAGATTTCAGAGTCGTTATCTAAATATTTTTAGGAAATTTAAGAAACCCAAGACTCATGCCAAATTCCATTAGTCCGTCATCACCAAAGTTGTCTCGGCTCGGGAACTTAGGTACGAGAGAAGAAGGTCATGAATTGAGTAACTCCCTCACCCAATTAAAGATCGGCCTCTACTATTCATGATGTGATTCTTATTTACATTATATGCTCTTATTCTGATTATTAGCTATATTACTATATGATGCGCACAAGTATAGACTAATTTGCAAGAATTGGAACATTTGATTTCATGTTTTATTTGAAATTGTTTTGTAAATTTGCCACTTGAAAAAGTGGGCTAAAATGGACATTAATCAAATTATCCCAAGTCAAGCAACTAGCCTTCATCCATAGGCATTCAAACAATTATATTAGATAAGCACTTAGCCTCATGGTGAACATGCTTTGACATGGTAAAATTAACATACAATGCAATATGCTAAAACAAGTAAAAACTTACCTAGTACTCCAAGCCAGAATAAACAAAAGAGTTAGAAAAAATATGCATGATACTAACTAATGCAATATGGCTAATGCAACGCACGCGATTATGCAATTACTAGGCTTGGTTACTAACATGGCATATGAATCAATTTGATAGCATGCTGCCTAAACACGTATTCAAAGAGGCATTTAACTAATGATGCAAGTTAGAATGATGCGCCGAGCCTCAATGTATGCAATACAAGTGGATGTAAACATGAGAGATGTTAAATGAAACATGATCCTTCTAAACTAACCATCATAAGCAGGTAAATAAAAGGGAGAAAGATGTGAGGTTGGAAGATATATACGCTATTACAACATTTGTGCCCTCATGCAGGAGGATCCAAAACTAACTAGCTAAGCTAATTACTACGAATTACAAATCGAATGAAACAATCAACTAAACTAGCTAATTGAATATTACAATGAATTAACTAACTAATTAATTAATTACAAATCAAAACGAACTAATTAATTACATAAATACAACATGAAAGAAGTGCTAAGCTAGCTATTCTAATTACTTCACCTTGGGAAACAAGGAATGCTCATGCATGCACAGATTTCCACTTGAAAAAGGCCACTATTCTGCTGCTAGATGCCTCTGTTGCATAGTAGAACATTTTCAATGTTTTTCACCTCAAAATCAGCTTTGTTTTGCTAGAAAAGCACACTGCTTGATTTTGCAAAGGTGGCAGACAAGCTAGAAGTGGTGGCTTGTCGGCCACAAATGATGGCCTGCCAGCCATAAAAAGTGGCATGCCGGCCACTGATGCCTGGTTTTTCCTATTGCAACAGAGAGCAAACAGAGTAAGAACAAGGTGTTCTCAAAGGTTGTTTGCATGACTTACCTCTCCTTATCATCAAACAACTCAAAGGAATAGTAAACTTGATTCACAAACCATCAATGGATGCAATTCCATTGCATGATAGCCTATGAACCAAAGGGTGCAAGTTCAATAAATGCTCAAAGAAAGACTCTCAAACCTCTTCTCTATCATGAATGATCAAGGGAAATGGTTGACAATGACTCTTGAACTGTTTTCATCACTAATGAGTATGAAACGACTCAAGACTCAAGGGTTCAATTAATGTCCGATTGAACCCAAACCAAGTTATTATCTTACATCATTTTAGTCCAAGTTTTTTATTATTCCTTTTTAATTACCTTTTCATTCTTTAATTCATTAAGTCCAAAGGTGAAGTTTAAGTCCTCTAATGGAAAGAAGCATCAAACCAAGAGTTGTTTTAGGCATGAGAGAAGTGTCATGCCGTTGGTAATAAAACCCTAAAAGAGATTAAACCATTAAGCATGACAACCTCTATCTCAAGCTTACAAGAATAATTGGTTTGAAACAACTTTCAAAGAAAATAAAAGCCCAAAAAATGAGAAAGGTTGCATAGATGATTAGAGGTGATCACAAGTAAGAAAAACAAGAAATAAATGTTATCAACTCAAATAGGTTGGTGGCTAAGGTCTAAAACACCAAACCTATGACGACAACTAAACTACAAGCATGGAAAATAAAGCATAAATGCAATGAACACCTAAAACAGTCTGAAAACAGTCTTAAAACATGCAAAAAAAGTGATGAAATTAAGACAAAAATAGCTAAAATAGTAAGCTACAACATGGAGTTATGTAAACTAGTGAACAAGACACAAAGAATGAAGGCTAACCCCTCCAATTTTGGATTTCAAAACATGTTTTTAGCCCTAAAATAACTCTGAAATTCAATATTTAAAATCTCAAAAAAAGATATTGTAAATGTAGGAAATACAAGGGTAAATGCTAGAGAAGCAAGGTGGAAAGAAAGATGAAACACCCCTCCACCCTTTAAGGCCTTAAACCACAAGTTTCAGCCCAAAAATATAGAGTTTATACAACCTAAAAATAGTAGGAAAAGAAGTAACCAAAGCAATGAAACAAGCTAAGCCTTATACCTCTTGAAGAGAAGAATACTTTTAAGCAATAATTCAACACATACACACCCTTAAGAGCTCAAGTTAGGCTCAAAAGTACCTTAGCTCAAAGGTGGCAAGGTTTGGTTAAGAGTGTATAGGCAAAAGCTCAAGAAATTTCATGAGAGAGAGAGAATTGTAGGGATAGAAAATTAATTTTGCTCTAATTTTTCTAACCCTCAAAAATGGAAGGGGAGGTCCTATATTTATAGAAAAACATCACACTCCCTCAGAAACATCTATCCATACACGTGTAGATAGATGCAAACATTTGTGCAAACAGTTGGCACAGTTGGCAAAAAATATCTACAAAATACACTTGTGGCTGGCAGGTCACCAATTCTGGCCGGCAAGGCATAAGGGTGGCCTGCAGCCAAAAGGGATGGTCAGCAACCCACAAAAATGGGCCTGCAGGTCCTAGGTTTTTCAGGTTTGAAAGGCTGGGGTTTTGGTGCAAAAACAAGGCACAAGGTTTGTAGGTTTTTGAGGCTCAGAGCTTTGGCATTCCACTGAGAACTTTCGAGCACTTGACAAGCATATACATTCATCATTGGGTGTTCAAGTGATGGTGCCCAAGTCGTAAGGGTGGTAAAAAATGAGGTGTCTACACATGTAAAAACATTGATACTACCGAGGAGAAAAGAAACTGGCTCTTGTCGCTTGGCAACACTAAGACCCGTGCCAACTAAAAACAATTTCTCAGGATCATCATTAATTATTACTTGGTCCAAATCTTCTGTTACTTTTTCAGCCAGGGTCTTTCCAACATCCTCAAGACTCTCCCGATCTAAAGTTTCAATTGAATTCACCTCTAGTTCCTTTGGCTTCTTACCAAGGCTATGAGATAACAATCCTTCGTTGACTTTTGAGAACCACGAATTTGTTTGATGCCATATTGATTTGGATAACGAAGGAGCTAATATTAAATACTCAATATGGCCTGCATTATGTCGAGCCATGTTCGGTCAATGATTATATTATATGGTGATAGAAGCTTGACGATTATGAATTCAACCTCTAGCGTCTTGGTGCCTGTACGCACTAGTAATACGATCTTACCCGGGGATATTTCGGATTGGCACTAAAGTCGAAAAGAGGATAGTTGGCCAGCATGAGATCCTCATCCTCAAAATCGAGCTTGAGAAATGTTTTGTAGTACATTATCTCAGAGGTGCTCCCTTGGTCGATCAGGATACGCCCAATGACGAACTTATTTACTCGTAACACGGTTACGAGAACGTCATCATGAAGCATGGTGACCCTTTTAAGATAAGCGTAAGAGAAACTAATTTTGTTTGACTACCGTGGCCGTTTGGCTAATATACTGGACTTAAAGTTGGGCTGGGAGGATTGTTGCAACTGGATTGTATTCACCCTGTTTGGTGGGAATAAGTTGTATATCATGTGAATTATGCTGAGTGAATGTGAATCGGGATATACGACAAGTACACCTGGTGGGTCAACCCTTTTTGGGAGGTATTTAGTTAATTGGCCACCATGGACCAAGTTTTCCAAATGATCTTTCAGAACGTAACATTTGTTGGTCATGTGCTTATGCTCTTTGTGATACTCGCATCTTTGGTCTCTCTGTCTCATGTCTTGTGGCCCGAATATCTTAATCGGCCATTTGAAGAAAGCCAGATGTTGGATTTTTGGTAGAATCTTACTGATCGACTCAGACAGTTCTGTGTATTTTTTATTTGACTGCCTAAAGCGCCTGTTTTCCACCTGGTATTGTTCGTCCTGTTGGCACGAATCTTGGCGGTTCTCCCTTCTTGATTGGCCTTTTGGCTCTAGGCTCGTCCTTGGTGGGGTTCTATTTAGTGGCGCACTAGTCAGTGGCTATTCCAGGATAAGTGCTGCCGATTTTGCAGCTTGCAGTTTGGCTTTAACTCGGATTGAATCATTTTCTACTTTGCAATACTTTTCACCCTCTTCATTAGGGCCCAGACTATCTTGAAGGGCCTTCAAGTCAATGAACTCCTAAGCGGGCTATCGATATGCAATCCCATCTTGAAGGCAATGATTGCCATAGAGTCGTTGCAATTGTCATTAACCAAATTAAAGCACTCTCAGTAATGTGTCGAGTACTTGCGTAAAGTCTCGTTTGGCTTGATTTTCATTGCCTACAAAGAGTTTGCTTGTTTTAGCTGAGTCTCATTGATGAAGAATCTAGCCCTAAATGATTTTTGGAGTTAATGGAAACTTTCAATCGAAGTCGATTCAAGCTTGTAATACCATCTGACAGAACTGCTGGGGAATATTCGGCACATGAGTGCCTTATCATCTGCATACAGTGTCATTCCTTGCTTGTAATGACTAACGTGATCTGTGGTTTCCGACTTTCCATTGTATTAAGTGAACGATGGTGCTTTAAACTTCTTAGGCAAGATAGGCTTTATAATTAGACGAACAAAAAGGTTGTGCCTATCTTCTGAATCTAAGTCTTCCTTCTTTCACTTGTGTCGAGCCCATGACGAATCTTCTCCATCAGTCGAATTGAAATTATCACTTCGGGTTCATTTCTTAGGTTCCGACCGAGATAAATCTAAAGTGCTGCTATCATGCCTCCAAGGCTGATGTTGTTGCCTCTTCTACCCACCTGGTGACCCACTGTGTTCGCGGCAAGGTGACAGTTGTTAGTACTTTGCCGACTCCTGAAGCAGGCACTCATTCTCTATTGCCATGTCCTCAAGACGCTGTTCATTATGTTGCATTTAATTCATCAATGTTTGCATGGCATCCTCTGTGGATGTTGAAGGTTCAAATGGGGTTACCAGGTCAAAATTTAGAGACCTCCTAGCATGGGTTTCTTCTGGACCAAAAGTTACTCCTGCTATGACAGTATCAACTTCGGTGACTAGAAGATCCTGATTTGGGTTTGCCATGGACAAGTTCGAGTATTCCCATAAATGACGCCAATTGTGGTGAAGTGGTTTTGGAATACTCCTTTAATCCAAACAAGCCTTTAAAAGATTTTTTTAGCTATCACCTAAAACAGAAATAAAACTCCAGTTGGTGGTGCCAGAATTAGCACACTGACGAGCAAGTTAACTTCTATGAAAGATTAGTTTTTTTGGTTTTTTAGGGTATAGGATTTTATAACATACCTCTCTCTCTAACTTTTTCATTCTTTTATAGAGTCACTCTTCTTGATATTTTTGTTGTAGCTTAGGGTCTCATATTACTTTGTCAAGACCTATCTTCCTACTATATTCTTTAGAAAGGGACAAACTGGATCCACCCAATATGATCTCACCGACTTATAAGATGTACTCAACTCAGATGTGGAGCTTAGATACCCTTATTTCGGTGCGCTCCTCATCTTGCATTTTGTATCTATTCGGTAATGACCTCATGTCCAGTGGGCTTTGGCCTTATTTGGCCCATCAAAGATATAGCCTGTTTGCTGTTTTAGGTTTATTTTGAATCGGCTCCCACAGAGCGAAAATTGTTGCATTGTGTAGATAGGGACGCTTCCATCAATCTCATAGCCATCTTTCTTTCTTGTCACTCTCTTTATTTCCTCTCTCTCTCTCACACATGTTTCTTGTTTTCTACTCATTCTGTTTTCCTCTATCTTTATTTATTTTTTGACTTTTTTCTTCTACTTTAAAAATAAATATTAATTATAATGATAATATCACATGATACTATCAATTAATGAATTAGTGAGTGGTAACAGATATCTATCTAATTTTATTTACGATTTTTATATACTATTTTAGATTTATTGCTAATGGTATATTTTTATCAAAAAGTGTTATATGAAAAATATAAAAAATATTTGAGACTCCTAATAAAACTTTTTTATTTGACTTACAATGTGTAGACACCCCATTTTTGACCGTCTTCAAGACTTGAACGTCACTGATTGAACACTCAGTGATCACCCTTGTTCGTGTTCGTTTTGAGTTCCCGGAGACCTCGGCTGTGCGCCTTGCCTCAGGATCTCTTAACTCGTTCGTTTAGTGTTTGGTTTTGCACCAAACACTTGTGTTTTTGCCTTGGAAGGCAGGGAATGGCTTGTTGGTCATCCCCACACTCCACCGGCCCTCCATTTACATCACCGGCCATTCCTTGTTGCTACCGACTGTGGTTGCTTGGTATCAATAGCCGGTCGACACTCTCTGTGGTCGGCCGGCACTTTATTTGGCCGGTGACCTATTTTTCCGGTCGGTGACCCTTCTGCACCCCTTCAGGCTTGGTACATGCCAGCTGTGCCAGTTGGAATACACCAACACCACTCCCCATGCACGGGGATGGCTGTTTTGAGCCCTTGACCCCTTAGTTCCTTCTAGAAGGATGAACCCTTGGTCAAGCTTCTTGGGGAAGCTTGGCCAGCTGTCCCAGCTTCTTCAAGAAGCCATGAACCATTTGCACCCTTTGCCCCTTTTCATTTAGCTTCCTTGAGAAGCTTAGAGCCTTTTCTTTTCTTATATAAAAGCCCTTCTTCCTCTTTTGTCTAAAGTTAGAGAAGTTTTGAACAAAAAACCAGAGAATATATACATACACATCTGTCACATACTCTCTCTCTATATTCCCCTCTCTCTCCTCTTCTTGTGTGTGTTTTGTGGCCTAAAAGTGTAGTTTTACCTTAGTTTTGCACTAACACACACACTACCACACCTCACTTCGACCTTGATGGACTTAGAGGGTTTGTTCTTGAGTTTTTGGACTTGTTTTGATCAGAAGAGAGTGGCTGGACCTACTGTTCTTGAGGTGTTCTTCAAGGGTAACTACTTTGTTTTAGTTTTCCCAATTTTGCAACAGCTTTTTACCCATCTTGCATGATGATTTGAGCTTTATGTATAACTAGAAAAAGTCTTATATTTGCATGCTTTAAATACTTCATTAAGGTCATTTTGTGGTTTGGGGTTGAACTCACCCTCTTAGGCCTTATTTGGCCCTTTTGGTGCTTCCATTGCTAGGCTTTATTTGCTTGAGTGTTTTGTTCTTTTCACCACTGAAATCCAGTGGATTTTCAGTGGTAAAGAAGAGGGTTTGAAGTCTTGTATAGGGGAGGGACACCCCTCTCCCCTTTGTCCCTCTTTTATCCTTGTTTTGGCTTAAAGGGCAACATGCATGCTTGGTTTGTTCTTGGCTCCATATCAGATGTTTTTGGTGCTATTTAGGTCACATGTTATCTCTGTTTTTGGTCGGATTTGTGGCCCTTTGCATGCTTAACATACTTGCTTTGTATTCCCTTGTTTGTGCCTAGAAATGCATCATGACTTTTGACTACCATGCTCTCATATCTTGGCTTTACTTTGTGAAGTTCTTGGCCATATTTTATCATGCTTAAGGTCTGTTGGCCACTGATTTGGTCTTGTTTAGCATGTTTGGTATAATTGCTTCACATTTTGGCTTGTGAGCCTTGAATGTGTGAATCATAAACATGCATTGGTTAGGCTATTTCAATGATTTGGAATCATTTAACATGCTATTTTAGTCCCTATACCATGCTTACATGTCTCTATTTATCATCTCATTCATGCCTTGAAGAGTTGGCCTTTCATAGGTCATTGTGCATAGCCCTATATTTGAGGCTTTGGGGCTGCCATATCAGGGGTATTTGGGGCTTATTTTGCATGTTAAAATTTTGTTTTTTGGTTGTATGGTTCATGCCATGTTTGCTTGGGGTAGTGGTAGAATGCCCCCTTTGTTATGCCTTAGCTTTGGGCCTCTTTGACTTGTATGTTTGTTGTGCATTTTGTCCATCATTTGGGATGCTTTTGGCCACTGTTTTTGGGTGGGCTAAGGTCTGCCCCTTCATGGTTTAAGTCCACCATTGCTTACTGGTCACATGTTTGTTGCATGTTTGATTCATGATGTGTTGTCACATGCTAGTTCTTTTGCATACTTGCCATGACATGTTGTATTGCATTTGGCATCCTTGCATCTTAATCTTATGTTGCATCTTTGAGCCATGTTTGCATAACATGCATTACATTGCTTGGTTTGGGGTGTCAAGCCAAGTGTGAGGATTGAGAAGTGTTCATACTCCAAGTGATGTAACACGTCTCAACTCTCGGTCACCGAGGCCCTTGACTTTGACATGATAGGGTCTTGGTATTCATTTGTGTGTTGCATGCATTTTCATTGAATTGCAACCTTGGCCTCTTAGGCCATCATGCATCAAAATGCACAATTGATGGCCCGAGGATCGAGGGCCATGCTCCCTTGAGTCCACTGCATGATATGGAGTGTGACCATGCTTACATTTGCTTGAAATTCCATGCCATACACTGTCTGTCCTTTGTTGCTGTCAAAAACCAGTTCTGCAGGAATTTTTGGCCACCGGCCGTTTATAGTGCCGACCGGCCATGGATGAATGGCTGATAACATGAAGTCCAACCGATGGACATTTTCCATGGCCAGTGGGTATTTTTTTTAGCCGATGGTGCTCTACAGTGTGCAGGGAATATGTCCCAAGACTTTGGCAGTTTTCAAAAAAAGCGATTATGAGCGAAGCGGCGGTGGCATGGTATGGGTTTTCCGGGCGAAACGGACTCGAGCATGCATCATTCGTGCATTCCAAGGCGGGGCTGTGGCCTTTTCCCTTATGCATTTATTTTGTTAATTAATTAGGAGTTTTGTAATATTTAATTTGTAATAATTAATTTAGTATTATTTATTCGGACTGTAATATTTATTTGGACCCTCCGAGTGAGAGCAATTGTGTAATAAGTGTGTGTGAGTGCGTGTATGTCTTCTAATCCCACGTCTTTCTTCCCATTTATTTACCTGCTTATGAAGGTAGACTAGGGCATGTTTAAATTAGCATGCATTATGATAGCATCTTTGCATTTATTCATCTGTCTTGTATGCATCGGGCTCGGCGCATCATTCTAACTGCATCTGTATTTCAATTACAAATTGAATACGTGTTAGTTGCAGCATTTCACATGTCATTGTAGATTAGCCGAGCCTATCTAAGTTGCATTCTGCATGTGTTGCATTAGCCATCTTAAAATGAACTAGGATCATGCACTTGATTACTAACTAGTTCCTGTTTTGGCTTGGAGTACTAGGTGAGCTTCTATGCTTTAGCATACCGCATACGTATGAGTGTTGCCATAATTGCATGATTACCATAAGGCTAGCTGTTTATGTGATATAACTGCTTGAATGCTTGTGGATGGAGGTTGAATTACCTAAATTGGAATGATGCATTAAAACTACGATTTTTAAGCCCACTTGAGGGTGGCAAAAATCTGCATTTTTAGCCTACTTGCGAGTAGCAAACCATTTTCAAAACAAGCATGAAATGTTTTGTTCCAATTTAGGCGATTTGGTCTATACTTGTTTGCTGTGCGCATAACATAGTAATTCTAGGCTAATAACCGGAATAAGAACACATAATGCTTTCAAAACAAGATATCACGGTTAGTAGAGGCCAATCTTTGATCAGGCGAGAGGGGGTGCTCATAGCTGACTTTCCCCAATCGTACCCAAGTTCCTGAGCCGAGGCAACTTTGGTGATGACGGACACGTGGCCTTTGGCACCGAGTCAGGGTTTCCTAAATTTCCCAAAATAAAATATTTAGGTGGCGACTCTGTATCTGGCAAAGCAGTCCATGTTTGGCACTTCTTTTCTAAAAATCTGTTTTCTCAAAACGATTTGCCGGATTTGGACTCTTTGGTTCAGATTAAGAACCGTAACAATTTGAGTCCGAACTGTAGTAGACCCGCAAAACGAACGGAACGGGAGTTCATCCTCCCGGGGCGTTCGGGGACGTCTACACAATGATGTAGCATGTTAGGTATCAACTTTTACTGCTAGATATCAACTTTTAATTTATCACACACTTAATTATATAGGACCTAACATTTGTCACTGTGGATAAATTTGAGAGTTTCAATTGTGACTAGCATTTCTCAACTAATTTGTTAATCATGTTGTTTAATTTTGATGATGTCTAATATATTAATTGAGAAAATGCAAATAATATACATATTTGACACAAAATATTATTTATTTAAAATATACATACTTTATGATACATTTGTTATAAATATTTTTTAAATAAAAATATTTTGAAAATTTTACTATTCATGTTTTAATCACTATTCATTTTTTGACAAATTTGATGTGATTATTTCTTTTGAGTAAATTTGTATTATATCATTTTGATACATATTGCACTAAATTCAAATTTATTTTACAATCATATTTGAATGTATCGATTATAAACATAGTTGATTTGTACGGAACATCTTTTGAATATATTAAAGATTTATAAATAGTTGGTGACGGTGCGGTGCATCAAATATATATATATATATATATCTGTAGTCAAAATCTTGAAATTGATATACTATAATGATTGCTGGAGAAGACTTATTTAATTTTTTTATTGTAAACAAATCCTTCAAGATGTCTTGCTTGCAAAATGAAAAAGAAAAGAAAAAGTTGTAAGTTATTTTGAATTTGCTTGCAAAAAGAAAAAGAAAAAGTTGCAAGGTAGGCACAATTTTCATATGGCTTTTGACTTCAAGGAACCCATAGTGATGGAGCTTTGTGTTGACTTCTCATAATCCGAAGGAGCGTCTATCTCTTTAACGAGTAGATTTTTTGGTATAAATACAAATGTTGTGTGTGGAGAAAAATAAGAGAACTTGAAGAGAAAAAATTCTGTGTGTTCCAAAATTTTGAGCGTATTGTATTCTGCTTTTTCACTTTCAGATCTAAGAGTAGTCCTTATTCTTACACTTTCATCTCTACTCTTTGTTAAAAAATTATCGTAAAAGAGAGTTAAAGTACCTCTTATTTTTATTCATTATTTTGTGTGAGATTTTTGTAAGGGTAAGGCATTTATTGTTAAGTGAGACTCAATAGATAAAAGTATGACCTGTGGAAAATCCACAAGCTTGGTGAAGCTTTGGTAGTGTATTGATTCATTTTGATAGTGAAGAAATCCTCAAGGAAGTTCCTTAGAGAGTGAACATAGGCCCGATGTGCCGAACCACTATAAATCTCAATATTTGATTTTTTTTTTCTTTATCTCTCTTACTTTTATATTGATAATCATTATTTTGAACTTTGTACTTATTAATTTTTAATATTGTAAATTATTTTTTTAATAACCCAATTCACCATTGCCTGACCGAGATAACAATTAGTATCAGAGCCTAGACTTTAGTTTGTGTGATTTAACCGTCTTAGAGTAGATCATGGCAACCCCTAGTTATTCCTTACCTGAGGGACAAGCATCCAATAGGCCACCATTGTTTAGTGGCACAAATTTTAGCTATTGGAAAACTAGAATGACCATACATGTTCAATTTAATGATTATGAATGCTGAAAAATTATTTGCAATGGTTCAAAAATTCCTACCAAAACTGTAGATAGCCTTAAGGTACCAAAACCTAAAAATGAGTGGAATGAATTAGATACTAGAATTACTCAAATTAATATCAAAGCCACAAGCAAGTTGTACTGTGTCTTAGATGCCAACGAGTTCAACAAAATTTTCACATGTAAAACCACAAAAGAAATTTGAGATAAGCTTATAGTGACTCATGAGGGAACCGAACAAGTTAAAAAATCTAAAGTCAATTTGTTAATCCATAATTAGGAACTCTTTAAAATGAATCCTGATAAAACTATTCCTCAAATATTTACTCGCTTTACTGATATTATTAATAGTTTAACTTCTCTTGGCAAAATATATACTAATGCTGAAATTATAAGAAAAGTGCTTAGGTCATTGCCAAAAAATTGGGAGACAAAAGTATTGCCATTACCGAAGCCAAGAATTTATCAAAGCTAAGTCTAGATGAGTTAATGGGTTCTCTCTTAACATGAGCTCATAATGCAAGAAGGAAAGGAAGAAGAGGACAAGAAGAAGAAGAAATGAATAGCCTTCAAATTCACCTCAAAACATCAAGAGGATAAAAAAGATGATTCAGATAATGCTGAGGAAATGGCATTCATCACCAAAACATTTGTAAAAAAGAAACAAGGTGTGTGAAATTTTTTCAAAAAAGACTTCAACAACAGGGATTTTCAAAGGGGAGAAAATCACAAAAAATTTGAAGTTTCCTGCTACGAATGCAACAAACCTGGACACTACAAATCAGAATGTCCGGAACTTAAGAAACAATTCAAGAAGGACAAGAAGAAAGCCATGATTGCAGCATGGGGATAATATAACGATGAAAGCGACTCAAAAACCGAAGTTGCTACAAAAATGAGGTTGCTAACCTATGCTTAATGGCACTTGGAAACGAAGATGAGGTAAATGAAGAATCTTTTACGTTTGATGAATTATAATTAGCTTTTGATGAATTACATACTGAATTTAAGAAACTTAGTTTGAAAAGTAATTATCAAAAGAAAGTGATTTCAAGTTTATCAAAAGAAAATGAATCTTTAGCTTCCAAGATAAATACTTTAGAAAATGAAGTCATGAAAATGAAAGAGGAAAATAAGATTTTAACTCGAAAAGAGTCTTCAATTTCTGAGAAAAGATTAATTATATTACAAGAAGAAAATGAGTCTTTAAAAAATGAGCAAATTGTTTTGAAAGAAAATATTGAAGACTTGAAAAATACTCGTTCAAAATTTACTCAAGGCAGAGAAACTTTAGATAAAATTCTTAAAATTCAAAATCATACTTTTGGTAAAGCTGGAATTGGATATAAACCTTTTTCAAAAGTAAAAACTGTCAAAAATGGTTTTATGTATGCATCCTCTAGTCACTCTCATCTCATATGTCATTTTTGTGGTACAAAATGTCATATTTCACCTTCATGTCCTATTAAAAGAAATCCTTTTGCTAAAATAAAAAAGATGCGGGTCCCTAAGGACATTTCAAGAGTGTTAAATTCTAACTTTTATGAACTTAAGAAGATATGGGTACGAATAGAAAAATCAAATTTTTGTAAGTATGTTTCAAGACAAAATCCAGTAACGATAGATGGTATCTCGACAGTGCATGTTTGAGACACGTGACCGGAAATAAAGCTATGTTCGCCACACTCCAACCAAAGGATGGCAGATATGTGACTTTCGGCAACAATAGTAAGGGTAAAATCCTTGGTGTAGGCAGTATTGGTAAAAATTATTCTCCTATTATTGAAAATATTTTACTTGTTGAAGGTTTAAAGCATAACTTGCTAAGCATTAACCAATTATTTATAGAGTTATTTTTGAAAAAACTCATTGCACTATTGAAAACACCTTAGAAAACAAAACTTTATTTGTAGGTTATAGACATGAGAATGTATATTGTTTGATTTGCATGATTTGTCTTTTCATTTTAATATTAAATGTTTATCTGCTATAAATTATAATGGTTGGCTTTGATATAGAAGATTAGGACATGCTCATTTTGATTTAATTTCCAAACTTTCAAAAAATGAGTTAGTCATTGGTTTACCAAAAATTATTTTTGAAAAAGACAAATTTTGTGATGCATGTCAATTTGGAAAACAAATTAGAATTTCTTTCAAATCCAAAAGCGTTGTTTGAACTACTAGACCTCTTGAACTCTTGCATATTAATTTATTTGGATCATCTAGAACATTAACTTTGGTAGGAAAATCTTATACTCTTGTTTCTGTTGATGATTATATTAGATATACATAGGTTTCATATTTGACACACAAAAATGAAATTTTTTACAATTTCTCAAAGTTATGTAAAAGAATTCAAAATGAAAAAAGTCGTAATTTTTGTAGTATTAGAAGTGATCATGGTAGAGAATTTGAAAATAATGATTTTATTATGTTTTGTGATGAGTTTGGAATTGATTATAATTTTTCTGCCCCTAGAACTCCTCAACAAAATGGTATGGTTGAAAGAAAAAATAGAACTCTTGAAGAAATGGCCTGTACTATGCTTTGTGAAAATAATTACCTAGATATTTTTGGATGGAAGCCGTTAACACTGCATGCTATGTTGTAAACTGTGTGTTATGATTAGACTTATTCTTAAGAAAACCACTTATGAAATTTGGAAAGGTAAAAAATCTAATATTAGTCACTTACGTGCATTTGGTTGTAAATGCTTTGTATTGAATAACAATAAAGGTAGCTTAGGAAAATTTGATGCTAAATCGATGAAGCTATATTTCTTGATAATTCGAATTCTAGTAAAGCTTATAGAATATTCAATAAAAGAACTATACTTGTTGAAGAATCTGTACACGTTACCTTTGATGAACTAACAATGTTGTTTCCAAGAATCTTGTAAGTAACGATACTACAAAAACACATCTATAAATGGAGAGCATTTACATAACAAATGAAGAAAATCCATCTTTGGAGCACAAAGAAGAAATTACAATGAAGAATTTTCAAGAAGAATATGCTCGTCCAAAAAACGAATCAAATCTACCAAAGGAATGAAAGTATGCTCATGGCCACCCTAAAGACCTTATCATAGGTGATTCAGCGGAAAGTATAAAAACTCATTCCTCTATTAGAAATGTTTGTGATAACCTAGCAGTTGTTTCACAACTTGAACCAAAATCGTTTTTAGAAGCTAAAAAAGATGAAAATTGGATTTTAGCCATGCAAGAAGAATTAAATCAATTGGAAAAAAAGAATTTTGGTTTTGACCCCTCGGCCTAAAGATCATCCAGTTATTGGAACAAAATGGTTTTTTCGAAACAAAATGGATGAGTTGTTACTTGAAATAAAGCTAGATTGGTAGCCTAAGGTTATAATCAAGAAGAAGGCATTTATTTTGATGAAACTTTAGCACCGGTTGCTAGACTTGAAGCTATTAGAATGTTACTTGCTTTTGCATTTTTTAAAGATTTTAAATAGTACCAAATGGATGTTAAAAGTGCTTTCTTAAATGGGTACATTTCGGAGGAAGTTTATGTTGAATAACCTCCCAGTTTTGAAAGTCATAAATACCCATATCATGTTTTCAAACTTTCAAAATGTTTATATGGTTTAAAACAAGCTTCTAGAGCATGGTATGAAAGATTAAATAATTTTTTACTTGATAAAGGTTTTTCTAGAGGAAAAATTGATACAACACTTTTTATAAAAACCAAAAATGAAGATATGCTAATTGTTCAAATTTATGTTGATGATATTATTTTTGGTGCTACTAATGAAAATTTGTGCAAATAGTTTGTTAAAGATATGCAAGGTGAATTTGAAATGAGTATGATGAGGGAGTTAAATTACTTCATGTCTACAAATTAAACAAACTAATGATGGAATCCATTTAAATCAATCGAAATATATCAATGATCTATTCAAAAGGTTTCAAATGGAATCATCAAAGCTTGCAGCAACTCCAATGAGCATATTAATAAAAATCAACAAAGATGAGCAAGGTAAACCTGTAGATGAAAGGAAATATTAAGGTATGATTGGTTCCTTACTCTATCTTATTGCAAGTAGACCTAATTTAATGTTTAGTGTTTGTATGTGTGCACGTTTTTAATCCGCACCGAAAGAGTCACACATCACCGCAGTCAAACGTATTTTCAGATATCTTATTGGCACTCCAAATTTGGGATTATGGTATCATAAGGGAACCACTTTTAAACTTCTTGGTTACTTGGATGTCGATTTTGCGGGATGTAGATTTGATCGAAAATGCACAAGTAGTACTTGTCACTTTCTTGGACACTCACTCACTTCTTAGTTTTGCAAAAAACAAAACTCAATAACTCTATCAATTGCTGAAGTAGAATACATTACCGCCGCTAGGTGTTGTGTACAATTGCTTTGAATGAAACAACAACTTCAAGATTTTGGACTTCATTATGATCATATTCCTATAAATGTGACAACACAAGTGCCATTAACCTTTCAAAAAATCCTATTCAGCACTCACGTACTAAACACATTGAAATAAGGCATCATTTTCTTAGAGATTATGTACTCAAAGGTGACATTGAATTCAAATTTGTGCCTACAAATTGTCAATTAGCTAATATATTTACCAAGCCACTTAATGAAGAACAATTTTGTTATATTAGAACTGAACTTGGTATGATGAATACTCCTATATAATGTTTATTTTTTAAAAAATAAAATTAATATTAAAATTAAAATCAAAATAAAAAAATATTTTATATATTCTCTCTCTCTCTCTCTCTGATTCTCTTTTTCTCTCTCTTTTTCTCTCGCTCTCTCATTCTCTCGCTCTCTCTTTTTTCCTTTCACCCTCAGACTCCATCATCCTCACCATCATCTACCACCAGCTCCATCATCCATAACATCATCCATAAACTTCATCACAAATATCTTTGATCTACATACATCCACATCCGATCTACACAAAACCACCTTAGATCTACACAAAATTCATCGCCAATCTTCTCCATTACTTCCGTTCATCACCATTATCATCAACCCAATTCCCTCACCAATCTAATCTGTAACGCCCTCAAAATAAACCCGTAATATATACAATATTAACATGCATTGATTAAAAAAGACAAGACCTTATTCCATTCATCAGAGTAATCTTATTAAAAGACATTACATGTAATAACGAAAGTAAATGCCCTACGGGCTTACATCTTTCCAAGCCAACACTTGGACACCAAAGTCTGAGTACTAACTCAATTACACATTAAACCCTTGGCTTGAGTTTACATGTAATATCAAATAAAACAAAATAACAACTAATTTAAACAGAGTCTTCAACTCCAAATCCTTCCAAGCTAAGTCCTTGGAGGTAGCATATCACCTAGACCTGAAAATGATGTTCCCATATGGGGTGAGCCACAGCCCAGTAGAAATATACTAAACCAATTATAAGAATTGACTAAAGCAATAGCATTCGATAGATGGTTAATACTATTAAATCCATTATATCGTTATACAATTTCATGACAATAATGTCCATGACAAGTTCATTTTCCATTATTACTCAACTTTCCATTTATACAGACATGGCTCAGAACCTGGCCATACAATGTAATGAGACTACATCCCATATTAATATTACTTCTGACATCAACAATTAAATGAGGCTAAGACTCATAATAAAACACTTCCATCAATTGATAAGTACACATATTTGTTGTACTAAAATATACTTCCATACATCAATAAGTACACAGATTTGCTGTACTAATGGAGTCCATCCCCTTTTTCCTCCCAAACAGGTTTGAGAGTCCATCCCCTATCTCCCCTCAAACCATGGAGTACATCCCCTGTCTCCTCCCAAACAGTATGCATATACAATATATTAAACACTTGTCATACACAATATTCAATCAATACACGTATTTGCTGTATTGATTCAACTATCATATCCAATGACTCATTCAATGTGATTAGTTTTAGTTTTCCCTAATCAGCATGCAATGTCTACAACAATCACGACTATCCTTCACCGATAGCCCGAAAACAGTTATTTCTAAACAGGAAATAAATGTACAACAGATATAATCTCAACATTTTCATAGGTGAGTGATTAAACTATCCAACTACACCATTCAATCAATAAACTCCTCAATTTCATAAATTTAAGCTTAATTCCACATTTTTCCCAAAATTAATTATACAAATTAATTTACTACAACAATTAGCGTTTTTTTCCTTTTTCACAAAATCAACCCTAAGGTTCAATTTTATCAATTCAATACTATCAAACACTGAGTTTCATATATAAAATTTCCCTTTTTCTCAAATTATGAATCAAACCCTAACTTTTCCCAAAATTACCAAACAACACCAACATATCAAAATGACTAAAACTTAGGACAAAACTTATAATATGGAGTAGAATATCTCTACCTCGAAGTGGAGAACTCAAATGGAGATGATGACCCAAAATCCAAAGTGCTCCAAACTGCCAAATTCTCAGATTAAAACAAAGCTCTCAACACCCTCTATCTTTTTAACAAAGAGACTAGGCTAGGAACTCACTAGAAGGAGATGAAATCTAGAGAGAAGACAAGTTTAGAGAGAGAGTCGGTTGCTAGGGTTTACAAAATAAAAGAGAAAGAAAAGTGATGTTTAAAATCGCAGCTGCCTGCTGATATAAATAGGCTTGCTCGAGCGAAGCCTTGGTCGCTCAAGCGACCAGACACAAGAAACCCTCGCTCGAGCGAAGAAAGTCTCGCTCGAGTCAAAAACTCGAAGCTTCAGGTCTACAACCCAGAAGCACGCTCGAGCGACAGAATGCTCGCTCGAGCGAGGAACTCGAAAACATACACCTCGCTCGCTCGAGCCAAGAAATGCAACTCTCAGGTCTATACCTAGACGCAGTCGCTCACTCGAGCGAATAAACTCTGGCTCGAGCGAAGGACCAAAATTCTGGGCAGCAACCCTTTGCTCCCAAACACTCCCAACTTGTAACAAACCTACCCAACACATCCTATAACTCGAAAATAAGGAATTAAAGGATGACAACAGCAAATATATAGTAACAGGATCCACGGAATCTAAGTCTGGATACAATAACCAAATGGGGAAAGACCGGGGTCGCTATATAATCAAAATCCATTCCAAATCTACATAAATCTATCACCAATCCACTAATCTTCACCGTTTTTTTAATCCTCTCCATCAACGCTGATCTACATCATCATCACCGTTCTTCACCATTGTCACCGATCTTCCTCGTCATCGAGAAAATTTTACATCCACCAACATCTTTTCCCTGATCAACATGTTAAAATTATTTTTGCACTGTGTTATATTTTTTATATGGTTGTATGTGCTCCAAACTCTTTTTGATTTAATAATATTTAATTCTACCTTGTCTGAAGAAATTATTTTTATTTGTATTTTCTCTTTTTATGCTAGTGCACTTGGTGTAGTTGTTTTTGTCCAGATCTTAATGGCCCTTGGTATTACAAATTGGTAATATGCTCTTTTACAATTTGTGTAATTTTCTTTTGTGCATTAATTTAGGGGGAGATTCGTATTATGTGATCTTTTGAGATTACATCAATGAAATAAAAATAAAATATAAAAAAACGAGTAATCTTAAGAGGGTGTTCGTATATTCTGTGCATAATTTTAAGGGGAGTATATATATATATATATTTATCTTCACCCTCAATTTTTTTTAATAATTAAAAAAGAGAAGAGAAATGCTTGCAATTTTATTTCAGAAGGAGAAAATCTTACTCGAGTACATGTAAGTTTTTAGAAGGTTTCACAGATTTTTTGCATTTAACTTCTCTTAACAGCTTTTCATGAGCCTCCTTTACATGTTTCTCTCTATTTTCGATTTTTGTGAGTCTTGGCATTATAATCGTTGCATAATACTGCACCGCATTCTCCAACTGTGCATTTTTTTTCTTTCTAAGTCTCTCTTCTCCTGACAAATCTTAGCTAGTTGTTGTTTTAACAAGCACACATTGTCTTTTCATTGCTGATTTTCTTGTATTCTTGCTTGTAGTTGTCGAGCCATATTGGAAACCGTAGTCATTGCATGTGTACTAAGAGTCATAGTGTTATTAATAGCATCGATATCATTCCGATTACCTACAATACTAGGACTCTCTTTTACAGGAATAGCATGTGACTGCACCATTGGTAACTTCTCATTTGCCTGCATTACAAGCACCTCATGCATGTTCGAACCATTGATGACTAAGGTAAGAAATGACATGATTACACAAAAAGGTAAAACAAAATGTTCTCTCCTAACACTTGACAATTTTGTATCTTTACCTATCATCCTTGTCACTTTTTATACACTCCACCGATCCAATACTTGATGCATATATGCTCAAATCTTTTGTTTGTCAATATTTTGTGCGTCAAAGATACTCTAAAATCCCCACAAAGATCACAACAAGACATAAGCACCATTATTATAATTTTTTTTTTTGCATCTCAGATTATTTTCTCACATATGTTTGTCTGATTTTTGTTTTGATCACTGCCATTTTTTTTCTCTCTCTCCCACCTCCCCATCTCTTTATTTTTTTTAATGATGTCAAAGGGGAAGAAAAATATGAATTGAATTGTTGACAATTGTTGTGCATGTATCATATATCTTATGTGGCAAAATTATCAAATATTTTGTTGATTTCAATTTTGTGTCAAATCCATTCATGAATTGCCATTATCAAAAAGGAGGAGATTGTTAATCATGTTGTTTAATTTTGATGATGTCTAATATATTAATTGAGAAAATGCAAATAATATACATATTTGACACAAAATATTATTTGTTTAAAATATACATACTTTATGATACATTTGTTATAAATATTTTTTAAATAAAAATATTTTGAAAATTTTACTATTCATGTTTTAATCACAATTCATTTTTTGACAAATTTGATATGATTATTTTTTTTGAGTAAATTTGTATTATATCATTTTGATACATATTGCACTAAATTCAAATTTACTTTACATTGATATTTGAATGTATCAATTATAAACATAGTTGATTTATACGAAACATCTTTTGAATATATTAAAGATTTATAAATAGTTGGTGACGGTGCGGTGCATCAAATATATATAAATATATATAGTCAAAATCTTGAAATTAGTATACTATAATGATTGTAGGAGAAGACTTAATTTTTTATTGTAAACAAATTCTTGAAGATGTTTTGCCTGCAAAATAAAAAAAGAAAAAGTTATAAGTTAGTTTGAATTTGCTTGTAAAAAGAAAAAGAAAAAGTTACCAAGTAGACACAATTTTCATATAGCTTTTGACTTCAAGGAACCCATAATGATGGAGCTTTGTGCTGACTTCTCATAATTTGAAGGAGCGTCTATCTCTCCAATGAATAGATTTTTTGATATAAATAGAAATATTGTGTGTGGAGAAAAATAAGAGAACTTGAAGAGAAAACAATTTGTGTGCTCCAAAATTTTGAGTGTATTGTATTCTGCTCTTTCACTTTCAGATCTAAGAGTAGTTCTTATTCTTACACTTTCATATTTACTCTTTGTGAAAAAATTATTGTAAAAGAGGATTAAAGTACCTCTTATTTTTATTCATTATTTTGTAAGAGATTTTTGTAAGGGTAAGGCATTTATTGTTGAGTGAGACTCAATAAATAAAAGTAAGATCTGTGTAAAATCCACAAGCTTTGTGAAGCTTTGGTAATGTATTAATTCATTTTGATAGTGAAGAAATTCTCAAGGAGGTTCCTTGGGAAGTGGACGTAGGCCCGGTATGCCGAATCACTCTAAATCTCAGTGTTTGATTTTCTCTCCCTATCCCTCTTATTTTTATATTGATAATTATTGTTTTGAACTTTGTATTTATAATTTTTTAATATTTTTAATTATTTCTTTAATAACCCAATTTACTCCCCTCTTGCGTTGCTTGACTGGGATAGCATAATTGTTATCCTGATACCAATTGTTATCCTAGGTAGGCAACCCAAGAGGGGGTGAATTGGGTTATTTAAAAAAAATTTACAATATTAAATATTATAAACACAATATTAAGAATTTTAACAAATAAAAAATAGAATAATAATTATCAATATAAAAATAAGAGAGATAGGGAGAGAAAATCAAACACTGAGATTTGTAGTGGTTCAACACGTCAGGCCTACGTCCACTCCTCAAGGAACCTCTTTGAGAATTTCTTTACTATCAAAATAAATTAATACACCACCAAGTCTTCACCAAGCTTGTGGATTTTACATAGGACTTACTCTTATCTATTGAGCCTCACTCAATAATAAATGCTTTACTCTTACAAAATCTTTCACAAAAATAATGAATAAAAATAAGTGGTACTTAAACCCTCTTTTACAATAATTTTCTCACAAAGAGTAGATATAAAAGTGTAAGATCAAATGCTACACTTAGATTTGAAAGTGAAAGGGCAGAATACAATATACTCAAAATTTCGGAGCACACAGAAATTTTTCTCTTCAAGTTCTTTTTTTCCACACACAACATTTCTATTTATACCAAAAAATCTACCCGTTGAAGATAGGACGCTCCTTGCTAACGTCATGGATTACATGGCACGCTCTTTGATTCAAATAGATAGCAAATGATAATTTTCTTTTCCTTTTTTGTTTTGTCAAATATGGAGCCACCGCTTTTGTAGACAATTTGATACAAAAATCACAACTTTCAAACAAGCAAATGATTTGCTTCATCTCTTTCTTTTTGTTTTATTATAATATATGTGTGTGTGTGTATGTGGGTGTGTGTGACATGATACAAAATTCAAACATGGAGCCACCGTTTCGTAGGCAATTTAAATAATATAATACAATTATCACATATTTAAATTCAAATAAGCAAATAATTTTGCTCCATTATAATGGGTTCCTTGAAGTCAAAAACCACATGAAATTTTGTCTATTTTTTAACTTTTTCTTTTTCTTTTTGCAAGCAAATTCAAACCAACTTACAATTTTTTCATTTTCATTCTGCAGGCAAAACATCTTCAAGGATTTGTTTTTAGTAAAAAATTAAATAAGTCTTCTTCTACAATCATTATAGTATATCAATTTCAAAATGTTGACTATATATATATATTTATTTATTACCGATGCACCACACAAGTTCAAACTTGAGGACTTTTTCTTTTTCTTTTTATTATATTAATATATATATATATATATATATGTACGTATGTAAAAAATGCATCACATGGCACTGTCTATACCCTCAAACTTATAAATAATACATTATAAACAACATACAAGTAATGCATGTATATTTGAATAAAAAGTCTAATTTGCTATCAAACACTACTTGAATATGTTACACAAATCAAATATTTTTGTGATTGTTGTATAAATTTTAAATATATCAACCATCCCATGTGAGTATATTAAATTTGTGAAAAGATGACAACTCACTAAAATCACATTTGTCGAAATGATACAACTAATCAATTTTAAATTTGTCAAAAGATGAATAGTGATCAGCCTAATTTTTCAAAAGGTGAATAGTAAAAAAATATATATATTTATTTAAATAATATTTAACAAATGTATCATACAATATATATTTTAAACAGATAATATTTTGTGTCAAATAATATGTATATTAAAAAATCTAAATGTTTGCAAATAATATTTTAGATATCGTCAAAATTAAATAATATGATTAGCAATCTCTCCCTTTTTAATGATGGCAATATTTGTGTGGATTTGACACAAAATAAAATTAACAAAATATTTGATAACCCTGCAACATATAATTTTCAAAAGTAAAATCATATTTTTTCTCCCCCTTTGACATCATCAAAATAAAAGATAAAAAGATGAAACAAACACATTAGATAAAATAATCTGAGCGGCCAAAAATAAAATAATGGGCCTTCTGTCTTGTCGAAATCATTGTGAGGATTTTGGAGCATCTCGAGTGCACAAAATGTTGACAAACAAAAGATTTGAACAGATATGCATCGATTGTTGGATCGATGGAGTGTATAAAAAGTGACAAGGATGATAGGGAAAGAGACAAAATTGTCAAGTGTTGGAGAAAAAAAAATTGTTTTAGCTTCTTGTGTAATCATGTCATTCCTTACATTAGCCATCAATGGTTTCGACTTACATGAGGTGCCTATAATGCAGGCAAATGAGAGGTTACCAATGGTGCAAGCACATGTTATTCCTGTAAATGAAGGTCCTAGTGTTATTGGTAATCGAAATGATATCGTTGCTATTAATAACACTATGACTCTTAGTACACAGGCAATGACTGCAGTTTCCAATATGGCACATTGATTACAAGCAAGAGTACAAGAAAATCAGCAATTGAGAGATGATGTGTGCTTGTTAAAACAACAACTGGCTAATATGTGTAAGGAGAAGAAAGAGCTAAAAAGGAAAAATATACAGTTGGCGAATGCGGTGCAATATTATGCAACTGTTATAATGCCAAGACTTACAGAAGTCGAAAATAGAAAGAGACATGTAAAAGAGGCTCATGAAAAATTGTTAAGAGGGGTGAAACGAAAAAAATCTGTGAAGCCTTCTGAAAACTTACATGTAATCGAGTAATATTTTCTCCTTCTAAAATAAAATTGCAAGCATTTCTCCTCCCCCCGTTTTTTTTTAATATATTTATATAAACTCTGTCTTTGCACACACACACACACAAAATGGTGGTGCAGATAAGAAGTAGTGCAAATATATATATATATATACTCCCCCTAAAATTATGCAAAGAATACACACACGCCCTCTTTTTTTATTTATTATTATTTTATAATAATTGTTAATCTCAAAATATATGAGTCTCTCCCTAAATTAATGTACTAAAAATTACATAAATTTGAAGAAACAAATTACCAATCAATAATACCAAGGGCCATTAAGATCCGGCCATAAACAACTACACCAAGTGCACTAACATAAAAGGAAAAAATAAAAATAAAAACAATTTCTTCAGATAAGGTAGAAGCAATCATTATTAAATTCAAGAGAGTTTGGAGCACATACAACAAGTAAAAAACTATAACACAGTGCAAAAAGAATTTTAACATGTTGATCGGTGATGACCTTGATGATCGGAAGAAATGGAGAAGATCGTGGAGATCAGTGACGAATTTTTGTAAATCGATAATGGATCTTGATGGATCAGTCACGGATCTTGATGGATCGGTGATGGAGCTTGATGAATTGGTAATGGTGGTGATGCAGATTTTAAGTATAATAGTGATGGATCTTGGTAGATTGGTGAGTGGTTTGGGTGGATGATGGTAATAATGAAAGTGATAGGTGATGTTGTGGATGATGGAGCTGGTTGTAGATGATAGTGAGGATGAAGATGGTGTCGGTTGAGGATGAGAGGAAGAAAATAAGAGTGAGAGTGAAAGAGGAAAACAGAGAGTGAGGGAGAAAACGGGTGAAAGATTGAGACTGAGTGAGTGAAAGAGAGAGAGAGAAAGAGAACATATATACATATATAATTATCATTATTTTATTTAATTATTATTTTTTATTTTATTTATTTATTTAATTTTTTTTTAAATTTATATTTAATATAAACATTATATTGAAGTATTCATCATACCAAGTTCAGTCTAATAAAAAAAAATTGTTCTTCATTAAGATGCTTGGTAAATATGTCAGCTAATTGACAATTTGTGGGCACAAATTCGAGTTCAATGTCACCTTTGAGTACATAATCTCTTAGAAAATGATGTCTTATTTCAATGTGTTTAGTACGTGAGTGCTGAATAGGATTTTTTAAAAGGTTAATGGCACTTGTGTTGTCACATTTTATAAGAATATGATCATAGTGAAGTTCAAAATCTTGAAGTTGTTGTTTCATCCAAAGCAATTGTGCACAACACCCTGCGGCGGCAATGTATTCTGCTTTAGCAGTTGACAAAGCTACTGAGTTTTGTTTTTTGCAAAACCAAGAAGTGAGAGAGTGTTTTTCGGTCAAGTTTACATCTCGCAAAGTCGGCATCTGGGTAACCAAGAAGTTCAAAAGTGGTTCCCTTAGGATACTATAATCCCAAATTTTGAGTACTGACAAGATATCTGAAAATACGTTTGACTGCGATGATGTGTGACTCTTTCGGTGCGGATTGAAAACGCGCACACATACAAACACTAAACATTATATCAGCTCTATGTAACAAACCTCACTCTGCCATAGTCATGCTCACATGAATTCATATGATTTTGTCTTGTTAAGTTGCATTCATGAGATCCTGTTTTGTTTTATCTAAGTGTTGTTGCATGCTTTGTTCCTTGTTTGGTGTGTGTTTAGCCGAGGTCATCTTAAGCCTAGGTTTCACCTTTGAAGCTCTTACACCTAGGACCATCTTGGAACCACTTTGGTTGACGTCCACCTTTCTCCTAGCATGTTAGCCAAGATGTGTTTATCTAGGCCGAGGTGTTTATCACCAAGGCCGAGATGTTATCCTTGCACCTGGTGATCTTGTTCCTGGACTGGTATGACCTAGATCGAGGTGTGGCACATCTAGGCTGAGGTGTGGCACAGCTACGCAAAGTGTTATCCTTCTCAGCCGAGATCATTGAAACCTTACTTGCCGAAGCCTATGTCTTGATTCGAGGTCATTACCTGCCGGAGTACCTTTGTCACCTTACTTGTTATACACACTTTGTCATGCTCTTGTCTTGTCAGTCAGTCACCTTTTTTAGGAAACCCAATCCGGTGGTGCCACGTGTCCCAGCAAGGGTTAAGTTTGTTGGCAGTTGAGAAAACATATCATTTTGTCATATCTTTGTCCTAGGAAGAGAGGAAGAGGAGTTCTTGAGAGAGAAGTAGATTTCCAAGCTTGATCCTTAGAGTCTAAACCGTTTGATCCGAGTGTTGAGGTTAGATTCTTGATTTACTCTCGTTATTTTTTATGTTTATTTGATCGCATTGCATGATCTTGCATGATTCTTGAGCCATGCATTGATTTAAAGTTTGTTTTAGAAAGAGAAAATGATGTTCATGTGTTCTTGAAGAAAAGCCAGGTTTTGATCCGAAAGTTTGTACCAAGATCCATGTTTTTGTGTTTGTTTTCATAAGATCTTCGAGTATGGGTACCCAGGTCCATGTTTTTGAACTCATATCATGAAATCTCAGATTTTGAATAAATAAGTTATAATTTTAGCATTCATGTTCTTTATGATTCTTCATGTTCATGTTCTTCAAGGAAGGAAACCCAGATTTCCAGACTTCACCCTTCCCTAGGTGTGGTCACCAAGACCACTCTTGCCTATATCTCACATTCAGGCCAAGCATCGTATCTCACCTTGGCCTACCTTGCATGATCACTTGCACCATTAGTCTATCTTGCATGAACACCTCGGCAGTCAGCCGTTCGCCGAAGCCTTAGTAACCACACCTCAGCAAAGACTTGGTTGGTACCCAGCAGGTTCCCCGAGATAAAAAAATAGTGTTTTAACTTCCAGCGTGTTTTGCTCTGACTTGACCGAGTTTTGAAAGAAATGCCGGGATCATTAGCACTCATGAAAAGCTTATTTTAAGAATGCATTTCATATCCATCTTTGAGCATCTCTTCTTGTCTTCTTGAAGTGCATTCAGTAGACTTTATTATGTGTTTGTTGGACTTGGACCCTTGCTTTAACCCCGACGTTTGAAGAGCTATGTGAGTGGTATTTTTAATAAAGTTATGTTATAAAGTTTTGATAAAGCCTTGTTTCGTCTTGGAAAAGTGTTTGTTCAAGCATGAATGATTATCCCTAATTTTCATATCAAATATTATCTTGTTTTCATGACATTCTGGGAAAGTCCTTAGTGCCAGGGGACTATAATGCAACTGCACCCTTGTTTGAGATATCTCCCTTGTTTTGCCACTGACGGTTTTCCGCGTGGGTTTGTTTGTCAAGAATGTCATCGTTTGGTATTATGTAAATGTTATTAACACCCAAGAAGCTTGAAAGATTTGATAGATGAACTTGGTTCATCCCTTTGATTTGTAAAGTTATGATATGTATTGTTTTGGAAAAGATCTCGGATATCATTTATTCAAACTTTTATTACTAATATCATTCACTGAGTATCCAAGCTCATCTTCTCCTTATATATATGTAGATGACGAGCAAGAAGGCGGTGACGCCTAGATGTGTTTTGCAAGATGTTTTGGACTTATATTTTGTAACATCTTGAAGATTATGCTTCTTGGCTTTGTAATTCATTTCTTTTGTATATGTCGGCTCGAGAAGCCTTTTGATCAAGATATATCTTGTACCTTATTTTATTAGAACTCAGGTTGTAAAACCACGTTATGTATGTCATTTCATTTGATCTATGCACAGCTCTTGTGGACTATTTAGATTTAAATTTTATTGCTTCCGCACATGTAAGTCCCATATGTATACTCTAATTGTGTGTGACTTTGTAAGTTGGCCTTCGGTAATCTCGGATTACTAGCCATCATGGCACCATTCTACTAGGGGCGGAATGGGGTCGTGACAATCTACTTGCAGTAAGATAGAGTAAGGAACCAATCATACCTCGATATTTCTTTTCATCTACAGGTTTACCTTGCTCATCTTTGTCGATTTTTATTGATGTACTCATTGGAGTTGCTGCAAGCTTTGATGATTCCATTTCAAACCTTTTGAGTAGATCCTTGATATATTTTGTTTGATTTAAATGGATTCCATCATTAGTTTGTTTAATTTGTAGATCAAGGAAATAATTTAATTCCCAATCATACTCATTTCAAATTCACCCTGCATATCTTTAGCAAACTCTCTGCATAAATTTTCATTAGTAGCACCAAAAATAATATCATCAACATAAATTTGAACAAATAGCATATCTTTCTTTTTTATTTTTATAAAGAGTGTTGTATCAATTTTTCTTCTAGAAAAACCTTTGTCAAGTAGAAAATTACTCAATATTTCATACCATGCTCTGGAAGCTTGTTTCAAGCCATATAAAGTTTTTAAGAGTTTGAAAATATGATCCGGGTATTTCTGACTTTCAAAACTGGGAAGTTGTTCAACATAAACTTCCTCTGAAATGTACCCATTTAAAAAAGCACTTTTAACATTCATTTGATACAATTTGAAATCTTTAAAGCATGCAAAAGCAAGTAGCATTCTAATAGCTTCAAGTCTAGCAATTGGTGCAAAAGTTTCATCAAAATCAATGCCTTCTTCTTGATTATAACCTTGGACTATCAATCTAACTTTATCTCTAGTAACAACTCCGGATTTGTACATTTTATTTCGAAAAACCTATTTTGTACTAATAACGAGATGGTCCTTAGGTTGAGGGGTCAAAAACCAAACTTCATTCCTTTCAAATTGATTTAATTCTTCTTGCATTGTTAAAATCCAATTTTCGTCATTTTTAGCTTCTAAAAACGATTTTGGTTCAATTTGTGAAACAAACGCTAAGTTACCATAAACATTTCGAACAAAGGAATGAGTTTTTATACTTTCCATCACCTATGATGAGGTCTTTAGGGTGGCCATGAGCATACTTCCATTCTTTTGGTAGATTTGAGTCGTTTTCTAGAAAAGCATATATTTCTTGAAATTTCTCCATTGTCATTTCTTCTTCATGTTCGCGTAGTGGATTTTTTTCATTTTCTTTTATGTAAATGCTCTATATGCTTGGTTGATTTTTTACAATATCATTACTTACAAGATTCTTGAAAATAATGTGGTTAGATTCATCAAAAACAACATGCACAGATTCTTCAACAAGTAGAGTTCTTTTATTGAATACTCTATAAGCTTTACTGGACATAAAATAACCAAGAAATATAGTTTCATCCGGTTTAGCATCAAATTTTCCTAAGTTATCTTTATTGTTATTCAATACAAAGCATTTACAACCAAATGCATGCAAGTGACTAATATTAGGTTTTCTACTTTTCCAAAGTTCATAAGGAGTTTTCTTAATAATAGGTCTATTCATGGCACAGTTTATAACATAGTATGCAGTGTTAATGACTTCCGCCCAAAAATATTTAGGCAAATTATTTTCACAAAGCATAGTACGAGCCATTTCTTCAAGTGTTCTATTTTTTCTTTCAACTATACCATTTTGTTGAGGAGTTCTAGGGGTAGAAAAGTTATGATTAATTCCAAACTCATCACAAAACATAATAAACTCATCATTTTCAAATTCTTTACCATGATCACTTCTAATACTACAAATATTAATATTTTTTTTTCATTTTGAATTCTTTTACAAAGTCTTGAGAAATTATAAAAAGTTTCATTTTTGTGTGCTAAAAATAATACCCATGTATATCTGGTATAATCATCAACACAAATAACACTACAACAAAAGTGAGTTTGTGAATGCTAATAATGATATTTTTTATTGAACATTTCCACGGCACGTAAAGCTAGTCGTTAAAAATATCACACTTTTGGGCACCAAAATAAAAATTTTTGGCGCTAATCACAAAAAAATTAAAAATAAAAATCCCATCTCTTCTAACCCCTAACTCTAATCATCTCTTTCATCATCATCATCAGATCTCCCACCTACCACAATTTCTCTCTCTCCAAATTCTCTCTCTCTCTCTCCTCTCTCTCTCTCTCTCTCTCTCTCTCTCTCCACCTCCTGCCCTCTGCTGCGCCGCCGCCCTTGTACCCTCTCCTCAGATTCCTCCTCTCTCTCTCTCCTCTCTCTGTGTTGCCCGAGACATCCTCGACAATCCTCCTTTCTCTCTTCCTCATCACCTCCTTTTTTTCACCCTCACATCATCACACATACACCACCACAACCGGTCTTCACTATCTTTGTGCCATTTATTTTTGTTGGTTCATGATCTATGTTCAAAGTTATATATATATATATATATATAGATTCAAATTTGGCTTTTGCATTTTTTGATGATGATGGGTTGCTTGTTCTTGATGCTTTTGATGGTGAATATGATTGAGAAAAATACTAAAAGATCAATAAGTATCCTCTTTATGGCCAAATTGGATAATCATGTCTCCGACACTAGTGAAATATTTGTGTCGATTCTTTCATGAAAATTTGAATTAAGTTCTATAATTTCAAATAATTTAGTTCTTTGTGAAAATTTTTAAATACTTAAATAAAATATTAAATTAGTTTGGATTTAATTTTAATTATGCTTGGAATCATTTCCAAACATGATTTATACTCTGGATTTTCATCTATATGTTTATATATCATGTTTTCATTTTTTGGATTCACTTTGGATTCCCTTCCATTGTATTTTAATTAAGTTTTTTCTTCTTTTTTTTTTTTTACTTGAATCGGTGATGCTCTCTAAATTTCTGAAATGAAAATGCATTGTCACATTTTTCGATTTGCTATGTAACATAAATTTTGGCCATGATCATGTTATTAGATCGAAACTTTTTTTGGGGGGGGTTGTATCTTTTTAAGCTTTTGGTGTTTTCAGAGCTCTAGGCTATCCACATTCAAGCTAATAATTGCTTATGATTTGTTTAATTTGGAGTACTATCACCATTGACGTCATAATATAAGATGGTTTGGAGAGATACAACAAGTCCCATTGTTGTGGCATAATTATATTGAACTGAAATGTATATTTAATTTTAAAGATTTTTTATGTCTCTGTATGTATCTGGGTTTTCCCCATTTTTAGGCATTTTTTTCCCTCATATTGAGTAACAACACATTTGCATTTCTTTGTCCTCACCTTGTCATTCTTCCTTATGACTTCTTTTTTTTTTTTATTATATGTTATTCCATCATGTGGTTTTTCCTTGAGGATATGGTCTCTTGGACAAATTGAATAATTTTTTTACTAATTTGGTATTTATAGGTTGAATTGGCAAATTATTAAAAATTAAATTAATAATTTTAATTTTTTAATTAATAATCTATTTAGTTTGTATATATATTATATCCTGTGACTGCAAGCTTGAATTTTATTATTAAAATTGTTTTTGTTTGTTGTTTGTTTAAAATTTCTTGATCATTTCTTATAATTTCAAATATTTTTTGTTCTGAGTCATTGGTTTTTGTACTTATGTGAAGTTTCCTTTTTTTATTAATAGTTGTTGCCATATTTAGAAAGCTAGATATGCATAGTTTTTAGTGGTTTTTTACTTTTTTTTTTTTGTATAGTTTAGAACTATAGTTAGTTTTTTGTTGTTGGAATGTATAGACAATTGTTTGTTTGTTTATAATTTAATGATATAGTTTTTTTTTTTTTTTCAAATATTTTTTTGGTGGTGGTTGATTGATGTTTTGTGATTTTTGTATATTTGTTAGATTATACAAAAAAATTCCAAATATAACCTCTCAATTCAAAAAAAAAAAAAAAATTAAATATTCAAAAGCATACAATTTTCCTCCTAAACTTAATGTTCTAGATGGTCCGAATAAATCAATATGCAAGAGTTGAAGCGGTTTAGTAATTGAAACAATATTATTGGATTTAAAAAAAAATTCTAGTTTGTTTTCCAAATTGACATGCATCGCAAAGTTTGTCTTTTTCAAAAACAATTTTTGGTAAACCAATGACTGACTCATTTTTTGAAAGCTTGGAAATTAAATCAAACTGAGCATGTCCTAATCTTCTATGCCAAAGCCAACCATTATCATTTATCACAGATAAACATTTAACGTTAAAATGACGAGACAAATCATGTAAATCAAACACATATACATTCTCATGTCTATAACCTACAAATAAAGTTTTGTTTTCTAGGGTGTTCTCAATAGTGCAATGAGTTTTTTTCTAAAATAACTCTATATCCTTTATCACATAATTGACTAATAGTAAGTAAGTTATGTTTTAAACTTTCAAGAAGTAAAACATTTTCAATAATAGGAGAAGGATTTTTTACCACTACTACCTACAACTATGATTTTACCCTTACTATTGTTGCTGAAAGTCACATATCCGCCATCCTTTGGTTGAAGTGTGGCGAACATAGCTTTATTTCTGGTCGTATGCCTTGAACATGCACTGTCGAGATACCATCTATCATTACTAGATTTTGTCATGAAATATATCTACAAAAATTTGATTTTTCTCTTGGTACATATATTTTCTTGGATCCATAAAAGTTAGAATTTGACACTCTTGAAATGTCCTTAGGAACCCACATCTTTTTTATTTTAACAAAAAGATTTCTTTTAATAGGAAATGAAGGTGAAATATAACCTTTTGTACCACAAAAATGACATGTGAGATGAGAATGATTAGAAGATGCATGCACAAAACCATTTTTGACAGTTTTTACTTTTGAAAAAGGTTTATATCCAATCCGGCTCTTCCAAAAGTATGATTTTGATTTTTAAGAATTTTATCTAAAGTCTCTCTACCTTGAGTGAATTTGGAAAGAGTATTTTTCAAGTCTTCGACATTTTCTTTCAAAACAATTTGCTCCTTTTTTAAAGACTCATTTTCTTCTTTCAATACAACTAATGTTTTCTCAGAAATTGAAGACTCTTTTCGAGTTAAAATATCATTTTCCTTTCCCATTTTTATGGTTTCATTTTCTAAATCACTTATTTTGGAAGTTAAGGATTCATTTTCTTTTGATAAACTTAAAATCACTTTCTTTTGACAGTTACTTTTTAATCTAAGTTTCATAAATTCAGCATGTAATTCATCAAAAGCTTATTGTAATTCATTAAATGTAAAAGATTCGTCATTTACCTCATCTTCGTTTCTAAGTGCCATTAAGCATAGGTTAGCAACCTCATTTTTGCAAACTTCGGTTTCTAAGTCGCTTTCATCACTATCTTCCCATGCTGCAATTATAGCTTTCTTCTTGTTCTTCTTGAATTATTTCTTAAGTTTCAGACATTTTGATTTGTAGTGTCCAGGTTTGTTGCATTCATAGCAGGTAACTTCAAATTTTTTGTGATTTTCTCCCTTTTGAAAATCCCTTTTATTGAAATCTTTCTGAAAAATTTTCGCACACCTTGTTTCTTTTTCACAAACCTTTTGAACTTCCTAGTGATGAATGCCATTTTCTTATCATCATCCGAACATCTTCCTCATCCTCTTGCTGTTTCGAAGTGGATTTGAAAGCTATTCCTTTCTTCTTGTTGTTGTCCTCCTCTTCTTTTTCTTCTTGCATTATGAGCTCATGAGTTAAGAGAGATCCCATTAACTCATCTATACTTAGCTTTGATAAATCATTGGCTTTGGTAATAGAAATGACTTTTGTTTCCCAACTTTTTGGTAATGACCTAAGCACTTTTCTTACAATTTCAGCATTAGTATATATTTTGCCAAGAGAAGTTAAACCATTAAGTATCGTTTGGCAAGTGGCTTTTTTAGCCAAAAAGTCAAAAAGCCACTAAAAAAATAAAAAAACCAATAACCCATATCAAAAAGTCAAAGATTCCCCTTTCTCTCTACTTTTTGCACATCTTTTTGTAATAAGTCAAAAAGTGATCCCAAACATACTAGTTTTTTTTACATTACATTTTAGCCAAAAAGCCAAAAAGTTACTTCAAAAGCCTGTTCCCAAACGAGACCTTAATAATATCAGTAAAGCTAGTAAACATTTAAGGAATAGTTTCATCAGGTTTCATTTTAAAGAGTTCATAATTATGGACTAGCAAACTAACTTTAGATTCTTTAACTTGTTCGGTTCCCTCATGAGTCACTATAAGGTTATCCCAAATTTTTTTTGCAGTTTTACATGTGGAAATTCTATTGAACTCGTTGGCATCTAAGGCGCAGTACAACATGTTTGTGGCTTTGACATTAATTTTGGCCATTCTAGTATCTGATTCATTTTATTCATCTTCAGGTTTTGGTACCCTAAGTCCATCTACGATTTTGGTAGGAATTTTTGGACCATTACAAATAATTTTCTAGCATTCATAATCATTAGATTGAATATGTATGGTCATCCTATTTTTTCAATAGCTAAAATTTGTGCCGCTAAATAGTGGTGGCCTATTAGATGCTTGTCTCTCATGTAAGGAATAACTAGGGGTTGTCATGATCTACTGTAAGACGGTTAAGTCACACAAACTAGAGTCTAGGCTGTAATACCAATTGTTATCCTGATACCAATTATTATTTCAGGTAGGCAATCCAAGAGGGGAGTGAATTGGGTTATTTAAAAAAAATTTAAAATATTAAATTTTATAAACACAATATTCAGAATTTTAACAAATAAAAAACAGAATATATAAAAATAAGAGAGATAGGGAGAGAAAATCAAACACTGAGATTTATAGTGGTTCGGCACATCAAGCCTACGTCCACTCTCCAAGGAACCTCCTTGAGAATTTCTTTACTATCAAAATAAATTAATACACTACCAAGTCTTCACCAAGTTTGTGGATTTTGTACAGGACTTATTCTTATCTATTGAGTCTCACTTAATAATAAATGCTTTACCCTTACAAAATCTCTCACAAAAATAATGAATAAAACTAAGTGGTACTTAAACCCTCTTTCACAATAATTTTCTCACAAAGAGTAGATATGAAAGTGTAAGATCAAAGGCTACACTTATATTTGAAAGTGAAAGAGCAGAATACAATATACTCAAAATTTTGGAGCACACAGAAATTTTTCTCTTCAAGTTCTTGATTTTTCTCCACACACAACATTTCTATTTATACCAAAAAATCTACCCGTTGGAGATAGGACACTCCTTGCTGACATCATGGATTACATGGCATGCTCTTTGATTCAAATAAACAACAAATGATAATTTTCTTTTCTTTTTTTGTTTTGTCAAATATGGAGCCATCGCTTTTGTAGACAATTTGATATAAAAATCACAACTTTCAAACAAGCAAATGATTTGCTTCATCTTTTTCTTTTTATTTTATTATAATATATATGTGTGTGCGTGCGCGTGCGTGCGTGCATGTGTGTGACATGATACAAAATTCAAACATGGAGCCACCGTTTTGTAGGCAATTTGAATAATATAATACAATTAACACAGATTTGAATTCAAATAAGCAAATGATTTTGTTCCATCATTATGGGTTCCTTGAAGTCAAAAACCACATGAAATTTTGTCTATTTTGTAACTTTTGCTTTTTCTTTTTGCAAGCAAATTCAAACCAGCTTACAATTTTTTCTTTTTTATTCTGCAGGCAAAACATTTTCAAGGATTTGTTTTCAATAAAAAATTCAATAAGTCTTCTCCTGCAATCATTATAGTATATCAATTTTAAGATGTTGACTATATATATTTAATACTGATGCACCACACAAGTTCAAACTTGAGGGCTTTTTCTTTTTAGTATATATATATATATATATATATGTATGTAAAAAATGCATCACATGGCACCGTCCGCACTCTCAGACTTATAAATAATATATTATAAATAACATACAAGTAACGTATGTATATTTGAATAAAAAGTCGGATTTGCTATCAAACACTACCTGAGTATGTTACACAAATCAAATGTTTTTGTGATTGCTATATAGATTTCAAATATATCAACCATCCCATGTAGGTATATTAAATTTGTCAAAAGATGACAATTCACTAAAATCACATTTGTCAAAATGATACAACTAATCAATTTTAAATTTGTCAAAAGATGAATGGTAATCAGCCTAATTTTTCAAAAGGTGAATAGTAAAAAAAAATATTTATTTAAATAATATTCAACAAATGTATCATACAATATATATTTTAAATAGATAATATTTTGTGTCAAATAATATGTATATTAAAAAATTCAAATTTTTACAAATAATATTTTAGACGTCATCAAAATTAAATAATATGATTAGCAATAATCATCATTGCCTATTCTTCGTGGATGTTACACTAAGATATTCTCTAGAAATTAATTTGTTTGACACATTTTTAATAAATTGATTTTTTACCATAAGCATATTTAGTAACTTTTTTATTTATTTTTTTAAAATTCAAAATGGCCAATTTACTCTTGATAATAATGCATCATAATAGGAAAGATGGGTAAAGGCAAAATAGGAAAAATGCAAAAAGTGGACTTTGGTCACATATCTATTGGGCTTTTGAGAGAAAAAATAGTTAATTAGCTGCCTCAGCTCAAAGGAAGTGTCGAGCAAGCCTCCTCACAACTATCGATCTGGTTAATAATAGTCCTTCACTAACATTTTTACATTGTTTTTATGATCCGGTGTTCGAGCCATCTTACACGTACATTGACTAAAGAATCTAGGGGTGTTCGCGGATCGGTTTTGTGCGGTTTGCGGTTCGATTTTGACCTGCCTACATCTATGCGGTTTGGGAAAAAGTCAACCCACAACCGCCCGCAGTGCGGCTTGCGGTTTGTGCGGATAGGGTTTGCAGATGTGCGGGCGGTTTGCGGTTTACACTTTTTTAAAAAAAATTTAATTTTTGAGTTTTTTTTTTCCCATCGAATTTAGGCATCAGATTCATTTTATATATTTGTGATCATGTGACAATAATTTTCTGATGAGTTTACAAATAAAAATTGAATATCAATGCATTAAATGAAAGTACCCAAAACAAAGAGACCCTACACTAGCATTTTTGCCATGAAAAAAATGTATATCAATGCATTAAAGGTTCTACTCAATTAGAATTACTAGTTCAGAAATCAATAATCAAACTAGAAGTTCCATCGACCACCAGAAAGAAAATTTTATTAGGAAAAAGTGGATGAGTCACCAATAAAAATCATATAAAAAACCAAGTTTATAACTTGATAATTCTACGATATTAAGAAAGTTGAGAAATACTTAAAAATAAGGATCCTAGTGTCATAGAGAACATAATGGTACTCCTGTTAAAGTTACAAAGTTGGTATATAAAAAAAAATAATAATAATAATTAAAGTGCGGGCGATTTTTGTGGGTTGCAGGTTTAACCAGCGACCCGCCCGCAAACCGCAAATTTGTTATATTTCAAACCGCATCTACCTGCATTATGTTTGCGAAACTGCCCATTTATATGCGAGTTGGGCGGTTTGAGCGGTTCGGATAAACCATTACCCACCCCTAAAAGAATCTACGCATAATGTCTCTCCACATGATTCGAACAAATCTCAGATTATTTATCAACACTTCCATGCATGGCCACCCATTTTTAAATATTATGAAACTTATCGATCGGTATTACCTGAAACGAAATGAGATTTACAATCCTGCAATCAACTTGTTAAACAAATCATACTAAACTTGTAACATGAACGTCAAATACTTGCACTTTGCTCAAACAACACTTGTACCATATACATGTAACACTTACACTTTTTGACATTGTTACTTATATATGAATATTCAATTGCACCCGACAATCATTAATATCTTTTTTAAGGTAATAATTTTATATAATAAAAAAAAAATTGGTCTTTAACACATTGTATCAAATATATAATTAGGGTAAAAGAAATAGAAGGTAAAGAGAAAATGAAAAAAGGGGTAACGTAGGGAAAATAAATGTGAGTGAGTGAGAGAGAGAGAGAGAGAGAGACATAAGATATAGATAGAAGAAAGGGAAGGAAGATTGATAGAAAAGAACTAGGGATGGAAAAGGAAGAAAAAGAGAAAAAAGATATATAAAAATATGAGAGAGATGTGAGATAGAAATAAAAAGTTGAGAGAGATATAAGAAAAAAAATAAAGAGAAGCAACAGTAAAGTATACAAGAGAGGGAGGAGACAAGAGACAGAAATAGACTAGTGTTGTGAAGGAAATAAAGAGATGTTTGAATGAAAAAAAAGAAGGGTTTTTTCCCTTGTAAAATAAATTATACTACCCCAAAACAGGGCATTAACGGCTATTTTTTTAACGGCGATAACGAAAACAGCAGTTAAAGATACTATTAACAGCAGTAACGAATACCGCCGTTAATGTATCTTTAACGGCGATTTTCGTTACCGCCATTAACAAAACCACCGGTAATGACCCTTTAACGGCGATAATGAAACCGCCGTTAAAAAACCACCGCTAAAGTCATTTTTAAACGGCAGTAATGAAACCGCCGCTAAAGCTCTCTCATTACCGCCGTAAATGACGGCGGTCTTTGTCGGCGGAGCTCTGGTGAGTGGTGACCACGCGCGGCTAGGGTTGAACATGACTATCTACAATAAAGTAAAAGTAATGTTTAAATATTTATTTAGGAAATATATTTCATGAAGAGTGGCTATGGTGGAGTGGTTGGTGTGGGTGGATGAGAGGTTGAGGGTTCAAGACTTGGGGAATGCAAGAAGAAAGAATTATTTTTTGAAAAATTCGAACCTATTTACGGCGGTAAAGAACCGCCGTTTTGGGTCGACTTTTAACGACGGTAATTTACCTTTTTATGACGGTTGTACTTTTTCCGACATAGGCATAAACGGCGGTAATGAAACCGCCGTTAATACCGCCGTAAAAGGCTTTAACGGCAGTTTTACCTCCTTTAACGACGGTAAAAAACCGCCGCTAAAGCCCAATTTTGGCATAATGTTAATCCCAACTTTTAATATATATATATATATATATATATTTGGATTTAAATTCTAAAATTTTAACTTAGGTGACTATTTGTATCATTCAGTATCATATGGTTGTTGCCATCTAATTGGTGGTTTCTGATTAGGAACACTCCGATGATGGAGTTAGAAACAAATAACTTGGAGTGGTGTGGTGTGTATTATAAAGACAAGACATATGAGGGGTGGTCATCTTTTTATGGAGGTTTGTGCTCCTTGTCCTAATTATTTGGTTGGTGGGTGTTTTAGTTAGATTGGGCTATTCTTAGGCTTTGTTTAGATTGCTTAGTATATTTTGATCTCACATGTATTATTTTAGGTTAAATTATAAATACATGCTTTACGTTTGTTCAAAATACAATTTGTCTTTTATAGTTTTGAACATCACGTCCCGTTTCTTAAAATTTCTAATTTCATAACAAATGACTCATTTTATTAATGAATTATCAAGTGAATTAATAGTTTTTAATAGTATCAAAGTTTATTTCAATTAATAATTTAAGTAATTGTATCATTATATAGAAGAACAGTTAGAAATTTTATTTTTTAGTTTTGTGAAATAAAAAATTGTAACAAGAAAGTATTCAATGTGCTTGGTTTAAGTTTTTTAGATTAAGTTTTTTGAAAATTGAGTTTTTTGTTTTTCATATTTTTTTTGTTTTTAGTGTATTTTTAAAATTTTAAGCATTTTTTTAAATATTTTTTTTAGATGTATCTAAAAAGTAAAAAATTTGTGAAAAAATATTTTTAAAAATTAACAAATACATAAAAATACAAAAAATATACTAAATTTTCAAATTTTTTTTGTATTTTTGGTATTTATTGAATTTTTAAAATATTTTTTCACAAAAATTATACTTTTCATGTGTATTTATCTTAAGTGTGTCTAAAAATTTAAAAAAATTGCGTAAAATATTTTAAAAAATTCAATAAAAACAAAAAAAAAATATGAAAAACAAGAAAGAATTTTCTGAAAATTGTTTTCAGAAAAACGAAACCAAACAAGTTGAAGAGACAATTTATATTTTAAACAAATTTCAAGGAGTGTATTTATAATTTATCCAATTTAAATACAGTATGATGTGTTTAGAATTTATTATTTAATGAATTCTAATTTTCATATTTTATATTAATGTACTCAGTAACTCATCTAACGAGATTCAAAATTGAAAAACCCTATACATACATAAAGTTCAGTATTCAAATTTGTTAATCACATTTTTGATAAGGTGTTAGGGCTAATATGTGGGACTTGTTGGTGTCTACTAAGATAAAAATAATAATTATAAGACATATTAAAAATTTACAATTCACTTAAAATAACATAACAAGTGAGTTAGGCCTGTGCGTACCGATTCCTGTACTAAATGAATGGATTGGAGTTTCATAACTAATTTGGGGCTATTTAGGAACTTAGGACCTAAAAAATGGAACATCGTTAGAGCTGCCTGATTGGATTTGGCTAGCAAACCCCTCCGGTGTGAGAATAAGTGATCGAAGAATATGCAATTCTCTTTCTAGATGTAAAGAAAGGAAAAGCTAAGTTCGGACTAGTTGATATGAAACAAGATGGAATGAGATAGCTTCAATGTGAAGAGAGGGTTTACTGATATATGAGACTTAGCTTGTTCCTCAAGGTGAGGTTCATGGAACTTAGGTGCCTCAAAACTCTCTTTATCATTGCTCAAGGTGGAGGACCACAAGGTGGTTAGATATGGAGGCATATGATCATTATAACTGTGTATATAACAAATCACATCTCCTATGCAACTATTTTTGTGATCCTAGAGAGAGGGGACTAGTTGAGGTGGCATTTTGTACATGCATATATTCACAGCTTCCATGTTTGCTTGAGAATGCCTTAGTTTAGTCTTAACTATACCTCGGTTCAGCCTTTCATGAGATTGCTTGTAGAGATAGGTTGGCCCATTTCGATGACTTTGTATGGGTTTAGCCCACTTTGATTCTGTAGATGGGTATGACCCACCAGTTCGACCCAGCTTAGTACCTTGCTATTGGAACAATCTTCTGTGTAAATAAATAAATTGAAACTAAATCAAAAAAAATAAAATAAATAACTTACAGAATTTATTTTATTGAACCGAATGAAAAATCAAAGACCAAGTCGAATGTGTGACACTCTATCCTTAAAACAGATTCGCTCTGCTACAGTGCTTACGGTTATGTGGCGTCTATCTTCCAGGATACAATGATTTTTACAAATTTGTAGTAGCACTCCAAACAAATTTGTCCGACGAACTAGAACATTGTGTTCTATACTCTCTTAAATTTCCTCTAAAACTAGAATGAAGAATAAATAATGCAAATGAGAAAATATGACAGCAAACATATAAATTGCAGACTGATTTTCGGATCTGGAAAAATGTTGTAACAGATATGGTTTTATAGACCTGAACAGGTGCAAAATTTGAAGTGAACAGATGGGTTTTTCAATTGAGCAGGTGCTGTTTGAAATCAAATAGATTTGCAAACTGTTTCAACAGATTAACTACTGCAGTTGGAAAACTGTCCAGATTTTGAATCTGTTTAGATAGTTTAACAGATCTAAAATAGATTAAATTTGTTTGGCAGTTTCTGTAAGAAATTTAAACAGAATGAGGCACAAATTTGGACAAGAATTTGAATTCAAATTCAAATTCGAATTACAAAATTTAAATTAATTTTTTCCGCAAGAAATTTTGGAAAAAAATTCAAATAAATTTTGTCTAAAAAATCAATATTAGAACCAACTTGACCCACAACCTGTAACAACCCAGATTTTTAATTATTCTATAGAATTTATATTAATATTATTTAATTTCAGTTCGGAAAATATATAATTTATTATATATCATTAGGTGTAATTTTGTAAAATAATATAATTATTAAAAGTTTAGGGGTCAAAATATAAATAATAATAATAATGGGTGTGGTACTAAAATAAATAAATAATTTTCTGTTAGTATCTGATAAAGTGTAATTTAATTAGGAATTATTTTATTTATATAATAATGTTAAAATATTGGGTCAAACGGTAATTATCTTAAATATCTATTAAGGATAAGAACGAATCTATATAATTAATTATTGAATCTGGGGAGAGGGACATGTGTTGGCCGAATAACCCGTTCACCTCTCTATATATAGGGAGAGGTGATCTTCAAAAAGAGAGAAAGAAAAGAAAGAAGAAAAGGAAAGAAAGGAAAGAAAATAAAGAAACGAAAGGAAGGAAAGAGTAGTGGAAGGTTAAAGGGTCTTTAACAGTTGAAAGTAAGGGTGATGTATTAAAGTTAAGGTGAGTTATATTATACCTTGAGTTACCAAAATGTATTTTACGTATGTTTTGACTTACCAAAATCTATTTTATACAAGTTATGTTTTATTAGTATATTAATAAAAGTTATATTTTATAAAGGTTTCAGTTACGTGATTTTATTTCTAAACCCTATTTGCTTAAAAGGAAACCCATGGATATACTTGCTTATATTTTAAAGAATATCTGACGATGACCTTATAAGTAATTATGTTTTGTAAGTACCACCACGGGAGTCCCACGCCTTGGGGGACTTAAATAATCATTGGCTTCTACTTGACCACTTTGTGGTCCTTTGTTTGTCATGGATCCATTGATCTCTGTTTTGTGCGGACCAAAGTGCTGTGCGGAGCTAAGTGCTACACTTTTGTGGGAGCCACCTCTAGAATCCGTACGAGCCACCTCTTGAATCCGTACCTCTGTTCTGATTGTCACTTCTATGACCTCTGTTCTGTACCGTGGTTATGGTTATATATTTATATAATATCTGTATTTCAGTTTCTGTTACTTAAATGATTTATTTATGTAAATGTTTTGGCCTAACTAATTATCCATGGTTATTTCGTGTCCCGTATACTCTTGGTATAATATTTCTCACTCTATGTGCTTATAGTTGTTTACCAATTTTCAGGAAATAGCTTTTGGAAAGTCTTAGATGCGGGGCTGCGGAATAGACACACACAGCATTTTTATGATATTTCTCTATGTAAATAACGACCTTTTTGGTCAATATAATTTTGTAATAAAAATAGAAGCTCCAATGATTATTTTGGTACCCTTATTTAAATATTACTTCCGCTTGCGTTTATTGATCTGTTTTAGAATTGGCCGGAGGTAACCTTAGTTACTGGCCAACACAATACTTAACCCTTGGGTACGGGGAGCGGGTCGTGACAAATGGTATAAGAGCAATGATTTATAAAAATAAAAAAAAAATCATCATTGAAGCATAGGACACACGCATATTTAAGAAGTGTGATAGCGGGTAATTAGTACCTAAATATTATATTTTGTTAGTCGATTTAATTATATTATAATTTTATATGATTATATATATATAATAAATTTTTTTTAGTGTGCCTAATTTGTGAAGGATATTATTATATCTATTTGTTATACTAAAAGAAGGACAAGAAAAGAAGGATGTCGGGTTCAAGCACCTACCAAAATTATAATATAATTAAATCCATATAATTTTCAATTCAGTATTCAAAAAAAAAATTTCTTTTGATGTTTTTTTTTAAAAGTGGATTTAAATTATAAAGATACTAATTTTGAAACTATTTCCCATCAATAAAAAGTTCATCTCCAAATTTTCAATTCTTGCATATAATTCTGCCATTATGTTCGTATTTTATTTATTTTTATCGTAAATAAAACGAGTGAATTTTTTTTTTTTTTTAAAGTCACCCTGTAGACACCCCATTTTTGACCGACCTTAAGACTCAAACGTCACCAACTAAACGCTCGGTGATGTTGCATATTGTGCTCGTTCTGAAGTTGCGGAGTTACGGCTGCGAGCTTTGTCTCTGGACTTCCGGACTCTTTTGTGCCCTACCTCGGTTTGCGAACCAGGTCCCGTTTTCTCCATTTTCTCTTCCCGAAGGGAGGAAGAGGTCTCGTAGATCATCTCTCACTAGTCGTAGGCTACGTTTCGTGGTCGTAGGCCATTTTTCCCGTTTGGAGCCTGGTTTTCGGTTTTCGGTTTTCGGAGCCGTCGGCCGTGTACCTCGGTTCGGGACCACTTAACCACCTCCGTTTGCTCCGGTTTTTGGCATACACCTTGTTTCCTCCATTTTGAGGGACACTGTGGCCCGAGAGACCAACTGCGTGGTCGAACGCCACCTCCGGTGCTTAACAGCTTGTTTTCGGGGCCCCGGGCCGCGCGTTTTAGCCCCCGAACCTTCATTTTACATCAGTTTGGGTTCATTTTTGGCGGAGACCTTATTTTCATTGTTAGGAAGGTTGTAGAAGGATGGGAGGCCAGCAATTGTTCTGAAGACCAGCTTTATTCCTTCATCGCTCTTCATCGCCCGTTTTCTTCACTAGAAAGCTGACTTTTTTCATTCCCAGGCCACTTTTTCTGACTTTCCACCACACCATTGTGTTGTCCACACCTGGGAGGCCACCAATATGGATAGGCCGGCCATCAATTGTTCTTGACCCTTTTGAACCTCTCTAAAAAGTTGATTTTTCTCTCTCTTGGGTTACATTTTTTGGGTTTTGACCATACAGCTGTGTTGTACACACATGGGAGGCCACCTTTTTAGGGTGGCTGGCCACTAATTATTTTGACCCTTTTGACCCCTGGCCGGCCGGCCGGCCACCTGAACCTCTTGAACTTGGCCGGCCAAATTTCTCTCTCCTGGTGTGTGCCAGCTGTGCCAGCTATTTTACACCAGACCCCTGCCCGAGGGTCTGCCTTTTTGGAGGGAAATTTGAATTTATTTTTCCCCCATTTCTTTCACTCCTTCTCCTCTATAAAGCCAGCCTCTCCCCTCCATTTCTAAGGGTTAGAAACCAACTGAGGCACCATTACACATACTCCCCCTATATCCATACTTCAACCCTCTAAACCCTAAGATTCTTACACCATTTGCACTACAACCCATAGGACAACACCTCCACACTCCATTCCAGCCCTTTGAAAGTCATTTGCAGAGGTTGGAAGCTCATTTCCTTGGAACAAAGGTTGCTGGAGGTTGGCTCTACAAGGGTGAGTCCCTATTTCCTCCTTTCTTGCTTCATTTTGTATGATATCTTAGCCCCTTTTGCTTACATTTTTGGGCTTCGACCTGAACTGGAAACAATCTTATTTTGAGCTCATCTTCATGATTGATTAAAAGTTTTTTCCTGTTTGAGGCCATCTGCTGCCCCTTTCTCTCTATCTCTCTTTTAGGGCTATTTCTTGCATGATATATTAGCCCTGTTTATAAGCATTTCTGGGCTTCGAGCCAAACTGTAAAGTGCCTTATTTTGAGCCCCTCTTCAACTTTGTTGAAGGGATCTTCACTATTTGAGGCCAGCTACTACCTCTTGCCCTCTATCCCTCTTTTAGGGCCATTTTTACGTCATATTGTAGCCTTACTCGTGAGCATATTTGGAATTTTTCATAAACTGTAAAGTATCTTTTTTTGAGCCTCTCTTCAACTTTGTTGAAAGGATCTTTGTTGTTTGAGGCCTTTTACTACCCTGTTTGCTCAATCTCTCTTTTAGGACTGTTTTTGCATGATACATTAGCCTTATTTGTGAGCCTTTTTGGACCTCAGCCTAAAATGAAAAAAGTCTTATTTTGACATCATCTTCATGTTTGATTAAGTTCTATTCTCTGTTTGGGGTCATCTTCCCCCTATGCATGCTTCATCTCTTCATGATTAGGGCTATGCACTAGAACACTTGCATTGGCCATGGTTTGGCCTCTTAGCCACTAAAATCTAGTGGATTTTCAGTGGCTTAGGTGTGTTCTTGAAGGCCAAAATCAGAGGGGGGTGACCCCCTCTCACCTTGTTTTGTTTGATGGTCTTTTTGGCCTTCCAAAGAGGCCCTATCTTGCATGCTTTTTTGACTGATTTCAGAGCCAATTTGATGAGTTTTAGGACTATCATATTTGATTTCCAGAGTTGATTTGGCTATGCTAAGTGTCCTTGATGCATGTGCTTAATAACCCCTTTGTATGCCCTCTAAAAGAACCCATCATTTGTGCATGTGTTGGCTGCATTTCAGAGGTTATTTGGGCATGTTTTGGTATGTTTTATTCACTGATTTTTTCTGGTTTGATGAGTTCTCACCTGCTTCATATACATGCCATGTAAACCATGTTTGCTAGTCAAAGTTGCATGCTATTTTAGTCCATCTTGCTAGCATCTTTTGGCCATGCTTTGAACTAGAAATGTTCATGTTTTGGGACTGCCTTGGCTCTGTCTTTATGCTTCATGATCAAATAATGCATGATTTGTATAGCTATAGGCCAATACATCTGCCTAGATTTGTGTTTCGGGACCATTCCATGCATCGGGTTCCATGTTTCCATGTTTCGGGATCATTTTGCATCACATTTCAGTGCTGGAACTTGCATATTTGTATGCCATATTTCATGCCTTGCCATGCCTTGTGAGAGTGGCATTTGTGCCTTAGGATCGGTCCTTGGTTTGCGTGCATGTGTGCACGCATCTCGAGTGTCTCATTTTCATCTTATGGCCGCTGATGTGAGCGTGGCTGAGATCCACTCATGTTGGCGTAAGTCCATCGTGCATTACGTATGCCATTTCACTTCATAGCATTGCGTATGCTAGGTTGTATGTTAGAGCATTGAGTATGTCGTGTCACATCGAGCATTATGTATGCCATTTCATAGCATTGTGTATGCTAGGTTGTATATTAGTTGCATTCATGCATGTCATGCATATTGCATTGTGTTTGGGATAGGAGTTAGCCCGAGCACGGGAAACGAGGGACGTTTCGTACTTTGAGTGACGGAACGTATCTTAATTCCCAGTCGCCGACACTCCGGATTATCCATGATGGAGTTTAGGCCTTGTTGTGTTTATGTGTGCATTCATTCCATATTGAGTCGTGCAAATCGACTCCTCGGCCATCATACATCGAGATGCGCGATTGGTGGCACGAGGATCGAAGACTACGCTCCTTGAAGAGTAGTCAAGCATACATATGTAAAAACACATTGCCTTGCCCCTTTCCTGCTCTCTGTTGCAGCAAATCAAAAACCGGCAATCTTTTGGGGCTTCGCGCAATATTCCGGGCTTAATTGTAAATAGAGGCTAATCGGGGCATCGCGATGGATTTTCGCGCCAAGCAACCCGAACATGCATCATTCATCATCCGGAGCAGAGTCGAGGCAGTCCCTAGCTTGCATGCTAATTTACTGCTTTCCTAGATTAATTTGTTAATTAATTAGGATTTTGTATTTATTCGGACTGTAATTATTCATTTGGGACTGTATATTATTTATTTGGACCCTCCGAGTGAGGGCACAATTGTAATAAGTGTGCGTGCGTGTGATGTATGTCTTCCAACCCCACGTCTTTCTCCCTTTTATTTACCAGCTTATGATGGTTAGAATAGGGCATGTTTCAATTAGCATACAGTATGATAGCATGTTTGCATTCATTCATCTGTTTTGCATGCACCGGGCTCGGCGCATCATAACTCACTACATTGTATTTCAATTCCAAGTTGAATACTTGTTAGCTATAACATTCCATATGCCATGTTTAGAATAGCTGAGCCTACCTTAGTTGCATTCTTGCATGTGTTGCATTAGGCATTTCTGTATAGTTAGGATCATGCATAGATTTCTAACATAGTTTCTGTTTTGGCTTGGAGTACTCGGTAAGTTTTTACGCTTTAGCATCCTTGCATGTGTGTGAGTGACTGCCATGATAGCATGTTTACTATGAGGCTATTTGCTTATGTGATATAACTGCCTGAATGCCTGTGGGTGAAGGTTGGACTATTTGGATTGAAACAATGCATTGACTGTGAGTTTTAAGCCCACTAAATAGTGGCAAAACCATCTTTTCTAAGCCCACCCGAGGGTGGCAAAATCTGCATTTTAAGCCTACTTGCGAGTAGCAAACCATCTTTCAAAAACAAATATGAAATGTTTTGTTCCAATTTAGGCGATCCAGTCTATACTTGTATGCTGTGCGCATCACATAGTAAATCTAGGCTAATAACCGGGATAAGAATGCATAATGTTTTCAAAACTAGATATCATGATTAGTAGAGGTCGATCTTTGATTGGGCGAGCGGGGGTGCTCACGAAGTGACCTTCCCCAATCGTACCCAAGTTCCCGAGCCGAGGCAACTTTGGTGATGATGGACACGTGGCCTTAGGCAACGAGTCAGGGTTTCCTAAATTTCCCAAAAATAAAACATTTAGGTAGCGACTCTGTATCTGGCAAAGCAGTCCATGTTTGGCACTTCTTTCAAAAATCTATTTTCTCAAAACGATTTGCCGGATTTGAACTCTTTGGTTTAGATTAAGAACTGTGAAAATTTGAGTCCTGAACTGTAGTGACCCCAAAATGAACGGAACGGGACTCATCTCTCCCGGGGCTTTCGGGGACGTCTACAGTTTCTAGCGACTTTGTTGGGGAGTTAGAGAACTTGACTCAAACTCATGATATCTGGTTTTGACTACACTTGTGTGTTTCTTTACATTGCATTTGCATTGGTGCGCCTAGGACACCGTGTTTGCCATCTGCTATTCCTGAGCGGTTTGCCAGAGGCTGCGTGCCATAAGGCTTACCGATTACGGGCTCTGCCAGTATGGGAACACAAACCCCGGTTTTACCGAGGCACCCTTTTGACCATTCGACCTAGTGCATATTCGGAATCCATAGTGACCATTCCAAACTAGGACAAGTTGCTTACCCGATATAGGTTGTTTGAAACCGCTGCATGTGTAGTGAAACCCTAGCTCCTGACAAAATAGGACAGGGAAACCCTATCCCAACATAGGAGTGTTTTTGGCTCTCACTTATCTGCTATGTGCTTTTAGAGTGCGTCTCTACAAGGAAATGCATGTATCAGTTTACGAGTTTGGGCATCAGGCCTGCGGGCATCAGTCAATGTTTGAGAATCAGTTATCTGCAGGTATCGAATCTGATCTTAGGGCGATGATTGAGGATAGTGATCAGTGTTTGAGGACAGTGTGTATTCAGCTTATCGACCGTGTGTTGTTATGCCCAGCTGTGTGTTGTGTATTTATTTTAAGCTGTTATACTGTTCATTTATCGGGTTATTTATTTCCTTATTGCTTTATTTATCTTTTTGCTAGGGGCAGTTTTAGCACAATTGCTTCCGACCCAACAGATATTCCCCAAGCACTTTGGACAAGAGGTCGTCGGCTCAATCGATCTGAGGATCTGGTTGATGGACAGCCAGTGTTCCATTCTCTACCCCCGGTTGTCAGAAGAAGACCGAGAAAGCGTAGTGTGTCTGAGCAAAGGTTACCAAAGTAGTGGTCTACCCTAGCAGTGAACAGTCAGGCTGAGGTCTCAGTTTCTTCCATAGAAATACACATACCAGCCAGTCAACAGGACCAGTAGAATATGGCCTGAATGGAAGAAATGATGCGCCAACTCCATGAGAGTATGAAGCAAATGTAGGAGGACGCTGTCCGCCAAGTAGAGTTCTCTAAACAGTAGGCCACAATCATGGCCTAGCAGGCGGAGCTAATTACCCGGCTACATGAGCAAGCCGGAGCATCAGTCTCACATCCAATTCCTCTCCCACCAGGGGTCCCGCTACCTGAGCAGACACCAACCACCTAGAATGTCCTGCCAAATGCCCAGAACATTTTGCCAAATGTCCATGCCGCTCAGGAGGACACAGACATCCCAACGGGGCCGGCTCCACCCCCACTTCCACCTTAACTATCCAAAGTACATACACCCATCAACCACCCGGACTCTCCCTTCGAGTTCGAAGTAGACCCGATAGCACTGAAATTGAGCAAGCTCGAGAAGCTATTCAAAAAATCCCAGAGGGTAAAAGTTATCCCGGATATCGAGGACAGATATACCGATGTGGCTGTGACGCTGCCGGATAGATTCAAAATGCCGCAGATCGATCGCTTCGACGGATCTGGTGATCCCATGGTCCACCTCCGGCTATTCTCAGATATATTACGGCTAATGGGCCTCACCAGACCCCAGAAGCTTTCGCTATTCGGCCCAACCCTGTCAGGAGTGGCCGCTATCTGGTATGCGAAGTTGAAGGATGATGTCAAGCGGAGTTGGGATGAAATGGCCGAGGCCTTTGTTGCGCAATACTCTTACAACACCCAAATTGAGATTATAACTCGTGATCTCGAAACAACAAGGCAGGAGCCCAAAGAGAGTTTCTCGGATTTCGTCTCGATGATGACTTTAAGGCCCGCCGATAAGGACCAGATCAGGATGATTGTGCGCAATCTCCAGCCAAAACTGATGCAAAAAATGATTGTGCTCCCCTTCCCCACCTTTTCGGATCTGCACGAGATGGGGGTACAAATCGAAGATGCGATGAAACAAGGTCTGATTGACCAAGACAGAGAGCAACCCCGAAGAACCTTTAATCGCAACAACAATGCAGGCCCAAATGGCGCTGCAACTGCAAGAACTTCAGAGGTAAGCATGGTCGCCACCATTCCCCCTCCCCTTCCAAGGCCCATGGCAGCCACACCCTTCTCCGGCGCATCCAGAAGCAATACACAGACCACTAAATACCAACCCAGAGGCCAAAGAACCTTCACCCCATTGTACATGCCCCTGTCCAAGGCTCTAGGGGTCTTAATCAGAAAAGGGCATCTAAAACCCCTAGAGCCGAGGCCATTACCAAATCCACTACCCCTTACTCACAACCCAGCCAAATGTTGTGCATATCACCAGCAACACGGTCATGACACGGACTAATGTTTCAGATTGTGTTATGAGATTCAAGATCTCGTTGACAAACAGGTGATTTTGCCACCAGAAAGACCTAATGTCACAACCAACCCACTCCCTACACACAACCAAGCTTCACCTCCCAAAAGAATTAACTTTATCTAGACTGGGGTCGTGTCTTACGATCCTAGCATCTATATCACTCCTTCCCATCTACCTAAGCCGGAGGTGCTCCTTCCCGATTGCACTGACCTTTTGTGCATGATGGACATCTCCACAACCCAACCTGAGCCAGTGATGGTGGCTGTTGAAGAAAGTACATAGGAGGTTACAGATGAGGATAGAATTGTTAAGTCAGGGTTTGAGCAGTCTGGGAATTTTCCTAGGGAAGCCTACGATCCGAACAGCTGCATTCTATTGGCAGGCCAGTCTGAGCCAAGTGTAGAATTGCTAGAGAGAACAGAACTATGTGTGATCCAGGAGGATGGATTTGAGCAGGGAACGAATGATTTAACGACCGTAGAAGAGGGTTTTGCCAACCTCCAGTTTTTCAATGACCAGGAATCAGGGGACGCAGTAGTCAACTGGTTTGATTATGAGGAATCGGCAGAGGCTACCGGATGGCTGGATGATCAACCGGATGTTGTAGAGTTCCAACAGGGCCCGGCAGGGGCGAGGGTATCAGTTGTGGCCGGAAGGGCCGAAAGTCAGAGTACATTGCCGGAGAGCGCCGGTACGAAGAATTTCGCTCAGGACAGGAGCATTGTGAATACAGGGAAAGCTGAACAACAAACTGCACTGATGCAGGTAGAACAACAGGGTTCTGAGGGAACCGAGAGAGCCAAAACCCATGAGGGGATTGAAAATGCTGTGGGCACAAGGACAGAAGATGCTGTGAGCATGTGGACTAAAAGTGCTGCGAGTACAATCATGCCGGGGCCAGACATGTGCCTTTTGAATGCCAACAGAATGTGGTGGGAAGATGATGATTTATGTCTTGCCCACACAGACGACGACTGGGGGAGCAATCAACCAAACGACACCTGGTATCTCGATGAGGTTGATCGCATGACAAGAAGTGGGCGATATTTCAAGCCCCCACACCTAGACCAACCAGAAGCGTCTGGAAAGGACAAGGAAACTGAAAAGCAGAAAGAGAAGCAGATCGAAGAAGAAGTTGTATTGAAGCAGCTAAAGAAGATACAAGCAGATATCTCCATCTGGGGACTGCTTATGGCATCACGGGTACACAGACAAGCCATCCTATCTGCAATGGATAAGGCCAAACTCTCCATAGATACCACGCTGGAGCAACTGGTAGGATTAGTCTTTCCGGGAGGAGCTACCCCGATGCTGACCTTTTCTGACAAGGAACTACCACCTGAGGGTGCAAACCACAATAAGCTACTCTACATCTCTGTGGAGTGTAGAAATAAATGGATACCGGTGGTTCTTGTTGATACCGGATCCGCCATCAACGTCTGCCCGGCAAGGACAGCCTATGCCATCGGTTTAAAGATCGCGAACTTTATACCAACAGCCCAGGTAATTCGGGCATATGACAACACGAGCCGAGAAGTCATGGGGACAGTAAAGATCCAGACCAAAGTTGGGCCGGGACAGCATAAGATAGATTTCCATGTCTTGGAGATTCTCGCAACTTTCAACCTGCTTTTGGGGCGGCCGTGGTTGCACCAGGTGAAAGCCATCTCTTCCACTTTGCATCAGATAGTGAAATACCCCTATGGAAAGGGAATAGCCATTGTTTTCGGGAATTCATCGATCCATCCACCTCCGGAGGTATCCACACCAGTCCTAGAAATTGAGCACGGCATGGAGGACGTGTTTCTGTCAGGTTTTACCTTAGCTGAGGCTCGGGTTGTGCAAAACATCATGGCTGTTAATGAGGGAGTGTATGTTAGTGCTCAATCTGTATACCTCATGAACAAGTTACAACACATCCCCGGGATGGAATTAGGAAGGAGCGGTCGGAAGGGCGTCGCAGCATTGGCCAAAGTGCCACATAACCGTCATACCTTTGGATTGGGTTATCTGCCTACCAAAGAAGATTGGATAAGAAAGGGAAAGGAAATGGCTGAGAGAGCCAGAGCAAAGAAGGCGGGGAAGCCTTTTGACTTAATGCACCGGCCCATTCAGGGTACCCTAAACAGACGTTTCGTCGGGGAGGGGGAGGACTTTCTGTTTTGTAGCTTCCCCGAGCCATGGCTGAACGCAGAGAAGAAGCGTGTGCCAGGTTTCGAGATTTTCTTTGACCTATAATTATCTGGGGATGACGTTGCCGAAGAGCATGACTCCATCGGTGAGGTAGCGGTGTAAAGGAAGTGGATTCCGAAATTGAAATGGGGGTAGCATTGGCTTGTCTACTTTCAGATCCGAGGATCGACCAAAAGTGCTTGGGGGATAACTTCTCGGTTTCCATGATCGGGAATGAAATGGATGTGGGCCTACCAGCAACTATTTTGGATGTATCTATCGCACCTTCTCTCACTTGGCAATACGAAGAGGGGTTTTTGTCGGCAAGTCGGGTAGTGGTAGGAATCGATTCCCCGAGTCTTGTGAGTCGGAATCAGGTTCCAGCTCGACTGAGTTTGAGTCTAGTAATCCTGGGGATGATAACCCGGATGCCACAGTTTTATCCAGGTCGTCTTTTTCTTTCTCTTTCGAGTCTGTTGTAACCAAGGAATCGGACGATTTGTGTGTGCTTAATGAGAATCAAGTAACTGTGGTTTCTGAGTACTTTTCTGTGCCTTTAATTTATTGCATTAACTCAGACTTTCAAAACTTTGATGAAAACGACGATGACGAAATTCCTTCGGTTTTGCACTGCTTAATTGAACAAGAGCAGGAGAGATTTGTCAAACCTTTAATGGATGAAATCACTACTGCGAATATTGGTACTGAGGAGGACCCGCGGCTGGTCCAGATCGGGTCCATGTTGTCTTCGGAGGAACGCGAGCGCTTAGTCGCTTTATTAAAAGATTTCAAAGATGTTTTCGTGTGGTCCTACGAAGACATACCTGGGATCGATCCTGAGATTGTATAGCACCGGATCCCCCTTAACCCCGAAGCTCGACCTGTCAAACAGAAACTCAGGAGGATCCGCCTGGACTGGGCTCTCAAGATTAAGGAAGAGGTCACCAAGCAAATCGACGCAGGCTTCCTGTTGGTATCCGAATACCCGACTTGGTTGGCCAACATTGTTCCGGTACCGAAGAAGGATGGCAGGATCCGGGTATGCGTGGATTTCAGGGATTTGAACAGAGCCAGTTCGAAGGACGACTTTCCCTTACCGCATATTGATGAGTTAGTGGACTTTACAGCGGGGCACGCTTTGCTTTCATTCATGGATGGCTTCTCAGGGTACAATCAGATAGTGATGGCGCCGGAAGACTAGGAAAAGACTGCATTCACCACTCCGTGGGAGACGTACTGCTACAGAGTAATGCCATTTGGGTTGAAGAATGCTGGAGCTACTTATCAACGGGCCGCGACCACAATATTGCATGACATGATCCACAAAGAGGTTGAGGTGTATGTGGACGACATGATTGTCAAGTCCAAAGAAAGAGAGGGCCACTACACCGCCTTGCAAAAGTTCTTTCAAAGGATCAGAGAATTCCAGTTGCGACTGAATCCTCAGAAATGTACGTTTGGTGTTACAACGGGAAAAATACTGGGGTTTCTGATTACACAGAGAGGTATCGAAGTCGACCCTTCCAAAATCAAGGCCATCCTAGAAATGCCCCCACCAAGGACTGAAAAGGAGGTGCGAGGCTTTCTGGATAAAGTGCAATTCATAAGACGGTTTATCTCAAAATTAACCTTGACTTGTGAATCACTTTTTGGCCTCCTAAAGAAAGGAAAGAAATTCTAATGGGACGGCCGATGCCAAGCTGCTTTTGAACAGATCAAGGAATACTTACAGAACCCGCCCGTGTTGTCACCGCCAGAGCCGGGGAAACCGTTGATATTGTACCTTTCAGTAACTGAGACTACAACGGGCTGTATGCTCGCGCAAGAATCAGAGGACAAAGTGAAGAGAGCCATCTACTATCTGAGCAAGAAGATGCTGGAGTATGAGACTCACTACACACCGTTAGAGAAGACTTGCTTAGCTCTAGTATGGGCTACCAGGAAGCTACGGCACTACCTATTAACTCACTCCGTAATGTTGGTTTCACGACTCGATCCCATCAAATATCTTTTCGAGAAACCAGCACTTACGGGTAGGCTAGCTCGTTGGTTGCTGTTGCTCTCCGAATTTAATCTGAAATATGTAACACGCAAGTCAGTCAAGGGAAGAGCAGTAGCGGAATTCTTAGCCGACCATCCAGTGGAAGGGGGTGAAGCAGTCGAATATTTATTCCCAGATGAAGCCATTTTGCACATCGACGATGAAACTTGGACGATGTACTTTGACGGAGCGTCAAATCAATATGGGTATGGGATAGGGGTGTTACTGATAGCACCCGACAATTTTCGTATCCCTCTAGCCTTCAAACTCCGGTTCAAAGTCTCGAACAACGAAGCAGAATATGAGGCATGCATTGCTGGTCTAGAAGCAGCCCTGGAACTAGGGGCAAGACGGTTGTACGTCATTGGGGACTCGAACCTTGTTGTGTCTCAAGCAAAAGGAGACTAGAAAGTCAAAGAAGAGAGAATGACAAAGTATCACCAGACCTTGGATTTGCTAATTCCTCGGTTTGAGAAGCTAAACTTTGCTCATCTACTAAGAGAGAACAACAGGTTCGCAGACTCTTTAGCAACTCTATCTTCCATGATAGACATCCCGTTCAGAGTCCAGATGCATCCAGTCATCATTGACCAGAAATTTGCGCCAGCCTACGAGTCGATTGCTGCTATAGATAAGGCTCAGGACGAAAACCCCTGGTATTACGACATTTGGAATTTCTTGGAGAAAGAAGCATACCCGCCAGGGATAAATGCCAAGCATAAAAGGGCAATCAGAAGAATGGCCATTCAGTTCATCATCTGTGGGGGTAAGCTATATAAGAGAGGTCATCTGGGAATGCATAAGCTGTGTGTCGATGCCGAAGAATCGAAGCGCCTAATGGAGGCCATCTATGGAAGGAAATGCAGTGTGCATATGAACGGAGTAATGCTAGCACGGAAGATCCTCAGACAGGGTTACTACTGGTCCACCATGGAGGAGGATTGTATCGGTTTTGTTCGGCGATGCCACAAATGTCAAATTCATGCAAATCGCATAAACATTCCGTCGTCGAAGCTGTACAATATGACTTCGCCATGGCCATTTTCAGTTTGGGGAATTGATGTGATCGGGGCTGTCACTTCGAAGGGGTCGAATGGGCATGAGTTCATCCTGGTCACAATAGATTATTTCACGAAGTGGGTCGAGGCCCAATCTTATGCGGTGTTGAAAGCTTCACATATTGCGAAGTTTATCAGGAACAACATCATCTGTCGCTACGGAGTCCCAAACGAGATAATTTCAGATAACGGTTCCCACTTCAAGAAGGAAGTGATTGACTTGTTGGAAAAATACAACATGGCTTTTCATAAGTCATCTAGCTATCGGCCACAAACCAATGGAGCGGTTGAGGCCGCCAACAAGAATATCAAACACATATTGCAGAAGATGGTGGAAACCTACCCGGACTGGCCAGATAAGCTGTTATTTGCTCTATGGGGTTACCGGACTTCAATCAGAACTTCTACTGGGGCGACTCTGTATTCATTAGTTTATGAGATGGAGGTCGTTCTACCTATCGAGATTGAGGTTCCGTCATTGCGAGTACTGGCTGATTGTCAAATAACCGAAGCAGATTGGCAGTAGAGCAGGTTTGATGAACTCATGCTCTTTGATGAGAGAAAACTGAAAGCACTGTACCATGTTCAAGGTTATCAGCGCAGAATTGCCCGGGCTTTTAACAAGAAAGTTAAGTCCAGGAATCTAAAAGAATGAGATTTGGTGCTCAAGGACAACCGAGCTCTCATCCACGACCCAAGGGACAAGTTCAGGCCCAATTGGACTGGTCCCTACATCATTAAGTCTATCTGGTCCGGTGGAGCTGTGGTTCTGATGGATCTAGATGGCCTAGAATTCTCACAACCGATCAATATGGACAAGTTGAAGAAATATTACCCTTGAGAGGCTCGCTAGGCCGAAAACCCGAAAGGGCGACCTAGGCAAAACTCAGAGCACAAAAAAATCTGAAATTATAAAAACTGAGCTTGCAAGGTTGAAAACCCGCAAAGGGCGGCCTTGGCAAAAGTTAGAGCGTAAAAGGAGAATGAAAATGCCTGAGTGAACCCGAGCTTGAACTACGTAAGGCTTAATTCCCATCTTTGGGATACGTAGGCAACTTCATCCTGAAGTTTAGCCATAAAATTTTCCCCGATCAACTTTGTCCATTTGATCATCTCAGTCATCTTTGTCTATCAGCATTCATCGTGATCTCCTAAGTGTGCTTTTTCGGACTAGGGGCAACTTTCCGTTCTTTGCAAGGTCTTCTGATTTTTCAGACTAGGGGCAACTTTCCGTCTTTGCAGCAAAGGTCTTGGTACTATTCAGACTAAGGGCAACTTTCCAGTCGCTAGGATCCGGGGTTGTGCATCTCAGTGATAGATCTCAAGTGTGTCCAGTTCTGATCCATATTGAAAATGGTTTTGAAAAATTTTAATAAAAGTTGACTTTGTTCAAATTAACCTTTTTACAACTTAGACCATTTCTGGACCAATACGGGAAATTTTCAGTACCCACAACCTTCAATTTCATTGATTTCAATACAGAGTTCTTCTGCTCTTGCATACAAATTGAAGTTACTTTTTATTACATTCATAAAGAAAACTTGAAAGTACTGGTAAAGCAATAAATCCGAGGCATAGATAAGTCAGGTGTCCCTGCGCCCCCTCCAAGAGCTGGTCGAAGCCTCTGATGCCAAGCTGGGCCCAATCTGTGCCTCTTCATTGAGCCAATCCAAGCACTCGTCAGACAAAGTGCAATTGAAAGTGGGAGCAGGGGCTAGGAGCTCTCTAGTCCTCCATGCTGTTGCATACCGGGCAAGCTGTGCGCCTCGAATCAGGAATGTGGCAGGATACTCTATCCCCTCTGGCGGGCAAGTCTGATCATGACCAAACTGGCGCTGGAACCGGAACGGAAAGTAGAACACACAGTAAGTTAAACCGATCAACTGGATCCCAGTCTACCGGGACATGCTATAGCTCATTGCCGAGAGATTGAGCCAAGGACAACGCCAAGCAATGTGATCTGCAGACAAATTGCACATCCAGTCAAGCCACCATCCGTCATCAAGGGCATTGACTAGGCGTTGTCGAAAGAAGTAGCCGCGAGCTGAGTAGGCTGGGCAAGAGTCCACTACCTGCAATTTATCCATCAACCATACCTGGAGAGGGATGAAAAATGAGAGAATAAAGAATAGAGAGATGTATGATGAGAGAAAAGTAAGAAAAGGGTTTTGTGAGAAAAAAACCGAGCCCGAAAGCCGAGTGATGTGAGCAATATATATGTGAGATTGGGTGGGAAACATTACCTGCAGCAGTAGCGAACTCCCCGTAAATCTGGTCGTCTCTTGGCGATAAAAAGCATCTAAGCTCATCAGTGTCTCGGCCAATGTCATGGCAATGCAGCTCTTTCCTTCTTTCAAGCCTTAAACAACGTCAATTAGACGAATGCTAGATCCACCGAAGCCCGGGGCAAGCAAAAAGTGAGATAGCATGCACAAGCAAAGGGCGTGTTACCAAAAACCTTGCCAATAATGGTTGCCACGGTCACCGGCATCAGAAAAGCGATGAATCAAGCCGAGGATGTCCAGTTCCCCGTTGCAGATCAGAGATGGAGCGTCATGCATGGTGAGTCCACACATCCGCCCTAAAGCTTGGGCGTGGCCGAAGCAAAACTGAGGCAAAATTTCTTCATAGCGTTCAGATTCCATCAAAACCTGAAAATCTTCGAAAGTTAGACACACCTCTTGCTCGCCGAAGCTAAAAACATGTGTTACCGGGTTCCAAAATCTCGCCGCAGCATAAAGGAAGGGAAGGTGCAGCGGAGTACGACTCAACGTGAATAGTGCATTCAAGCTGAAGCCCCAGAAGTTCAACTTTTCCGAGCCATCTAGAGAGGCGATCCAAGCTGTGAGATTTTCGACAAGAAACGCCTCCATTTTTTGGTGCAAAACTAAGATGAAATGAATCAACTACGAGGCTGGGACTTTTAAAGAGGATAGGGCACTGTTCGGGGGACACGTGTCGAAAAACTGGTGGCTGCCAAGCTAGGTGGCCGGCCGGCCACCTTTTATGGTAGATCGGCCACCCCTCTCCCCTCCAATGCAAAAAACTGGCCAGCCAGCTCCCAAAGGTGGCCGGCCATGCTGCAGAGTGTGCCTTTGGTCCTGTTCTACCCTCTAGAAGGAAGTTTCTAGCATTTCCATGCATCGGGAGTGTTGAATGCCTCCATCTCCCTTTGTTTCGGATGCGTTCCGTCACCCAGATCGTCCGAAATGCACTTTGTTCATAGAGTTGTTGTTAAGTTTTGCTTATCGAGTTGTTGCTTCGTTTGTCGAGCTGTTTTGTTTATCAAGTCTTGTTTGTCATAGCTGTCGAGCTTTGTATTTTGAGTCGTCACTCTTTGTTTAAATCAATGTTGTGGTGTCTTGCTTATTGAGTTGTAAACTTGCTAAGGTTTCGTTATTTCTTTGTGAGTTAAGTTGTTTAGTTTGTTGCGTCGGTTCACTACCTGACTTGGCAAATACACAATGCACATTTCTATTCAAATCTCATTTTGGTGCAAAATGATGCGATGCGATGCTAAGAGCATAAAATACAATACTTTTTCAAAAGTTGTTTCATTCCATCATGCTTCCTTTGTTACAACATTTTACAACAAGGGTACAAGTTTTACAAAAAATAAAACTGCCTAACAATATACAATGTGCTACAACTACTAGGAAAAAGGTAAATAAAGCATGAAACAACTGCATCAATGCTCTCAAGAGCAAGAATGAGAGGCCCTCTTCGTCCTCTTCTGCGGAACAGACTCTGCACCATCATCACCATCATCTTAGTCGAGGCTGCTATCCTCGGAACCCTCATCAGCCTCATCTCCACTACCGGAACCGAGATCGGAGCCATCCTCTCTGTCAATAGATGTCTCTGACTGGGGATCTGCAGCCTCCTCCTCCTCCTCGCTGGGCTCCTCCTCTATGATGTGTGCCCTGCGTCTGCCTCGTCCGTGAGACAACTCCCCTCTACCGGCTCCTCGAGAAGGCCTAGATGGCCCAGCTCCTCGGGAAGGCCCAGGTAGCCCGGACTGTGGCCCGGTATATATCGGAAGCATCTGAAAAGGAAGAATGCAATTTGAATACATCAGCTCAAATATGTATATCAGATGTAGATACAAGAAAGCTGCATGAAGTGGGTGCATGCAGGTACAGTACGTAAGTGCGGTGTGTGTCAGACGTGCTCTACACAGGCAGCCTATTAATGTAGTAAAATGTTCAAGATCAGCATGTCATCAGAAGTATGATAAATGTAAGAAAACTAAAGGGTACCTGGACACCCATGAGGGACAACTGCGCCTCTCTCTGTAGGACCATGCCCTCAAGTGAGGCTACCATCTCGAGCACCTCATCTATGTACTCCCTGGGTGGCTGCAGATACAAACTCAAGTCATCAATGAATAAACAAATGCCAAAATATCTGTGTGATAAACGGAAAATAGTGGAACATACCGGTGGTGAGTTAGGGTCACTGACGTATCGGTGGTCAGGCATAGGTGGCTCTATCGGGATCGGGTAAGAAGTCCCATATCGCCATCCTATCAGCTCAGTCGGCATATCTGGCCATCCGGGATGATGATGAGTCGGAGGAATCGGGGGAACCAGTCCACCCCCACCTCTAGATGTACCAGCCCTACTGGTGGAAGGGACATCTGCAGTCCGAGCCCAGCTCGATGAAGGCATACCAGTAGACCTCCTCGTCAAAGTACGGACCCCCGTCAATGGAGGCATCAAGTATGTGTGACGATAGGTCGCATACTCCCCCTGTTCCAGGTGTAAGAATGCATCAGTACCCTGCATAGCACTAACGACACCCTAAGGAGAAAGCCTATCAGCGGTCCGCATGTCGTCTAGAGGCGCTGAAGGGAGGTCCTGAGTAGGGTAGCCCCATACCTAACGCAAGAAGCGATCCCCCAAAAACCAGGCCCTACCAACTGGCCCCTCGAACAAGATCCTATATCGAGAGGCACCCCATGCTCCGGCAAATTGGAATCGGAGATCTCTGCCTAAAGGCGTCCAGGGCTGCCACGAGATCTGCGAATAACCGATGTATAAGCTAATCAGAGATTGTGAATATGCAAGATAAATCAAAGGTCAGAAACATAAAGAACTGAGAGTTTTGAAATACCTCTGACGGCCGCACTGTATCAAAGTACTGCCGTAGGTAGAGGAAAGACTCTCGAGGTCTCGACCGGTGCTGGCCCTCGAATACGAGTGAATAAGGGGTCACGAGAGGCACCTCCACCTCAAGCTCTGGAGCCAACGTCGGAAAGTACGCATAGATCCATAGCTGTGAAAAACAGAAAAGTAGCCATCAGAATACAGAATGCTGAGTGCAAAATGTAAATACAAAATGCTGAAAGCAAAGTGCAAGGTACAGAGCGTAAAGTGCGCCGTGTGTGCAATATACAAGTAATAAGAAGCAGAAATGTAAATCAAGAAGGCAGAAAGTACCTCTCAGGCTCTCCAATAGCCACCGACCATGTTCCCCCATCCGCGGAAGGTCGCGCTCATATAGCAGTAGAGAGTAGCCAGGCTGGCGCCGCCCCAATCATATCGACTGACCTGTGATAGGTCCACTAGGGCACTCAACAGATAGAGCCCAACAGTGTTCCCCCTATCGGCAAACAGAGTGGTCTCGAAAAGGAACATCAGAAATCCGCAGGTGTACTGTGCCACCTCCTCAGGAGTCTCAGGCCCCATCTCCGCCCTCCTGAAATGGGAAGAAAACCAAGTATATCGGACTCTGCCCGGAGATCTGTCAACTGGCGGGCGAGCTCCCAATAAATAGATCCAAGCGGCCTCCCACTGGCCCATGTCCTCGTTATATGGGATGGCCCAGCCTCCCACATCAAGGCCCGTCAGTACGGCGAAGTCAAACGGAGTCATGGTCATGTCCCCGGTCGCAGAGAAATGGAAGGAGTTGGTGGTGTCCCACCATCTCTCTACTAAGGCACCCATCAATGTCCTACTAGCAGGATAGCGGGAGATCCTAGTCCAAAAGGACCCAAACCCTGCCACGTCAACCAAATCCCGGACAGCCTCCGGGAGCTCTGCGTACCACTCTCTCGCCGTGATAGAGCCATATCCTCGCGCAGCGCGAGAAGTCACCTGCATTTAGGATGAACACATGTATTCAGTTTCATAATGAAATGTACAAGCTGCGTGCAAATGAAATGAATAAGCTGCGTGCAAATGAAATGTATAGGCTGTGTGCAAAATCAAATCAGATACAGAATCTGGGCTGTGTGTTCATCTCAAAGTTTGGGCTGCGTGTTCAACTTTCAATCAGTGTGTGCTGCGTGTTCACTTCAATGACGAGCTGTGTGTTCGATATCAAAAAGTGGGCTGTTTGTTCATCTCAAAGTTTGGGCTGCGTGTTCAACTCTCAATCAGTGTGTGCTGTGTGTTCACCTCAACAACGAGTTGTGTGTTCATCTCAAAGTTTGGGCTGCGTGTTCAACTCTCAATCAGTGTGTGCTGTGTGTTCACCTCAACAACGAGCTGTGTGTTCGACATCAAAAGTTTGGGCTGCGTGTTCAACTCTTAATCAGTGTGTGCTGTGTGTTCACCTCAACAAAGAGCTGTGTGTTCAACATCAAGTATTTGAGCTGTGTGTTCAAATTTCAAAATTAGTGGGCTGTGTGTTCATTTCAAAGTTTGGGCTTGTGTTCAATTCTCAAACAAGTGTGTGCTGTGTGCTCACAATCAAAAGAATGGGCTATGTGTTCATTATCAAAGTTCGAGCTACGTATTCAACGTCAACGTCAAGTATTTGAGCTGTGTGTTCAAATTTCAAAATCAGTGGGCTGTGTGTTCATCTCAAAGTTTGGACTGTGTGTTCAATTCTCAACAAGTGTGTGCTGTGTGTTCACAATCAATATACGGGCCGTGTGTTCAGAAAGTCAGAATGTTTGAACTATGTGTTCAAGATGCAAACGGAATATGGTATTATAGACTAAACATTCAAAACAAGCTGTGTGCTTGAGTAAGCAGATAAATATAGCGAAAGCACAAAATGCACGGAAAATGCAGAATACATCGCAGAAAATGTAAAAGTGGAGTAAATACCTCTCGTGCTTGATGAGAGAGATGGGACTCCGGCTCTCGCAAAAGCAGATTCCTAGGTGCTCGATCATCGAAATCAGTAAAGTGGTAGAAAACTACCTGCGGGAGGATGTGCGCCGGAGGGTCGTACCTCTCGGGAATGAATGGCCGAATCCTCAGGGGTAAAGCCATAATATCGGGATCATCTCCGGCACCTGGAGGAGCTCCACCGTGAGGGAAATGACCGGCCATTTCGAAAAAATCTGCAAAAACGAGCAAAAATGAGCAAAATGAGCCAAAATTAGAAAAAGTCAACAAAAGTCAACCCTCGGAAAATGAAAAAGTCAACAAAAGTCAACTCTCGAGAAAATCTTCCAAATGTTGAGACAAACTTACCTCAAGTGGTGAAAATGAGAAAAGAAGCACCGAAATTAAAATTTAATCGGTTCAAAGTGACGAAAACTGAAAGATTTCGCGAAAACAACTTGCGTGGGGCATTGGAAAATGCGTATAGAGCACAGATCTGAGAGAGAAAGTGGTCGAGGAAGGAAGAGGAGGAAATTTCGGAGCTGATGTTATGAGGACAAGTGCTTTGGATAAGCACATTTAAAGAAAAGAGAGCAAAAGGACCAAACTGCCACGGATTTAGGCTAGGTGGCCGGCCGGCCACCTTTTCTGGCAGGCCGGCCATCCCACTCCCTCACCCCTGGCCGGCAGCCTCCCCCTTGGACCAAGCATGGCCGACAGCCTTCCCAAGGTGGCCTCCAAGGTCCCTGCAAATTTTGGTGATGATTGGAGTCCCCGGCACCCGAGAAAGTACAAAGAAAGTACACTTTTCGTCGTGAAATCCCGTCGCAGGAACTTCAACTCCAACTTTCGATGCATGTTTCATCGTCACTCGTCAAGAGCAAGGTGTATCCTTTTTGAAATATGTTGTGACCCCTCCAGGAGGTAAACCGGAGGTCACGATTGAGCCACCTTCGTCGAAACTTGCATTGCTTTGCTCGTTGTTTCGTTTCGAAATGTGCATTCGAGTTTACGCTTATCCTGCATTGTTATGCACGGCACTTGCATTCTCATGCACACCACTTGCATTGTTTTGTACATTTCACAAGCATTGTCATATCCTTGTGCTTAACTTGCGTTGTCACACGCGTCGCTTCTTGCATTGCGATGCACTCACCCATCAACACCGCGTTTGCCTGCATTCGATATCACACTGAACATATGTTGCTAACTATGTTGTGCTTATTGAGTTTTTTCCTTTTGCAGGCACGATATTGTATGTACGGTTCATTTAAGGCTGGTGCGACCAGACGTGCCGCACAGGTATTGTATCTTCTCCATGTGAGACATAGCGAGAATTCAATGATTCTCCGCATTCTTCAAATACATGAAATATAGTATTGCTTTGCATTCTTGCTTAAAACTGTTACATCTATTGTGAATATTTGCTTCATTATAGCTTGTTGCTTTGTATGATCATTGAGTTACATCCGGCTTTGTGCATACCGCTTTGCATTTTCCCCCCTGCCTGCGGGCACATCTTTTTGTTTATCTTGCCTGTTTTTCTGAGTCTTTGGCCTTGTCAAAAATGGGTCGTCTCTGGGCTTTGACATTCACTCCCATCACTTATGACTTTCGAGTTCTGTCAAAGAGGGGCAACTGTAGACACCCCATTTTTGACCGACCTTAAGACTCAGACGTCACCAACTGAGCGCTCAATGATGTTGCATATTGTGCTCGTTCTGAAGTTGTAGAGTCACGGCTGCGAGCCTTGCCTTCGGACTTCCGGACTCTTTTGTACGCTACCTCGATTTGCGAACCAGATCCCGTTTTCTTCGTTTTCTCTTCCCGAAGGGAGGGAGAGGTCTCGTAGATCATCTCTCAGTGGCCGTAGGCTACGTTTCATGGTCGTAGGCCATTTTTCCCGTTTGGAGCCCGGTTCTCGATTTTCGGAGCTGTCGGCCGTGTGCCTCGGTTCGGGACCTCTTAACCACTTCGTTTGCTTCGGTTTTTGGCATACACCTTGTTTCCTCCCTTTTGAGGGACACTGTGGCCCGAGAGACCAACTTCGTGGTCGAACGCCACCTCCGGCGCTTAACAGCTTGTTTTTGGGGCCCCAGGCCGCGCGTTTTGGCCCCCGAACCTTCGTTTTACATCGGTTTGGGTTCATTTTTAGCGGAGACCTTATTTTCATTGTTAGGAAGGTTGTAGAATGGTGGGAGGCCAGCAATTGTTCTGAAGACCAGCTTTATTCCTTCATCGCTCTTCATCGCCCGTTTTCTTCACTAGAAAGCTGACTTTTTCCATTCCCGGGCCACTTTTTCTGACTTTCCACCACACCATTGTGTTGTACACACCTGGGAGGCCACCAACATGGATAGGCCGGCCATCAATTTTTCTTGACCCTTTTGAACCCCTCTAAAAAGTTGGTTTTTCTCTCTCTTGGGTTACATTTTCTAGGTTTTGACCATACAGCTGTGTTGTACACACATGGGAGGCCACCTTTTTGGGGTGGCCGGCCACTAATTATTTTGACCCTTTTGACCCTTGGCCGGCTGGCCAGGGGAGGTGGCCGGCCGGTCACCTGAACCTCTTGAACCTGGCCGGCCAAATTTCTCTCTCCTGGTGCATGCCAACTGTGCTAGCAATTTTGCACCAGACCCCTGCCCAAGGGTCTACCCTCTTGGGGGGGAAATTTGAATTTGTTTTTCCCCCCCTTTCTTTCACTCCTTCTCCTCTATAAAGCCAGCATCTCCCTTCCATTTCTAAGGGTTAGAAACCAGCTGAGACACCATTACACATACTCCCCCTATATCCATACTTCAACCCTCTAAGCCCTAAGATTCTTACACCATTTGCACTACAACCCATAGCACAACACCTCCACACTCCATTCCAGCCCCTTAGAAGTCATTTGTAGAGGTTGGAAGCTCATTTCCTTGGACCAAAGGCTGCTAGAGGTTGGCTCTACAAGGGTGAGTCCCTATTTCCCCTTTTCTTGCTTCATTTTGTATGATATCTTAGCCCCTTTTGCTTACATTTTTGGGCTTCGACCCGAACTGGAAAAAATCTTATTTTGAGCTCATCTTCATGATTGATTAAAGAGTTTTTCCTGTCTGAGGCCATCTACTGCCCCTTTCCCTTTATCTCTCTTTTAGGGCTATTTCTTGCATGATATATTAGCCATTTTTGTAAGCATTTCTGGGCTTCAAGACAAAGTGTAAAGTGCCTTATTTTAAGCCCATCTTCAACTTTGTTGAAGGGCTCTTCACTATTTGAGGCCATCTACTGCCTCTTGCTCTCTATCCCTCTTTTAGGGCCATTTTTACATCATATTGTAGCCTTACTTGTGAGCATATTTGGGATTTTCCATAAATTGTAAAGTATTTTTTTTTTAGCCTCTCTTCAACTTTGTTGAAGGGCTCTTTGCTATTTGAGGCCTTTTACTGCCCTGTTTGCTCAATCTCTCTTTTAGGGCTGTTTTTGCATGATACATTAGCCTTATTTGTGAGCCTTTTTGGACCTCAGAATAAATTGGAAAAAGTCTTATTTTGACATTATCTTCATGTTTTATTAAGGTCTATTCTCTGTTTGGGGTCATCTTCCCCCTATGCATGCTTCATCTCTCTATGATTAGGGCTATGCACTAAAACACTTGCATTGTCAATGGTTTGGCCTCTTAGCCACTGAAATCCAGTGGATTTTCAGTGGCTTAGGTGTGTTCTTGAAGGCCAAAATCAGAGGGGGTGACCCCCTCTCACCTTGTTTTGTTTGATGGTCTTTTTGACCTTCCAAAGAGCCCCTATCTTGCATACTTTTTTGACTGATTTCAAGGCCAATTTGATGAGTTTTAGGACTATCATATTTGATTTCCAGAGTTGATTTGGCTATGCTAAGTGTCCTTGATACATGTGCTTAGTAACCCCTTTGTATGTCCTCTAAAAGAACCCATCATTTGTGTATGTGTTGGCTGCATTTCAGAGGTTATTTGGGCATGTTTTGGTATGTTTTATTCACTGATTTTTTCTGGTTTGATGAGTTCTCACCTGCTTCATATACATGCCATGTAAACCATGTTTGCTAGTCAAAGTTGCATGCTATTTTAGTCCATCTTGCTAACATCTTTTGGCCATGCTTTGAACTAGAAATGTTCATGTTTTGGGACTGCCTTGACTCTATCTTTATGTTTCATGATCAAATAATGCATGCTTTGTATAGCTATAGGCCAATACATGTGCCTAGTTTTGTGTTTCGGGACCATTCCATGCATCGGGTGCCATGTTTCCATGTTTCGAGATCATTTTGCATCACATTTCAGTGCTGGAACTTGCATATTTGTATGCCATATTTCATGCCTTGCCATGCCTTGTGAGAGTGGCATTTGTGCTTTAGGATCGGTCCTCGGTTTGCGTGCATACGTGCACGCATCTCGAGTGTCTCATTTTCATCTTATGGCCGCTGATGTGAGTGTGGCTGAGGTCCACTCATGTTGGCGTAAGTCCATCGTGCATTGCGTATGCCATTTCACTTCATAGCATTGCGTATGCTAGGTTGTATGTTAGAGCATTGAGTATGTCGTGTTACATCGAGCATTGTGTATGCCATTTCATAGCATTGTGTATGCTAGGTTGTATATTAGTTGCATTCATGCATGTCATGCATATTGCATTGTGTTTGGGATAGGAGTTAGCCCGAGCACGAGAAACGAGGGACGTTTCGAACTTTGAGTGACGAAACGTGTCTCAATTCCCAGTCGCCAACACTCCGGATTATCCATGATGGAGTTTAGGCTTTATTGTGTTTATGTGTGCATTCATTCCATATTGAGTCGTGCAAATCGACTCCTCGGCCATCATGCATCGAGATGTGTGATTGGTGGCACGAGCATCGAAGACTACGCTCCCTGAAGAGTAGTCAAGCATACATATGTGAAAACACATTGCCATGCCCCTTTCCTGCTCTCTGTTGCAGCAAATCAGAAACCGGCAATCTTTTGGAGCTTCGCGCAATATTTCGGGCTTAATTGTAAACAGAGGCTAATCGGGGCATCGCGATGATTTCTGCGCCAAGCAACCCGAACATGCATCATTCATCATTCGGAGCAGAGTCGAGACAGCCCCTAGCTTGCATGCTACTTTACTGCTTTCCTAGATTAATTTGTTAATTAATTAGGATTTTGTATTTATTCGGACTGTAATTTTTCATTTGGGACTGTATATTATTTATTTGGACCCGCCGAGTGAGGGCACAATTGTAATAAGTGTGCGTGCGTGTGATGTATGTCTTCTAACCCCACGTCTTTCTCCATTTTATTTACCAGCTTATGATGGTTAGAATAGGGCATGTTTCAATTAGCATACAGTATGATTGCATGTTTGTATTCATTCATCTATTTTGCATGCACCAGGCTCGGCACATCATAACTCACTACATTGTATTTCAATTCCAAGTTGAATACTTGTTAGCAGTAGCATTCCATATGCCATGTTTAGAATAGCTGAGCCTATCTTAGTTGCACTCTTGCATGTGTTGCATTAGGCATTTCTGTATAGTTAAGATCATGTATAGATTTCTAACATAGTTTCTGTTTTGACTTGGAGTACTCGGTAAGTTTTTACACTTTAGCATCCTTGCATGTGTGTGAGTGACTGCCATGATAGCATGTTTGCCATGAGGCTATTTGCTTATGTGATATAACTGCCTGAATGCCTGTGGGTGAAGGTTGGGCTATTTGGATTGGAACAATGCATTGACTGTGAGTTTTAAGCCCATTAGATAGTGGCAAAATCTGCATTTTAAGCCTACTTGCGAGTAGCAAACCATCTTTCAAAAATAAACATGAACCGTTTGGTAACACTTACGTTTTTTGTTTTCTGTTTATATTTACAAAAATTTTAAAAACTCAAATAAAAAATTGTTTGATAAAATTTTTGATTTATAAATCAGTAGTCTTAGTTTATAAATTTGGCCAAAAAATAAAAACACAAAAAATGTGTTTTCATTTTGAGTTTTCAGTTTTTTTTTTTTTACCACTCAACACTAGCCACCACCCACCACCATTTTTCACCACCGTCTTCCGCCACCACCACCCACCACCCATCCCCTACCACCACCTGCCACCCACACTTGCCACCATTACCCGCCACCACCACCTACTAACCACCACCTGCCACCCACTCGCCACCACCACCCACCCCTCGCCAACACCACTACCACTACCACTACCACCCACCACCCACTTGCTATCCACCCGCCACCACCCACCACCTGCCACTACCATCCACCCAGACGCCACCACCCCCCCCCTACTTGCCACCACTCCTCACCACCCACCTGCCACCACCACCACCACCACCACCACCATCACCCACCCGCCACCCACCTGCCACCACCACCAACCACCCACCACCACCACCGCCACCACCACCACCACACCACTGCCACCACCACCGCCACCCGCCACCCACCACCACCACCCGCACCACCACCGCCACCCACCACCACCCACCGCCACCACCACCACCACCCACCACCACCACTGCCACCACCACCACCACCACCGCGCCACCGCACCACGCCACTGCCACCACCACCACCCGCCACCTACCCATCCACCCACCCACCACCACTCCGCCACCTACCCACCACCACCACCCACCACCACCACCACTGCCACCACCACCCCGCCACCACCACCCACCCACCCACCCACACCACCACCCACCCACCCACCACACCACCACCACCACCCACCACCCACCACCACCCACTTTTCACCACTGTTTTCCACCGCCACTTGCCATTTCTCACTCTTTTTTATATTTTAAATTTTTTTTAAACATCTTGTCAATTACCAAACGCGTTTGTAGTTTGTGTTTTTCTAAAAATAAATAAAAAATAAACAAAAACCAGTTTATAAAATTTTTGTAAATATAAACTGAAAACATAAACGTTACCAAACGCACCCAAAAATGTTTTGTTCCAATTTAGGCGATCCAGTCTATACTTGTATGCTGTGCGCATCACATAGTAAATCTAGGCTAATAACCGGGATAAGAATGCATAATGTTTTCAAAACTAGATATCATGGTTAGTAGAGGCCGATCTTTGATCAGGCGAGCGGGGGTGCTCACGAAGTGACCTTCCCCAATCGTACCCAAGTTCCCGAGCCGATGCAACTTTGGTGATGACGGACACGTGGCCTTAGGCAACGAGTCAAGGTTTCCTAAATTTCCCAAAAATAAAACATTTAGGTGGCGACTCTGTATTTGGCAAAGCAGTCCATGTTTAGCACTTCTTTCAAAAATCTGTTTTCTCAAAACGATTTGCCGAATTTAGACTCTTTGGTTCAGATTAAGAACCGTGACAATTGAGTCTTGAACTGTAGTGACCCCAAAATGAACGGAACGGGACTCATCCCTTCCGGGGCGTTTGGGGACGTCTACACACCCATTATTTCTCATTTCGGCCCAAACTAATTTTTGACAACTAGACAGTGAGTTATTTTTGGAAAAGTTTTTTTTTTGAGGTACTATTTTCTATCAGATTAATCATCTAATATATATATTTATCAGAGTACGTAGCGAATAACTTACACATATGACAAATTTAGAGGACGAAATTTTAAAAGGAGGGAAAATTGTAACAACCAAGATTTTTAATTATTCTATAGAATTTATACTTATATTATTTAATCTCAGTTCGGAAAATATATAATTTATTATATATCATTAGGTGTAATTTTGTAAAATAATATAATTATTAAAAGTTTAGGGGTCAAAATATAAATAATAATAATATAGATAATATAAATAATAATAATGGGTGTGGTACTAAAATAAATAATTAATTTTTTGTTAGTATATAATAAAGTGTAATTTAATTAGGAATTATTTTATTTATATAATTATATTAAAATATTGGGTCAAAAGGTAATTATCTTAAATATCTATTAAGGATAAGAACAAATCTATATAATTAATTATTGAATCTGGGGAGAGGGACACGTGTTGGCCGAATAACCCGTTCACCTCTCTATATATAGGGAGAGGTGATCTGCAGAAAGAGAGAAAGAAAGAAAGAAGAAAAGGAAAGAAAGGAAAGAAAAGAAAGAGAGGAAAGGAAGGAAAGAGTAGTGGAAGGTTAAAGGGTCTTTAACAGTTGAAAGTAAGGATGAGGTATTAAAGTTAAGGTGAGTTATATTATACCTTGAGTTACCAAAATGTATTTTACGTATGTTTTGACTTACCAAAATCTATTTTATACAAGTTATGTTTTATTAGTATGTTTTATAAAAGTTTGGATTACGTGGTTTTATTTCTGAACCCTATTTGCTTAAAAGGAAACCCATGGATATATTTGCTTATATTTTAAAGAATATTTGACTATGACCTTATAAGTAATTATGTTTTGTAAGTACCACCATGGGAGTCCCATGCCTTGGGGGACTTAAATAATCATTGGCTTCTGCTTGACCACTTTGTGGTCCTTTGTTTGTCATGGATCCATTGACCTCTGTTTTGTGCAGACCAAAATGCTGTGCAGAGCTAAGTGCTACACTTTTGTGGGAGCCACCTCTAGAATCCGTACGAGCCACCTCTTGAATCCGTACCTCTGTTCTGATTGTCACTTCTGTGATCTCTGTTCTGTTCTGTTCTGTACCGTGGTTATAGTTATATATTTATATAATATCTGTATTTCAGTTTCTGCTACTTAAATGATTTGTTTATGCAAATGTTTTGGCCTAACTAATTATCCATGGTTATTTCGTGTCCCTTATACTCTTGGTATAATATTTCTCACTCTTTCATGTGCTTATAGTTTTTTACCAATTTTCAAGAAATAGCTTTTGGAAAGTCTTAGATGCGGGGCTGCGGAATAGACACACACAACATTTTTATGATATTTCTCTATAAATTTTTTAATAAAATATAATTTGTAATAAAATATTTTAAAATTATTATTTTTTTATTATTTTAATATTGCTTCTTTTTTTTTATTTTTTTTTTTTAATTTAGAATTGGTAGGTTTTATTGTTTATTGGCGCCCACGAACTTAACCCTTGAGTGGGGTGGGTCGTGTCCACACCCTTTGCCACAGAGGCCAGCGCGGCTTGAGGTCATGGACGACGGCAATTGCTGGCCACAAGACGCGTGTGTGGTGATTTGGACTAAGGTTTATTTTGTCCATAACTCCTCCCATCTACAAACTTGGGTTGGCCCTTGGGGCCCAACCTAAGGTTGTACACCTAGAGCTTATATACTCACTAAAGCTCTCTTCAAGTTTCAATGTGGGACAACCCATATAAGGAAACCCACATTTAATTCTTGAATTTGTTCAATTCCACGAACCCGAAAACGACGTGAAGTTTCCATTCACTCATAAATAGTTTTGAAGAACCGTCTTCATCGTGTGACTTACCACGCGGCAAGGAACACGTCACCTCTTCGGACCCGCCCCAAAAGACGCTTGGGGCCCACTCAATTTTGGGTTCAAAGTTGGCCTAAAATAAGCCTAATAAAACCAATTTTCCAACAATCCCCTACATGAATGGAATTTTGACGGAGAGAAAATGCAATAACATGATCTAATTACAGGGAGTACAGAAATTGAAAATATTCTGCAAAGGATATGTAGCTTTGGGCTTTGAATCTTCCCTTGTGAGACATTTTTAGATTTACTAGCTAACCAGTGAACATGATGTCTTGAACTGTTCAGCCGTTTGTGTAAACCAAGACAATAGAACTCACACAGTATATCCCCAGACATAGTTTAATTCTCACTATTGTGTTCATTTTGGCCTTGAACAACCTAGTCTTTCATGAGTGCTCTAGAGAATTGTAGTCCTTCACAAATCTCATAGAACCGGCCCAGTTCACACTCATATAGGTGATTCTTATGAGGAGTATCTTGCTTTACTCCACTAGGTTTACCTAGATATAAGAATCATTAAAATTTTACTTAACCTAAAATGCTGCAGACATCACTATTTCATCATAGAAATGGGTAGGAGTTTGACTCTCCAGTGATCTTTCTGAGTCATTCACAATTCGGTTGTCCCTTTGAACCTTTGGGTTCTCCAGTCAACTAGGTTGGGTTGTCGTTGTGGTACCTCTTATTTAATAGGCTTTAGTCCCATTCTCCTTGATGAATTCTCAACTAGCTCTCTTGCTAACCCTTTGGTTAGTGGAACCATTATGTTGTCTTCTGACTTCACATATTCAATGGAAATAATTCTATTAGAGAGTAGTTGTCTCACGGTGTTATGTCGATGATGAATGTGTTGTGACTTACCGTTATACATATGACTCTGTGCTCTACCAATTGCTGATTGACTATCACAATGTATGCAAATATCAAACACCGGTTTTGGCTACATTAGAATATCTTCAAGGAAGTGGCGAAGCCATTCTGTTTCTTCCCCAGCTTTATCTAAAGCTATGAATTATGATTCCATAGTAGACCTAGTAATACAAGTCTGTTTGGAAGATTTCCAAGATACAGCCGCCCACCAATAGTAAAGACATACCCACTGGTGGACTTTGAGTCTCTAGTATCCTATATCCAATTTGCATCATAGTATCCTTCAAGTACTGCTGGATACCTAGTATAATTCAGCCCAATGTTACTAGTAAATCGGAGATATTTTAGAATCTTTATAATTGTTTTCCAGTGTTCTACTCTTGGATTATTCGTATATCTACTTAATTTACTTACTGCGTAAGCTATATCCGAGCGAGTGCAGTTCATCAAGTACATCAAGCTTCTAATAATTTGGGTATACTCTAATTGAGAAATACTTTCCTGTATATTCTTAGATAGAAACAAATTAACATCTACAGGTGTTCTAGCAAGATGATCATCATCTTTGCTGAATTTGTCAAGTATTTTCTCAATGTAATGAGATTATGAAAAAGTATAACCTTCTGATGTTTTTGTAATTTTCATATCAAGAATTACATCAGCAATTTCCATGTCCTTCATGTCAAAATGTTTATTCAACATTTTCTTGGTAGTTTTAATCATATCATTATTACTACCTATGATGAGCATATTATCTACATAAAGACATACGATGACATAACCTTTGTCTGTGTTTTTAATATAAACACATTTGTCACACTCATTAATTTTAAAACCATTTGACATCATTGCCTTGTCAAATTTTTCATGCCATTGCTTTGGCGCTTGTTTTAAAATATATAATGATTTAACTAATTTACACACTTTCTTTTCTTTTCCTAGAATAGAAAATCCTTCTGGTTGTTCTATGTAAATTTCTTCATCTAACTCGCCATTTAAGAAAGCAATTTTCACATCCATTTGATGAATTTCTAGATTGTACAAAGATACAATAACAATTAGCATTCTAATGGATGTTATTCTAGTAACCGGTGAGTATGTGTCAAAGTAATCAAGACATTTTTTTTGTCTATACTCTTTGACCACAAGTCTTATCTTGTATTTGTCAATTGATCTATCCGTTTTCTTTTTTTTTTTTTTTGAAAATCCACTTGTACCCAAGAGGTTTACAACCTTGTGGTAAGTCCACTAATTCCCAAGTGTGATTTTGTAAGATGGATTCAACTTCATTATTGACAGCTTCTTTCTATTAAGGAGCCTCAGGACTAGATATAGCCTCTTTAAAAGTTAAAGGCTCATTTTCTAACAAAAATGTCAGAAAATCTAGACCAAAAGATTTTGAGGTTCTAGCACGTTTACTACGCCTATGTTCCTCTTCTTCATTTTGATCTAGCTCTTACTCTTGATCATGTTCATGTTCTTGATCCTGACTAGTAATAGCATCATGAGATCTTTTATTACTACTAGTCTCTTGTCCAGTCTTATTTGGAAATACATGTTCAAAGAAAGATGCATTCTGAGATTAAATAATAGTATTTACATGCATTTCGGAATGTTCTGATTTATGAATCAAAAAATCGATATGCACTACTATTCTTAGCATAACCAATGAAAATGCAATCAACGGTTTTATGACCTATCTTAGTTTTTTTAGGACTAAAAATAGCCACTTTAGCCAAACACCCACACACTTTTAAATATTTGTAGGATGGTACTCTTCCATGCCACATTTCATAAGGTGTTTGATTCACTTTCTTTCGAGGTACTTTATTAAGTATATAATTTGCAGAGAATATTGCTTCTCCCAACAAGTTCTGAGGTAATCAAGAATTTATTAACATGACATTCATCATTTTTTTTAAAGTTCTATTTTTCCTTTCAGCAATTCCATTTTTGCTGAGGTGAGTAGGGAGCGGTGATTTGATGAATTATTCCACGTTCTTTACAAAACTCACCAAAAAGTGATTCATATTCACCACTTCTATCACTTCTTAGTTTTTTTGATTTTCTTACCAAGTTAATTTTCAACTTCATTCTTATATTGAATGAAAGTTTCCAAAACTTCATTCTTGATTCGAATTAAATAAACATAACTATATCTAATATAGTCATCTATAAAAGTGATAAAATATTTTTTCCCACCTCTGGTTTGAATTGATTTGAAATCACAAATGTCACTATGAATTAATTCAAGTGGCTCCGTACTTCTTTTAATTGAATGAAGAGGGGTTTTAGATAATTTTTCTTGAAAGCAAATTTCACATTTATGATTTGAATCGATGTCAAATTTAGTTAAACATTCCATATTAATTAATCTACATAAAGATCCATAATTAACATGTCCTAGTCTACCATGTCACAAATTTGAAGACTCAAGCAAGTAAGAAGAAGATGTATTTTTATTAATAACTGAGGGTACAACAGTCATTACATTCATCTTGAAAATGCCATCATACATGCAACCTTTTCCTACATACATCCCATTCTTAGTAAGTACAAATTTGTCACTCTCAAACACTAGCCTAAACCCATTCTTACTCAACAAAGATCCGGAAACAAGATTCTTTCGAATGTCCAGTACATGCAGCACATTGTTGAGAATGAGTTCCTTTCCAGATGTCATTTTCAGAACAATCTTTCCTTGTCCTTCAACTTTGGAAGTTAAGAAGTTGCCAATAAAAAGTTATTCACCGTTGTCCACTGTACAATAAGATGTGAACATCTTTTTGTCAACACAAATGTGGCGAGTAGCACTAGTGTCCACCCACCATTCTTTAGGATTTCCGACAAGATTTTGCCTCGGAAACAACTGCAGCAAGATTGATGTCATCTACACCATTGGATATATTGTCCACTTCGGTCATATAGGCTTGAGCAGGCTTCTTGCTTGTTCTTCTTTTGTTTTTACCTTTGCTACGACAATCTTTGGCTCGATGTCCCTCTTTGTCACAGATGTAACATTTGCCATTAAACTTGTACTTTTTATTTTCCCTTTCTTTAAAGCCTTGTGATGAACTTGCTTCAAAAGACTTTCGTTGCTTGATTTTTGAAGCATGTTCCACCACATTTGCCTTAGATTCCATAGGATGCTTATCAACTCATTTTTCAGAATTGCGGTTGTCCTCCTTAATCCTCAAACGCACAATTAATTCTTCTAAAGACATTTCTTTGCGCTTATGTTTGAGGTAGTTCTTGAATTCCTTCCAGCCTTGTGGTAATTTCTCAATTAACGCTGTAACTTGGAAGGATTCACTGAGAGACATACCCTCTACGTGATGCAGAATAAGTTAGAGATCTTGAACTTGGTTGATCACAGTCTTAGAATCAACTATCACAAAATCCAGGAATTTGCCAACCACAAATTTCTTTGAGCCGGCATCTTCCGTTTTGTATTTTTTTCTTTAAAGACTCCCAAAGTTCATTTGCTGTCTTGATAGGACTGTAGACGTTGTATAATGTTGTTAAGTTCGTTCAAGATGTAATTCCGGCAAATGAATTCAGCATATTTCCAGGTATCAACCGCAACAACCACTTGCCGATTGGTTTCATCCTCTTTCAAAATAGGAGCATCCTCACGGAGAAAACGAGCCAGGTTCAGAGTTGTAAGAGAGAACAACATCTTCTGTTGCCATCTTTTAAAATCAATTCCAGAGAACTTCTCTGGCTTCTCACCGTGATTTACCGGTACTGTCACAACAGGAGAGGATGTTGGCGCAATTGCAGCCACCACACTAGTACTTGTTTGGGCATTAGTTTCAATAGCCATGAATTCTAAATTATAAAACAAAATTATAATTAGATTTTATACTACACAGAAAATTAAACCAAATTCACATAATTAAAATCTGTAAAAATAAAAGAAACAAGAATGTAACTTTTATTTTTCAATTAATTTGGAAATAAAATAAAATTTTATTTAACCAAATTAATTCCACACAGAAAATTAAATTTCTGTAATACTTCAATAATTAAAACACTAAAACAGAATTTTAATTAATGAATACTTAGAAATAATTTCTGAAACCCAAAATTAAGTTCTAAAAAAATTTCACAAATAAATATTTTGAATTGTTAATGATACCGGTATATTACTACTAGTTGTCAAAGAAAATAGACAGTATATTACTACTATCTGTTAAATAGTATATAATCACTATTTGTTTTTCAAACCAGAATATTATTTTGTAAATCCACAGAAAATAATTTTTGTAAAAGAAGAAAAATAAAGGGAAACAAATGAAAATTTCTGTAAACAGAATAATTCGAATCTATCTTAAGATTGTTGGACCAATCTTCTATGTAAATAAATAAATTGAAACTAAATCAAACAAAATAAAATAAATAACTTACATAATTTATTTTATCGAACAGAATGAAAAATAAAAGACCAAGTCGAGTGTGTGACACTCTGTCCTTAAGACAGATTCGCCCTGCTACGATGCTTACGGTTATGTGGCATTTATCTCCTAGGATACAATGATCTTCACAAATTTGTAGTAGCACTCCAAACAAATTTGTCTGGCGAACTAGACCTTGTATTCTATACTCTATTAAATTTCCTCTAAAATTATAATGAAGAATAAATAATGCAAAAGAGAAAACAGGACAACAAACATATAAATTGCATACTGATTTTTGGATCTGGAAAAATACTGGAACATATCTGGTTTTATAGACCTGAACAGGTGCAAAATTTGAAGTGAACATATGGGTTTTTGAATTGAACAGGTGCTGTTTGAAATCAAACAGATTTGCAAACTGTTTCAACAGATTAACTGTTGCAGTTGGAAAACTGTCCAGATTTTGAATCTGTTTGGACAGTTTAACAGATTTGAAATAGTTTAAATCTGTTCGGTAGTTTCTGTAGGAAATTTGGACAGAATGAGGCACAAATTTGGACAAGAATTTGAATTCAAATTCAAATTCGAATTACAAAATTTAAATTAATTTTTCCTGCAAGAAATTTTGGAAAAAATTTAAATAAATTTTGTCTAAAAAATCAATATCTGAATTGACTCGACCCCGGCACGAACGGACGGACGGAGCGGCGTGCGTGTGGTGATTTGGGCTAAGGTTCATTTTGTCCATAACTTCTCCCTTCTACAAACTTGAGGTGCTCCTTGGGGCCCAACTTAAGGTCATACACCTAGAGCTTATATACTCACAAAAGCTCTCTTCAAGTTTCAATGTGAGGGGACCCATATAAGGAAACCCATATTTAATTCTTGAATTTGTTCAATTCCACGAACCCGAAAATGACGTCAAGTTCCCATTCACTCATAAATGGTTTTGACGAACCGTCTTCATCGTGTGACTTACCACGCGGTAAGGAACACGTCACCTCTTCGGACCCGCCCCAAAAGACGTTTGGGGCCCACTCAATTTTGGGCTCAAAGTTAGCCCAAAATAAGCCTAATAAAACCAATTTTCTAACACTCACATGGGTTGGTACTATCATTATGAGCCTGTCCTAAGTACTTAAGGACTTGGGAGGATAGTCCACATGGAGTTGGGCTCAGTATGATCTGCCCACATAGGTATCTGGCCCATATCGGATGACCGTTCGGATTTGGGTTTAATGGTTTGAACCCGTTCCATTCATATTTAGCCCCTTCAAGGCTTTACATGATTAATTATGTGACAAATGAGTAAATTAGAAATTTTTTTTTTAGCATCTTAATAATCTTTTTTCAAATTTATTATACATATATAAAATGTAAATAAAAATTGAATGAGCATATAAAACTTGCCTAGAATGAGAAGTGAAAATTCAGTATACTGGTGATATCGATAATGTGATATCTCACTAACAAATAATAAACCCAATATATGGAATGTAAATCTTACTTTTTAGGTGTCACATATATATAGGAAGATAAATGGTAAAAAATTATTAGATGGTGATTATTATATGGTATGATAGATTGATTTTGTTTTTTTTTTTACCAAAATAAGGGTTAGTTTTGCAATTGGAGTGGCGAAATAGAAAAAAAAGGAAAGGATATGGTTTCTCTCAAGTTTTCAATTAGATAGGAGAGGTGTTGTTGGGCATTGTGGACTCATTTTTAGATCTATTTCGATAATTTGAACTGTTCATATTTTAATATTTGTCAGGTACATCATCCTTGTAAAAAAATAAATCGATTGGATAACAAGAACCATTTGTTTAGATCAATTTTATATATAAACAATAGACGATGAGAAAATAAATACTTTATATACAATTAATTTAAATACGTAATTATTACTATTTGATGAATTTAATTTTTTATAAAATTAATATAACCGATAAATTTTAAAATATGAATTATTATTAAAATGAAATAGAAAGGTGGGCTTTGAGCCGGACTGGGCTTTACAATCCGATTACAGACACGAACAGTCCAATCCAAAGGGAAAAGGGGGCGAGAAAGGGAAAGAAAACCAAACTTAAAAAAAAAAGAAAAAGACCTTTGAAGTCTATCGGGTGAGAAGCTACTAGAAGAAGTCAGCTTGGGTTCCATCTCTCGCAAGTTCAGTCGTAGCATATCAAACCCTTGCCTTCTCCGTCTCTCGATTCAATCTTTCGAAAGCTCCGTCCATCGAACGCCATGGACGCCGCAAAGTTGGATCAATTGAAGCAATTCATCGACCAGTGCAAGTCCGATCCCTCTATCCTCACCGATCCTTCTCTCTCCTTCTTCACTGACTATCTCCAAAGGTAACATATATATGTGTATATGGATCCATATGCACCTGTATATGCTTATATATGATGTGTGTAAAAATGCCTTACTGTTGAATTTGATTTTGGTGTGGTTTTGATTTGTTTCAGCCTCGGCTGTAAGCTTCCTCATGGAGAGTGCCCTCACAACAAATCGGTACTTCTGCAACCATCTCTCTCTCTCTCTATATATATATATATATTTAAAATCCGTTTGGCTGCTGAGAAAATGTAGGAAAATGAGTGAAAGCAGAATTCTTTGGTGAGTAAAAATAATAGAAATGGAGAGAGAAAAAAACTTTCATCACTTGTTTGGCTGATTGAAGAGGTGAGAAATGGTGAGGAGAATAACTCTATTTAAATGCTTTTTTTGTTTCTCAACAAAAATTGGTGAGATTTGGCGAGAAACCAAAGTTGCTTTATAATTGTTTTTTCTCTTCAAAATACCTAATTTTTCCATCCAAATACAAAAATTAAAAATAGAAGTACACATGGTGAGAAAGAGTTTTTTTTTCTCCTGACCTAGATGAGAAATCATATTCTTTCATTTTTTATTTTTATTTTCCTCATCTAATTTACCAAAGGGACAGTATGTAGTTTAGGTTTTTTTTTGTGACCTGGGAACTGTCAATCAATTTAAAATTTTGGGAGTTTTAATGTTTTGTTTAATGAATATGATTACAGAAGCCTTATGTTGTGGAAGAGAGTGACGAGGATTTGGAGGAAAATGAGGAGGAGCCTCAACCACATGGAACTGCTGAAGAGGAGGAAGAAAGCGAGATAGTTGAATCTGATCTTGAGTTTGAAGGTGAAACTGTGGAACCTGACAATGATCCGCCACAGAAGGTGTGTCTGCGTGTTGCTCTTATTAAGCAGGCTGATTTTGGATTTTGATATTCTGTAACATGAATATCTCTTTAACATTGAATTTTGCAGATGGGAGACCCTTCTGTCGAGGTCACAGAAGAAAACCGGGATGCTGCCCAGGAGGCAAAGGCAAAGGCCATGGAAGCAATTTCTGAAGGTATTTTAATTTCATTACATACAAACAGACACCTATAATGTATGCATGAAAAAGCATGTTTGCAGAATTTGATGGCTTTATGGTTAATCAGGTAAGCCCGAGGAAGCAATTGAGCATCTCTCACAGGCGATTTTGCTCAACCCAACCTCAGCAATTATGTATGCAACCAGAGGTAAAGTGTTTGTCAGTAATGGTGCTTTCCTCCACTCCTTCATATCTCTTTCTATGTTGTGTTTATGTTCTTATATTTGATGTAGAAAAATTTCTTTAATTTCTTACAGCTAGTGTGTATATCAAAACGAAGAAACCCAATGCTGCTATCCGAGATGCCAATGCTGCTTTGGAGGTTTTTCTTTCCTCACTTAGCAGAATAGTATAGTTTCTTGATTGTAATTTAGAAATGTACTGGGCACGTCATGAATGCATCTGCAATTTCATCCTCGTTACGTTCGGAATGCTCACATTTGTGGCATTTGTGTCATCCTTATTGTCATCCTGTATGGTCGATCAAATTTATATGGTCAATTTTAAATTATACTTAACTTATGTATGAGTCTTGAAGATGGTTAGAATGTGATGTTTTTTGTGATGATGGGTGTTGCATTTCCTTGAATGCTTATTACAGATTAATCAAGATTCGGCTAAAGGGTACAAATCCCGTGGCATGGCATGGGCAATGCTTGGTCAATGGGGAGAGGCTGCTAAGGATCTTCACTTGGCATCAAAGCTGGACTACGATGAGGAAATAAGTGCTGTACTAAAGAAGGTTTGCCTTCTTTTTTAATGTTTTGAAATACTATGTATCTTTTACATTATTAAGGGTAATCTTTCCCTGATGTTTCTTTGCAATTGGTGTTGTCTTTTCTTTTCTTTCCTTCTCTTTATTTTTATTTTTTTTCTTTTGGGTGAGATTTTGGAGGATGCATTCTGAGTTATGATAAAGATGCTTACAAGTAACAAGCGCACAAATTATTGTGAAAGACATGAGAACATGCTAAAATAGGAGTGAAACCATTGTATTAGCCTCTCCTATTTTAGCATCTCACTTAAGTTTTTTTGCATAGGTTGAACCCAATGCACACAAAATTGAGGAACACCGTAGGAAGTATGAGAAGTTGCGCAAAGAACGAGAAGAAAGAAAGATTGAACGTGAGAGACAACGTCGTCGTGCTGAAGCTCAGGTATGATATACTTGTTAATAAAGTTCCCTATTAATCATCTTGTCTGCAACTCATACTTGGTTATGCATTCTGTTCAAGGCTGCATATGAGAAGGCTAAGAGAAAAGAGCAGTCATCTTCAAGTAGTAGGGCTGGAGGCATGCCTGGAGGATTTCCTGGAGGTTTCCCTGGTGGCATGCCAGCAGGAATGGGAGGAATGCCTGGAGGTTTCCCTGGTGGCATGCCAGCAGGAATGGGAGGAATGCCGGGAGGTTTCCCTGGTGGCATGCCAGCAGGAATGGGAGGAATGCCTGGAGGTTTCCCTGGTGGCATGCCAGCAGGAATGGGAGGAATGCCGGGAGGTATGCCTAACATTGACTACAGCAAAATATTGAATGTAAGATGATACAACTTTGGATCAACCTTCTTTCACTTTCTGTGTTTTTGTTTGTTTTATATGCTTTAGTTATCCCATTCTGTGAAACCAAATGTTTCATGGCCAAGTAGAACTTGGTGTTCATATACTTGCACTCTTGGCTGAATGATGCTTCTTGTTATTATTATTTGGAGCAGGACCCTGAATTGATGGCGGCATTCAAAGATCCAGAAGTCATGACTGCTCTTCAAGATGGTACTTTTATTTCCATTGTAGTATTTGTTGTTTTTGCAGCTTCTTTTATTGTTTTTCTATTATCGCATTTGCATCAACTTATTATCATGCTAATGCTAACTATTGCAATTAGTGGAGACATTATGGTTTTATGTTCATGTACTTATTTGAACTCCATTGGGGTAAATGTGCTGAAAGACTTTGTTTTCATCTTACAAAATTGTAGGATTAGTAAGGACATTTAAATTGATATGCAACATGGATCATCATAGTGTATTGGTTGAGATATTGAAATAGTGGTATTTACTTGCTTTGGTTTTGCTTTTTTTGAATTGATACTAATGGAAATCTTTATACATGGAACAGATATGTATACCTGTTTGTTCGATTCCTCATTTTATTTTGTAGTTTCCAAGTTTCTGGAACCATTAGCATAACTTTTGTTCTATGCCTGTATGAACTAGGATGTAAAGTAGGTCCTTTACTACCTGTTTTTCTTGTTTTCTTTTTTGTTTTCACACATCCGTATCTATCATTAAATTGATTGCAATTTCTATGTTCATATCAAACTTGGGAGGTTATGGAGCAATTGCTTACCTGCCAGTGCAGCACGAGGTGGCCTTGGCAGAATAAAATCTGCTCAATTATGATCCCCTATAACTGCCTGCCTTGCTCTATGACTTCTTATACTTCTAGCATATTATGTTGCTGTTGGCTATTCCATCCTAACCTTCTAGACCAGAATCCCTATGTATTTCTCTTTTATTTGCGCCACCTTTTGTTCCATCATCATTTGATTCATTAATATTTGTATATTTTCCTCACATCTGACCTCATATTGGAAGTTGTTTCATGTGATGTTTGTAACAGTTGAAAATTGAAATATTCAGAGTCTCCAAGTTGCACAAGCTTGTTTTCTTCATAATTAAAGAATCTATTTTCTGCAAAAATTATTTCGTTCACTTTTCCCAGTTGTCCTTGCTCTATTTCAACAAAGTGCCTTTATGCTTTGCCTACCGTCAACCCTTGCATCTATTTGTTTTTTTCTTCTGCTTTTTAGACAATTCTCATTACATGTCTACATAAAATGCATACATTTTTCCCTGGTTAGTTATAGTATATACGTACCTGTTATATGTGTATGTATAATATATGCATGTATGTCTAAGTTGTAGATTGGAATTGTACAAATCAATGGAAAACAAAAGAGTAAATAAAAAAATGAGTACACAAGTGGGCATGTAGCTTGTTTAAAACTTCAAATTCAAAGTTTTTAATTGATACAAAATTATTGTCAAAAGGTAAGGGAGGGAGGGAGAAAACAAAGAGAGGGGTTTGCAGCGGTTGAAGGAGATGATTAGTTTTTGTGCTTGGTTTGTTGGTTGAGTTTAAAGTCATCAAAAATCTTTTCAATTTTTATTTTTATTGTTTTGGTCTGTTCTAGCCCAAGTTCAACATTTTTGTTTTTTTCATCACTTGTGATTTCGGTCCAGCCCAAACTCAGACCAAAACCCATAGAAAAATGTGCATTGAGTCAGTGTTGTCAAAGTGAGCTTAAAGCGCAACAACCAAAGTGCAATTTGTAGCTAAAGTGAAGTGCAATTACAAGAGTGCATTTTTTTGGGCTTTATTTATTTATTTATTTTTTTCAAGTTTAACCTTTTGATTACAATATTATTGAATGAACAATTGATAATGGCTATCAAATGTCTGGGTTGTGAAAATTTTGGAAGGCATTAGAAAAATTATATAAAAGCTATGTTTAAATATCTATGATGGGTTGGTCAAGTGACTTTCATGCTATTTATTAATAATTGTTTTCAAATTTGCTTTATAGAATTTTAAGAATTGAAGCCGCCTATGTAAAATTTGCGCCAACAACTTTTGTACAATTGCACGAGACTAACAATTTTAGTTAGAAGGCTAAATATATACTATTTGATTTGAGTTTTTTAAAACTTATTATTATATTTTATGCATAATTTTTGAATGTACATTATTTTTATAAAATGTGTGCTCTACTTTAATTAGGCGTGTGATTGCAGTTAGGCTTTTAAAGGCCTTTGCACTTAAGTGCACCTCACACTTTCACTGACACTGAGTTGAGTTTGGGCAGAGTGGACCAATATCTAAATGGTCTTGAACTCGATCTTGGAGAAGTCATTCTCAATTGGGGCTGAGGCTGGTCAGTCCTCACCCCAGCTTGGACCAGCTGGCCTATGTATGCTTAGGCTGGTAAATTTCACACTTCCACCATTGTTAATGTATTTTAATTTTTCTATTTATTTATTGTGCATGTTGCATGTTGCATTTTGCTTATGACTGTTATCACTCAACTGTCACCTATTCTTGTTATTAGGGGGCTGCATTTAGTGAGCATTTATGAGTTTTCAGTTAATATAGTTAAATATTTCAATGAACACTTTCAACTAGTGAATTAGAAACTTGACCATGTGATGTTAGTCAGTAAGTTGTTTGATGATGATGATTATGCTGGCAAGCTTGAAAAATTGATATTGTTTTCTTCTCTGGGTTTTCTTCAAGTTGGACATTGGAACTTCAATTATTGTCTATTTTTGTCCTTGGTTTTCACATGTTGGTTTGCTTGACTTCTCATCCCTGCATGACCATATTAGGCATTGGTTATGAACTTTAGCGTATATAGCTGTGTAGTGGGTTAATGGCTCCCCTAGCATTTTGTTATTCTTATATTTTACGTGGACATAATTATCTCACCTATTAGCATCACTGAAATTTGCCTGAGTGAGGAGTTTGTAGAAGCATGCAGTTTTGTACATTTTCATAGTATGCCTTGTATTACATGCCTCTGAGAGTAGAAATTGCTCTTCCATCACACAAAGGCAGCTCTCGTATTCGTGGCATTATTTTATTTTCTTATTTTGTTACTCAAATTGTTTTGCAGTGATGAAGAATCCAGCTAATCTTGCAAAGCATCAGGCAAATCCCAAGGTGGCTCCCATTATTGCAAAAATGATGGGTAAGTTTGCCGGATCAAAGTAGTCAGTTTTCATTTGGTTAGCAGCATGTTACCGACGAGAATTCTTTAGTTTTGCACAAGTGAAGTTACTGTGAAAGTTTTTCCAATATTGTGACTAATGATTCATGTGATATGAATGTTGGCCTTGTGATTGAAAGCAAAAATTGAAAAGCAAACTATTATTTCTGAGAACTATGCTTGGTTATCATTTTTCAAAAACACTTTTTAGAAAATTCTATTCTTTTATTTTCTGTGTTTTTTTTATTTTTATTAAATTTTTTTAATATTTTGAGGAATTTTTTTTAATTTTTAAACATACCTAACATACAGATACCTAAAAGGTAAAAAAAAATTGAATAAAACCTTTTGAAAATTCACTAAATACTAAAAATATATATAAAAAAAAAATGAGAATTCAGTACATTTTTTGTATTTTTATGTATTTATTAATTTTTAAAAATATTTTTTTACAAATTTTTTATTTTTTAGATACATCTAAGTAAGGTGCATCTAAAAAAGTAAAAAAAATGTTTAAAATTTTAAAAATATTCACTAAAAACAAAAAAATTCAAAAATTAAAAATTCAGTTTTCAAAAAACTTAATTCAAATACACTGAATGTAATTTGAATTTTTGTTTTAAGGGTTGGAGGTGGAAATTTTCATATTTCTAATCCTTGTATACTGCCCAGTATTGATGATGACCCTCCATTCTTACAAGTGAGCATGCAAATTTAGTACATAATTTTTTGTATGTTTATCAGGCAGTGGGGGCGGCGGCGGCTTGGCGTCACTGTGGACGCCAAGCCGAAGAAATAGCTATGAACTAACTAGTTAAATCAGCTAGGTTGGGGAGATCAAAAATTTCTTGTTTTCATTATTTTTTCTTTTTTTTTTTTATAATCGGGTGTTCGGCCAGCTTTCTTCCGTAATTCTGAAGTTAATGATCAGGTAAATTTTCATGGACTCCTTGGGATAAGTCCAATTCGGAGACTTTAAATCTGCGGCCAAGGGGTTCTCCTGTATCAAACTCGCTATCTACTAGGATTGGTTATGGGCCTGTTCACCCCAATCTGATACATTTTGGGTTTGGGGTAAATATTTTGGTCTATAAATTTGGATTGGGTCGAGATCTTTGAGTTCGGTTATGTTTACTGGACTTGGGATGAGAAATTTTGGTCTGCCCAGGCTTGTCCGATTGTAAAATACTAATTTAATTTTGTATGTAATTTTAGTTACACAAAAAATTTGAAAAAAAGAAGGAAATATATATTTGTTAATGGGGACAGGAGATTAAGGACACAGGGTTCTAAAAATATTTGTTGAAAGTTTGTTATATGAAAAATTGATGAAAGTGAGGTAAAATTCTATGAAGGGGTTGGTTACTATAGGGAGTGAATGAATGTGATTCAATAAAAATATTATAGTATATATTAAGATGTGTTAAGTAAGAATGGCATCCATTTTTTTTGTTTGGCAAATATAAAAACTTCATTTATAATAAGAAGACAAAGTACAATAGAGTCTCGGGACAAATAACAAATTGCTACAGAATATAAGGCAAACTAAACAAATCCTAGGATAATATCCGTTCACATGCATAGGCTCCTTTTCTTCTCTTTCTTAAAGGGTAACATTTATTATAAAAATATATAATATATAATATATATATATTATAAAATTATGTAATAAACGCGCCTATGATACATATCTTTTGAAGAGTATGATGGATTGAGAATTTAAATTTTGAGGGGGGCAAATAAACATATAACTTCTCATTTTTCGAAATTATCTTAGGGTTATTTGAGGAAGTGAGTTAAAAGTCGTTTTCCAACTTTTAACTTACTTCTCTCTCTCACAAAAAAGTCAAAAATCAACTTTTAACAATCTTTTCAAAACTCCTCTTAGAGCATCTCTGATGGTAAGTTATTTGAGCTATCATTGTCAAAACAAAAATCAAAATTTCAAATTTCAATTTTGTCAAAAAAAAAGCCAAAACAAAAAAACGCGTTTTTTAAAGACGTAACAACAAAAAAAAAAAAAAAAAACGTCGTTTTTTGCATTTTTTCCCTAAAATTTGAGTTACGAGACATTTTCCTTCTCCTAATTTGACAAGAGTTCTAAAAAATGTTGCTCCAATTGACTTTTATAACCCTTGCCAAATTTGGCAAATGCTATTTCATCTCTCAAATTTGGCAACAGGTTTGACAATTGCCAACCTTGCCACATCATCCAAATAAACAGAATTTGACTTCAAAATTTTCATGGAAGAAATAAACAAAGTTGAACAATAATATACCAGAGATGGAACAATAATATAAAAAAATAAATAAACAAAATGGAACAAAAAAATATTTAATTTTTCAATTTTTTTCATTTTTTATATTTATTTAGTCGGGTATAATGAAAATATATAAAAAAAATTTTACAAACAGTTAAAAAAAGGTCACAAAAAAAATTTAAAAAAAAAAAATCACTAAAAAATTTATATCCAAACAATACTTACAAATTTAAAGAGAAAGTTGGTTGAGATTTGTCAAAATAGCATATGCACCATTAGAGTACCATTACTATAATTTGACAAATTATTATTATTCATTGCTAAATTATAATAATAGCAATGGTATTATAGCAAATACTATTGGAGATGCTCTTAGTATTTTTAGTATAATATACATAATTTTTTTAATTTTTGAGAGTGTGCCATGCTAAATCCATCCATGTGTGTATCGTAGCATTACCTATACTATTGTAAGAATAGAGCGTTATCATCAATATTGGGCAGTATATACGGATCAGAAATATGAAAACTTGTTCTAATTTACATTGTTCTCAGAAATGATACTTCGCTTTCGATAACAAGTCCAACATTCATGTCATACGAAAACTGCCTATTTTGATCCGGCAAACCTACTTACCCATCATTTTTGCAATAATGGGGGCAACCTGGTGCTTTGCAAGAGTAGCTGGATTCTTCATCGGGCATTGCTACATCCCCCTAAAAACACTCTCTCTAATCCCCCTAATTTCCATATCAAGTAAGAAAAAAAAAACGAGGAAACAGTTACCCAAAATAGAAATTAGGCGGATTAGAGGGACAATTTTTAGGGCTCCAAATCATTTTCCATTCTTCATCACATCTTGAAAAGCAGCCATAACCCATGCTGTTATGGTGCTACTGAAGTAACCAGTCAAAAGGCCCTACGGAGTGGGTGACCTAAGAGTTGTTCTTCACATGGATGAATGAGACTTGAAATACCTTTTTCTATATATTTAAAATACTACGTAAAAATTTGGGGGAATTGAAATTTAGAAGTTTTTTGAAAAATTATTTACAGATATATGAAAAATTTTAGAATTTTAATTATTATTGTTTACAAAGTTTACCATTAATGTGTCATCTTTTTTTTTCTTTCTAAATTTGTATTGAATTGTAATTTTTCTTATAAAATTAAGCGTTTATAGCTGTCGGAGAGTGGCAATTAATCAGATTTTTTTTGTACTATGGCTCTTGATCTTCTACTGGGGACTCAATTTTTCTAGGACTCCCAAAGCACTCTCTTTGGTTTTAAAAAATACTAAAAATTATTTTGATAAAAAATAAAAATAAATAAAATTTTAATATCTTTTTAGTGTTTATTTTCACCAAATTAACTTTACAACCCAAAAAAAACAAAAATGTGGAAAGGAGTTGATTGAATTTTTCCACTGGCGTGCTACCAACCTGCTCAGCACAGGCCTAACTATTGGTTGGGGAAGGTGAATGTTTCTTTTTTCCGCAGAAGCAAACAAAGCTAATTGATAAGGCTTAAATTTCCAATTTTTCACTTCTGACAAGTACTCCTAATTTTTTTTTTTTTGTTTTGTTCTTGAACAAGAAGTACTCCTAACTCTGTCCTCCACTTTTCCTCACCAACCACCATTTCATTATCTTCACTTTCTCTCTCTCTCTTTTCTTTTTTCTTTTTTCTTTTTTTAATATCACCACAGTAAAATATTATTTATTTTCATTAATTTCTTAATTTTTAAATAAGGAAACTAGTTATAAATATTGGTAATGACATAAAATGGTGACAAAAGATAAGTGATATATAATATTTATTTTCTCTAAATTATGTTTGGATTTGAAATTTGAGAGAAATATGTTGAAAAAAATACAAAAGTAAAGAAAATTAAATGAAATAAAAACCAAATTTATAGGGTAAGTATTCAATAGTATCGGGATGTCATGTGGCTTTGTTCTCATGCTGTTTCTAATCGATGATGTAGTTGGAAATTTTACAAATCCACATTTGATTGAGATTAATGCATCTAATATATTTTACTGGTTCTTATTTCTTAGAAAAACTACGTAGATAATGAGACATGATATTTTAGAATTATTTAATAATTTTTTAAATTGGTATCATTTTTTCCTTTTATTTTACCGTTTTGCCTACAAAATTTTGATCAAATATAAGATTCAAGCATAGTCTTTAGGCTTAATTAGATCATTAATTTGGATATAAATTTAGAAAAGAAAAGAAAAAAAAGAAAAAAAATGAGAAAAATGTGAGTAAAATATAAGTTACATTTTGGTTTTTTTTTTATTTTTTTATTTTTAAAATTCTTATCAAAATTTATGATTCAATCACAACATCAATATCTTATCAGACAAAAAGGTACAAATTCTCAACTTCCCCTAATCAAACTGGGGAGCGTGTTGTGAGATTCACTTGTTAGGGAAAATATGTGATTCCCCACAAGTAAATCAATCAATGGAAATAAAAATTAATGTGGAAAAATTAAATCAAAGGCAACATAAGAATTTTTACGTGATTCCCTAAATGTGAGGTACGTCCACGGGATCGAAATCCGATTCCAATATCAACTAAAGAGTTTCCAGACAATTACAAATGAGACACGAAAGGTCTCACAAAACCACCCCTAGATGAATTCCAAATAATCACAAATAAACAAGAGGAAAGACTTCACCAAATAGATGAACCAAAATCTTCAAAAACCAAAGCTGTAGAAGACCCAAAATAATAACCCAAATCTCACACCTTCAATGTGAACTCCAAACAGTGCTTTGAAACCAAATAATTGTACGGAAAAACAAAACACCGATAGAGGAGGAAGCAATTGTTATGGCTGTCCCATAAACCAAAAAACCCACCGGATTATGTATCAATTTTCATTCTGCTGCTACACATCTCCCAAAAGAACTAAACAATATCAAAATATATATATATATATATTGTGAATCTAGGTTTTTATCAAAACCCTAGTTGTATCTAAATTGGATTGGGTTTTCACAAATTAGATATAATATATAAAAATATATTATAACTAATACCAAATCAAATTAAACTCTTTTAATAAACCAATTGGGTTCCACACTCCAATAAGGAGATATACCCAACAATTCTTCCCCTACCGACTTAGGTGGAGACATCAACAATACCCGTCAAAGTTTGACACTTCAAATGTTTGTGCCTCGATAAAGTCTTAGTCAACATATCTGAAATATTATCATTTGTATGAACCTTTTCGAGTTGCAACAATTTTGAATCTAACACATCACGAATCCAATAGTATCTCACATCAATGTGTTTCGATTTCGAATGAAAAGTAGAATTTTTACTCAAATGAATAGTACTTTGACTATCACAATAAAGCACATACTTTTTTTACTTTAAACCCAACTCTTGTAAAAATTTCTTCAACCATAACTTTTATTTGCAAGCTTCTGTAATAGCAATAAATTCAGCTTCGGTAGTTGAGAGAGCAACACATTTTTGTAATTTAGATTGTCATGCCACAGCTCCCCCTGCAAAAGTCATCAAATACTCCGAAGTAGATTTTCTAGAATCAACATCACCAGCCATGTTAAAATCTGTGAACCCATCAAGTATCGGCTTACCATCTCGAAAATACAAACACACCTTTGAAATCCCTCGAAGATGTCTAAGAATCCATTTTACCGCTGCCCAATGTTCTTTAACCGGATTAGAGAGAAACCGACTCACCACACCAACGGCGTGAGCAATATCTGGTTTTGTACAAATCATGGTGTACATCAAAGAACCAACTGCTAAAACATAAGGAATTTTCAACATCTCTTTTTTGTCTTTTTCACTTGCAGGACATTAATTCAAACTAAGCTTGAAGTGACCCGCAAGTGGACAACCAACCGATTTTGCTTTATTCATGTTGAACCTCTTAAGAATTTTCTCAATGTAGCTTTCTTGAGACAACCAAATCGAACAATTTTTATACCAAGAATTTGCTTTGCTGGTCCTAAATCTTTCATAGCAAAAGACTTGGTTAATTCTAATTTCAAACTGTTTATCATGGTAGAATCTTGACCCACAATTAACATGTCATCAACGTAAAGCAAAAGAATAATAAATTTACCATTCGGGAAATTTTTCACAAACACACAATGGTCCGAAGTGATTTTAGAAAAACCATTATTTATCATGAAAGAGTCAAATTTTTTGTACCATTGCCACGGGGCTTGCTTGAAACCATACAAACTTTTCTTCAATTTACAAACAAATTTCTCTTTCCCTTTTTTCACAAAACCTTCCAGTTGCTCCATGTAAATTTCTTTTTCAAGATCACCATGAAGAAATGCGGTTTTCACATCAAGTTGCTCAACTTCAAGGTTCATACTTGCAGCCATGCCAAGTACAACCCGAATAGAAGGCATCTTTACAACTGGTGAGAAAATTTTGTCAAAATCAATACCTTTCTTTTGCCCAAAGCCTTTCACAACAAGACGTGCTTTGTATCTCAGATTCTTGCTAACATTCTTCAATTTGAAAACCCACTTATTTTTTAGAATTTTTCCCTCTTTAGGCAACTTCACTAAATCATAAGTGTGATTTTCAAGTAAGGAATTCATCTCATCTTCTACGGCCTTTTTCCAATCACCTTTCTTTGCATGCTCAATTGCTTCTTGGTAGCTCTCAGGCTCCTCTTAATCGGAAATCAACACAAATTCATTGTGAGGATACTTTCTTGAAGGTTGTCGGTCCCTTGTAGATTTTCTCAACTCAAGTTGTGATGGTGGTTCTTGAGTTAGATCCTCTTCCTCAATTTCTAGCTCAACTTCATTAGGATTAGTATCATCCTTCACATCTTCAATAGGTGGCTGCACATCTCCCCTATTTTCATCACCAACTGAAAATGAAGGAGATGAATCTATGTCAATGAGATCACTAGTTTTTGGCTTCGGTTGATCACCTTTGCCAAAGTCTTTAATTGTTTGGTCTTCAAGAAACACAACATTACGGCTTCGAATAACTTTCTTGTCGACCGTATCCCACAATCTATAACCAAACTCATCACGCCCGTAACCAAGAAAAATGCATTGTCTTGACTTACTATCAAGCTTGGACTTTTCATCCTTTGGAATATGAACAAAAGTTCGGCAACCAAACACTCTTAAGTGCTCATAAGATACATCTTTGCCAATCCAAACTCTTTCAGGAACATCACCATTCAAAGGATAGGAAGGAGACAAATTGATCACGTCAACCGCTATTTTCAATGCCTCATCCCAAAAGGATCTTGGCAGTTTAGCTTGTGAAACCAAATACCTTGATTTTTTTACAATTGTGCGGTTTATCCTCTCGGTAACGCCATTTTGTTGAGGAGTCTTCTTAATTGTCTTTTGGTGCCGAATACCTTGACTGCGACAATACTCATCAAATGGCCTAATGTATTCACCATCATTGTCTGATCGGATGCACTTCAATTTCTGCTATGTTTCTCTTTCAACCATGGCCTGAAAATGCTTAAATACTTCTAGAACTTGATCTTTAGTTTTTAGTATAAAAGCCCAAACTTTCCTTGAATAATCATCAATGAAAGTAACAAAATAAAGTGCATCAATATGTGTTCTAACTTTTAAAGGACCACAAACATCCGAATGAATCAACTCTAACACATTTTCTTTTCTAGAAGTAACATTTTTATGAAAAGAAACTCTATATTGTTTACCCGCCAAACAATGAACACAAGTTTTAAGGTGTGTACCTTTCAAACCGGGTAGAAGCTCTTTCTTGAACAAAACTTGTAGCTCCTTTTCACTCATATGGCCAAGCTTTTTGTGCCACAATTCGGTAGAAGTATCATCTTCAAGTGCATTGACAATACCTTTACAAATTTTTCGTTGCATCGAATAAAGTGTATGAGCCTTCTTGCACTTAGCCACCACCAAAGAACCCTTTGTGAGCTTCCATATTCCATCACCAAATTTGTTGTTGAAGCCTTCATCATTTAACTTCCCAGTAGAGATCAAATTGAGGCGAATGTCGGGAACATGCCTCACATCTTTAAGCAACAACTTACAGCCCAAATTTGTTTTCAAGCAAACATCACCCATGCCGATAATCTTGGACAAACCTTCATTACCCATTCGAACAGAACCATAATCTCTTGTGGTGTAGGTAATGAAGAAATCAACTCGAGAAGTCACATGAAAAGAAACACCAGAATCAATCACCCAATTGCTCTCTTGCCCCACAAAATTGATACAATCATCTTTACAAACGACCATGAGATCATCGGTAATAACTACTGTTGTGTCTTCTTGATTCTTATCCACACTTTTGTCACGCCTTTTCTCCTTGTTCTTGAGTTTTCGGCATTCTCGCTTCATGTGTCCTTTCGCATGGCAATAATAGCACTCAATGTCTTTCTTTGAAAAAGAACCATCTTTTGATTTGTCACGGCTTTGATCACGACCATGAGGAGTCTTACTCCTCCCCCTTGTTTGCTTCTGCCTCTCACAACGAATGCTTCCGAATGAGAGGAACCTGTTGATTTTCTTCTAGTTTCTTCATTCAACAAGTTACTAGTGACTTGGTTCATTGTAACAACTTCATCAGGTGCCGAATTACTAACCGTCACAACCAAAGTCTCCCAACTTTCGGACAAAGAACTAAGTAGCATCAAAGCCTGCAACTCATCATCGAAAATAATTTTCATAGAAGCAAGTTGGTTAACAATACTCTTTATTTTATTCAAATGTTCTGGAATGGGGCTGCCATCTTTATATTTTAAATTAACCAACTTACGAAATAGAAAGACTTTATTTGTAGCTGATTTTCTATCATAAAGACTTTCTAATTTTTTCCATAAATCAGGTGCCGAAGTTTCAGTAGCAACATGATGAAACGCACTGTCATCAATCCATTAACGGATAACACCAACGGCTTTTCGATTAAGTCTATTCCATTCATCATCTTTCATACCCTCGGGTTTGCCACTATCACCCTCAATGAGTCCATACAAATCTTTACAAAATAATAGGTCCTCTATTTTAGTTTTTCAAGTTATCCAATTGCTTCCATTGAAGCTAGACATACGATCCACCTTTTCCTCCATTGATTTACACAAATAATTAAACCCAAATAAACTGTAAGCTCTGATACCAGTTGTTAGGGAAAATATGTAATTCCCCACAAGTAAATCAATCAATGAGAATAAAAACTAATGCGGAAAAATTAAATCAAAGGCAACACAAGAATTTTTACGTGGTTCCCTCAATGTGAGGTACGTCCAAGGGATCGAAATCTGATTCCACAATCAACCAAAGAGTTTCCAAATAATTACAAATGAGACACGAAAGGTCTCACAAAATCACCCTTATGTGAATTCTAAATAATCACAAATAAACAAGAGGAAAGACTTCACTAAATAGATGAACCAAAATTTTCAAAAACCAAAGTTGTAAAAGACCTAAAATAATAACCCAAATCTCACACCTTCAATGTGAACTCCAAACACTGCTTTGAAACTGAATAATTGTACGAAAAAACAAAACACCAATAGAGGAGGAAACAATTATTATGGCTGTCCCATAAACCAAAAAACCCATCGAATTATGTAGGTGTCGTTTGGTAACACTTACGTTTTTAATTTTCTGTTTATATTTACAAAAATTTAAAAAACTCAAATAAAACTTGTTTGGTAAAATTTTTGATTTGTAAATTAGTGGTATCAGTTTATAAATTTGGCCAAAAAATGAAAACACAAAAAATGTGTTTCTATTTTGAGTTTTCAATTTTTTTTTTTTTACCACCCAAAACTAGCCACCACCCGCCACAATTTTCTACCACCGTCTTCCGCCACTCGCCACCACTCTCCACCCACTTGCCGCCACCACCCACCACTCGCCACCACCACCCACCTCTCGCTGTCACCACTACGCTGTCACCACCACCACCACCACCACCACCACCCACCACCCACCATTACCATCCACCGTTCGCCACCTACTTGCCACCATCACTCACCACCCACTTGCCACCACCATCCACTACCTGCCACCCACCCGCCACTACCATCCACCACCCGCCACTACCATCCACCACCCGCCACTATCACCCACTACTACCACCATCACCCACCACCCACCTACCACCACCACCTACTCACTACCACCACACCACATCCCACCCATCCACCACCGCCACCACCACCACCACTCGCCACCTACCCGCTACTACCCACCACCACCCGCCATCCGCCACCCACCTGCCATCACCACCCATCACCCGCCGCGGCCACCACCACCACCCACTCGCTACCACCCGCCACCATCACCCACCCACCCACTATCACCACCTACCACTCGCTATCCGCCACCCACCTACTACTACTACCCACCATCCGCCACCACCACCACCCACTCGCTACCACCCACCACCCGCCACCGTCACCCACCCACCACCACCTGCCATCTACCCACCACCACTACCCACCCGCTATCTGCCACCACCATCCACCACCCGCCACCAACACCACCACCACTACCATTACCCACTCGTTACCACCTGCCACCGTCACCCATCCACCCACCCACCCACTACCACCACCCACCTGCCACCACCCGCTACCACCAGCTACCCACCACCCACCGTCACCACTTTCCACCACCGTCTTCCGTTGCCACTTGCCACCGCTTGCCATTTCTCACTCTTTTTTTATATTTTAAATTTTTTTTAAACATTTTGTCAATTACCAAACACGTTTGTAGTTTATGTTTTTTTAAAAATAAACAAAAACCAGTTTATAAAATTTTTGTAAATATAAACTGAAAACGTAAACGTTACCAAACACACCCGTATCAATTTTCACTTTGCTGCTACACATCTCCCAAAGAACTAAACAATATCAATATATATATATATATATATTGTGAATCTAAATTTTTATCAAAACCTTAGTTGTATTTAAATTGAATTGGATTTTTACAAATTAGATATAATATATAAAAATATATTATAATTAATACCAAATCAAATTAAACTTTTTTAATAAATCAATTGAGTCCCACATTCTAATAATGAGGTATATCCAGGACTTGTCTCGGATTTATTTTGATAATTTAAATTAGAATAAAGATTGTGACTCCCTTTCTCCCACCCCCTTTGCCTCCCTTTCTTTTTTGATTGGTCACTTTTTTTTTTTTTTTTCTTTTTTTTTCTTTTCCTCCAATCACCACCCACCACGTGTGTGTGTGGGGTGGTGAGAGTTGAAGTTTGAGGGAGTCTAAATCACTGCTGTTTAAATTATTTATATTGTAAGGTTCATCAAACATACTATTTATACAAAAAAAAAAAGAGTAAATCGGGCGTGTAATCCCATAATCAAATCTTAACTGTTTTAAAATAAATTATCAAAATTATTCTAATCATTTATTTTTTTAAAAAATAAATGTAGTTTTGTTTTGAGTTAATAGATATTCAATTAATTTAATTTTTTTTATAAATAATTTATTCAACAAATTTTATAATATAAACGATTCGAATCAATAACAGAATAAGGCCTGTGAGCTCTCACAGCACCTTGCTGTGCTTATCGGGCACAGCACGCCCCTGCTTCCCATCCGCTCCATCAAGAAATTTGTGTCTTGAGAAGGTGCTCGTCATTGGAGCACTAATTGCGCAGTTGATTATTCGAAACCTTTTAATTCCTAAATAATTAAAAACACTTTTATTTGATTTAGTTTTAAAATTATGATTTGAACGTAAAATTATATTTTGAATTTTGAATCATAATTTAAAAAGAGAAAATTTTTTTGATTATGAATTTTGAAAATAATTTTGGAATGATTTGTAATTTTTTTCATTTTTTATTGATTGATTGATTGATTCATGCATAGAAGGTAAGAGAATGTGAAAGGAGAGAGAAAAGATGAATGACAAAAAGTAATTGATTGATTGAATAATAATAATAAAAAAAAAAAAGAGAAGAGAGGAGTTTTGAAAGTAATTTTGAATTGTATTTTAAAAATATGTTTAGTTAACATGTTTTATTCAAATCCTAATTTAAAAACGGAGTTGAGTTTTAAAAAGTAAATAAAACGCTATCCTTCAACTGTGCCAAATAAGTCCTTGTTTGTGTGTGAATATGGTGCTAATATAGCAAACTTTGCTTGCTAAAGCTGGAAATGGAAAATGGCTACTTGAAACATTACTAGACAATTTTCATACTTTTCAATCTCTCTAACACTCTGCTTGGAAAGTTAGAAGAGAAAAGAAAAGTATGAGTGGTATATTTTCTTCTTGTTTGCATAAGTTATGAGGAAAATCCTCTCTTCCTTGGAAAAGATAATAAGAGAAGAAAAAAAAAAAGCTTTTAAAAGTAAATTCTCTCTCTCTCTCTCTCTCTCTCTCTATATATATATATATATCTATTTATCTCTCAATTTTAAAATAAAAAATATAATAAATTTTACAAGTTTATTTATTTATTTATTTTTATTAATGATAAAACAAATATAATATATAAATTTCAGTGTAAAAGATGATAGAATCGTTTTTTTTTTTATCCCATATTACTAACAGTAATATTGATGATAAGAAAGCAAGGTAAAATGGTAGAAATTTAAACTTTAGAGTAGTGTAATAATGGTAAACTAGTGAAACTTGCTATATTTTGAGGAAGTTAATATAATTTAGGGGTAATTGTAGCCCAGTGTAATAAAGGAAAAAAAAAAAAAAAAACTACATATTCATGAAAAATTTTACAATTTTAATTATTAATATTATAATTTTTTTCACTGATTTGTAATTATTTTTCCAAACCCTCACTGATTTGATATTTCGCCTATAATTTATCCAAACTTTAATTATGTGAGTACAAAAATGAAAATAACTTTTCTTAAAAAATAAGGAAAAAGGAAAAACTTACTGCTCTTTTCTTTTCTTCTCATTTATATATATATTTTTTGATATTTGAAGCACCCAACCCAATTCGATTAGCACAATATTGTCCGCTTTGGCCAAAGTCTCACGATTTTGCTTTTCTTTAGAAAAGGTCTCATGCTAATTAGGAGGAGTTAGTCAATTTATTAAGTGGGTTGTGGATGCCTCTCAGACCAATGTGGGACAAACCAACATGAGACCTTTTCTAAAGAAGAGCAAAACTGTGAGGCATCGGTCAAAGCAGACAATATTATGCTAGTCAAGTTGGGTTGGTTCATTTAGCGCCGTCTATGGAAACTCCCTCCGATGTGAGTCCCTTGGTGTTCAGAGCCAATCAACTAGAGACTTATATAGGAGTCCAAAACGAGTTTGTCCTACATCGGTCTGAGAGGCATCTATAACCCATTTAATAAGTTGACTAACTCCTCATAACTAGCATGAAACATTTTCTAAAGAAGAGCAAAACTGTGAGCCTCCGGTCAAAGTGGACAATATTGTACTAGTCGAGTTAAGTTAGCTGTTTCATTTGGTGTCGTCTATGGAAACTCCCTTCAATGTGAGTCCCTTGGCATTCGGAGTTAGTCAACTAGGGACTTATGTAGGAGCACGAAATGGGTTTGCCCCCACATCGGTCTAAGAGGCATTCACAACCCACTTAATAAGTTGACTAACTCTTCCTAACTAGCATGAGGCCAGTCAATTGAGAATTTATGTGGGAGCCCATCCCACTTCGGTTTAAAAATTTATGTGGAAGCCCAAAATGGGTTTGTCCCATGTCGGTTTGAGAGGCATTCACAACCTACTTAATAAGTTGACTAGCTCCTCCTAACTAACATTAGGCTTTTTCTAAAGAAGAGTAGAATCGTGAGACTCTGACCAATGCGGATAAATATTGTGCTAATCGAGTTGAGTTGACTACTTCAATATTCAAAAAGTAACTTTCAAGTAATTTTCTTTTCATTTCTCCCCTATGAACTTATCCAAACAAATTACTAGATAGGAGAGAATTGCTTGTTATTATTATTATTATTTCAAATCACCCAATCCTGTAATCTTCTAATTAAAATTTTGTTTGTTTTTATATTTGCTCTAATGACAATTGCATTACTCGCAAATTAAGTCATTAAGTAAAAGAGAATTGCTTATCATTTTTTTTCCTCTCCAAATAATCCAATCCAATTACAATTAATAATCTTTTAGTTCAAATGTTATTTGTTTTTATATATTTGCTCTAATGACGATTGCATTACTCTCAAATTACGTCATTAGGTTCTCTAAATATATATTAAGTTTGGACTTTGTGCTATATGAAAAAAAATTCAATCCATGTTTTGTGGAGAATAGTTGTCACAACATTTACAATTATGACTTGTTAATTAGCTCATAAGTCGCTTTAAGGTGTGCTTAATAATGTTTGAATCATAATTATGGAAGACTCGGAAACTTTGGATGCTTGTTATCAACACAAGTGGGAAAAAAATGAGATGCGACATTCAGAGTTGGTTTGGAATGTGTGTTAGTTTTTTAATTTTTTGATTTTTTAACTATTTTAATGTGGAGTTTAAAAGCTTCGTTTGAGATAGGATGTTGATTTTTTTAATTTTTATGAAAGAAAAAATGAAATATTTATGGGTTAGATATGACATTTTGTCTTATTTGACTAAAATAGCCAATTTTGTCTAATATGCTCTGTCCAAACTTGCTTCCCAAATGGAGCAGGGCTTCCCTTGAATCTATCATCTAAATTAGGTGTTATTTGGACCCATGAAATCTATTATGATTTCTGTTTCAATAATTTGATTTATTCATTTTGTTGAGTCTTACGTATATCATCTCAAAATAAATAAATAAATAAATAAATTGATCTAATATTTATAACCCATTCATTTTATCACATTTGTATTAAAAAATATAAATGTTTCATTTTTAAAAACGCATTAGCCATTAATTTTTTTGAAGACAAATTAGATAAAATAAAAGGGTTACGAAAATCACATGAACCTAATTTTTTTATGGATGATATACACACAGGGTTTGATAAAAAGAACAGTTTGAATTATCGAAATTGAACCTATAATAGGCTCTATGGGCCCGAATAATACCCTTCAATCCAAAGTCCAAATTTGAATGGGAGGAAAGCCCAACTCATTCCAAAAATACAAGGGATAAAACTCTATGGTTGTATTTGGATCATGGATAGATTTAAGTAGGGATTTAAAAAGGAAAAGGAAAAATGTGAGAAAAATATAATTATATTTTACCAATATTTTTCTTTTCTTTTTAAAATTTCTATCTAAATTCATAATGCAAACACAACCTAAATTAAATGTTATCTACATAATAAAAACAATATCTAAACCAACTTTAATTTTCTTTTTCTTCACTTTCAAGGGGAAGAAGAGAGCTGGTTTTGAGAACAAACAATATTCTTTGTTCAAAAAAACAAACAATATATTACACTATTTACAGCATCTTCAATTCTTATTTTTATATTATATTATATTATATTTTATTTCACATCAAATTTCAGTGAAAATTTGGTTAAAAATTCAGATATGATGAAGAACATTTCAATTCTTACTCTAATTTTTTTTTTTCCTGAAAAATTCCAAACATACTGGGAAAATATATTTTAACCATTTTTAATGAAAGAAAATCAGCTTCAAACATTACTCTTTTTAAAATTTCATAAAAATAAAACTGCGGAAAATTTGGTAAAGAGTTTGGTTCATCATTAATTTGGTGGAAAATTAGCTCTCACTTGATTTGACACGTTAGAGCACATTTTTAGCCTATATGTTTTATTTTTTTATATATTTTATATCAAATTTTATATTGATGAAAAAATCCATAAAGAATTAGCTATTCTCTTGCCAATAATAATGTAACATTGACTTGAACTCTGTGAAAATAATAGAAATATGATGGCTATAAATACACAAATTATTAGTAATTTTTTATTTTATTATTATTTTTTTAGATGGGCAAAATATTAGTAACTTTGAAGCAAAACTTGGGTACCTACCAACTTAGCAAAACTAAACAACAATATTACATATTGAGAAAATAGATCTTTGGCCCATAATTATACGGGATACGATTTACATACTACTAACTTCAAATTTAAAATACTAGTATTTTAGAAAAATTTCAGATAAAAAATTTATAGTAGCTAGTATTTTTCAAACCAAAACTAAACATAGGCCACCTTCAAAATGTACTTTTGCTCTTTGGAAAAATTACATTTCAATCTATCTTTTCAAAAATAATTATAGAATCATAGAAAAATTTATGATTTTAATTATTAATATTTATAAAACGATCATGTTACGTAGCTCGAAACCGCGGCTCGACACCAAAACGACGTCGTTTTGGTGTTGAAATTTTTTTTTTTTTTTTTCTTTCTTTCTTTTTGGTTTTTTTTGGTTTTTGGTTCAGGGAGAAGAAGAGAAGAAGAAGGGAGAAGAAGAGAAGAAGGGAGGAGGAGGAGGAGGAGGAGGAGGAGGAGGAGGGAGGGGAGGGGGCCATAAAAATGGCTGGAGGAGGAGCGGGCCTGAGCTGACGATTGAGCTTCTGAGCGGATCGCGGCGACGAGGCGAGGCGGCGGCGAGGCGACGAGCTCTGATCGGCGATCGGCGAGGCGGGGCGATGCGGTGGCGGTGGTGCCTCCTCTTTCTCTTCTCTCTCTTTCTCTCCTTCTCCCTCTCCCTCTCCCTCTCGCTCTCCCTCTCGAGCCATTCGAGCCTGGTAGCTTCGAGCTACCAGGCATTTTCTTTTATAAAATTTATCATTTATTTGTAATTACTTTTTCCAAAAATCACTGATTTGATATTTCCCCTTGTTCTTTTTTGTCTCTTGGGTAGGCTATGCACAAGTCTCTGCTTTATCTACCTAAAATTTTGTCAAACATGGGTATGAATTCAGATGCATTTTGGGTACTAGCTAACTACTAACTTTGCCAACATTAATTTTAGTCTTTGTTAGAATTTTCCCCTTGTGGGGCCAATGTGTCAATTGTTTGGTTTATGAAAACTGAAAATAATACTAGTCAACTTGTTTGGTTTTCAGAAAATAGTTTTAGAAAATTTTACTTTTTTATTTTTCGTTTTTTTTTTTGTTTTCAATGATTTTTTTAAATATTTTAAGTAATTTTTTTTTAAAAATTTTTAGACGCACCTAACTTGAATACATTTAAAAAATATAATATTTGAAAAAAATCTTTAACAAATTCACTAAATACAAAAAAAAAAAAAAATGAGAATTCAATACATTTTTCGTATTTTTGTGTATTTATTAATTTTTTAAAAATATTTTTTCACAAATATTTTACTATTTAGATACATCTAAGTAAAGTGTATGTAAAAAAGTACAAAATTGCTTAAAATTTTAAAAATATTCACTAAAAACAAAAAAAATATGAAAAACAAAAAATTCTATTTCCAAAAAATTGAAACCAAACAAACCGAGTAATTTTATCTAACGGCTAGTAATTAGATTATATAAGGTAAGAATTCTTATGATTAATTGCGAATACATAAATGGACATGTCCAATTATTACCTAATTATATGTTCTATTGAGGGCTGATATCAACTATATAGATAAATTTCATGTTTTGAAATTCACACGAAATTGTTTATATTGTTGTTACGATCATAGATTCAATAAAATGATCTAAATCCCATCTCCCATTAAAGAGCGTATAAATAAGAGAAAGCGTGAAAGACAGTGTTCTAAATAAACAGGCTCACCAATCTACAAAATGTCTACTTTGCATGAAATATTTATATATTGCTCAATTCACTGTGGAAAATAGTCAGTTTTTTTTTTATTTTTTATTAAATTTAACTGTGCAAGGAATTACAAGTTTTCCAATGAGGAAATGCTTCAAGATCATGCAAAGAGAAAAAAGTTAGAGAAGTGTAAAAATGGAATTTAAATATGGAAGGAACTGTGAAATGTGAACAAAGGTTTGGACCCTAGTCAATTATACTGATAATGAACTCACAACAGCTACAGTACAACCCGCGTTGCCAAAAGTAAAAATAGCCCAAGGCTCTGTTGGAAAAATAGTTTATATAGGCTTATTTTTGGTCGATTTTAAGCCCAAAATTGAGTAGGGCCCGAAAGTCTTTTGAGGCGGATTCGAAAAGGTGAAGTGTTCCTTACTGCGTGGCAAGTCACATGGTAAAGACGGTTCGTCAAAACCATTTATGAGTGAATGAGAACATGACGTCGTTTTCGGATTCGTGGAATAGGAAATTTAAAGAAGTAAATGTGGATCTCTTTGGAAAGGGTTGTCCCATATTGAAACTTTAAGAGAATTTATTTGTGTATATAAGCTCTAGCCTACAACACTTAGGCTGGGCCCCAAGGGGCACCCAAGTTTGTAGATGAGAGGAGTTATGGACAAAGTGAACCTTAGCCCAAACCACCACACGCGCGCCACCACTATGCCGGGTGTGGGTCGGGTTGGTTCTAATATTAATTTTTTGGACAAAATTCATTTGAATTTTTTCAAAAATTATTGCGGGAAAAATTAATTTAAAATTTGAATTTGAATTCAAAATTTATTGTCCAATAATTGTGCTTCTAAACTGGTCCGAATTCCATCTATTGAACAGTTAGTAAACTGCCCAGACAGTTTCAAAACCATTCAGCAGTGCAGCAGTTACAAACAGATTTGATTGTATTTCAAACTAAATCTGTTCAGTTTAAATATTGCATCTGTTCACTTCCTTAGTACCTGTTCGGGTCAAACATTTTTTGCCTATAAATACCAACTTTCAGCAGTGTTTAGGGGATTCGAAAAATAGTCTGCAATTTATGCTTTTGCTGTTCAGATTTTATTCTTTGCATTTTAATCTTCATTCTAGTTTTAGAGATAAATTAAAGAGAGTATAAGAACACAAAGTTCTAGTTCGCCGTACAAATTTGTGTGGAGTGCTACTACAAGTTTGTAAAGATCATTGTATCCTGGGAGATAGACGCCACTCAACCGTAAGCGCTGTAGTGGGGTGAATCTGTCTTAAGGACAGAATGTCACACACTCGACTTGGTCTTTGAATTTTCTTTTAATTCGGTTCAATAAATAAATTCGGTATGTTATTTATTTATTTGTTTGGTTGTGTTACTATTTATTTTATTCACACAGAAGATTGTTCCAACAATCTTAAGACAGATTCGAATTATTCTGTTTATAGAATTTTTTGTTTGTTTCCTTTTCTCTTTCTTCTTTTAAGAAAATTATTTTATGTGGATTTACAAAATAATATTCTGGTTGGAAAAATAAATAGTGATTATATGCTATTTGACAGATAGTAGTAATATACTGTCTATTTTCTTTGACAACTAGTAATAATATACTGGTGTCATTAACAATTCAGAATATATTTTTGTGAAATTTTTTCAGAAATTAATTTTGGTTTTTAGAAATTATTTTTTGTGTTTTCATTAATTAAAATTCTGTTTTAGTATTTTAATTATTGAAGTGTTACAGAAATTTAATTTTCTGTGTGGAATTAATTCGGTTAAATAATTTTTATTTTATTTTCAAATTAATTGAAAAATAAAAGTTATATTCTTATTTCTTTTATTTTACAGAATTTAATTTTCTGTGTGGAATTAATTTGGTTAAATAATTTTTATTTTATTTCCAAATTAATTGGAAAAATAAAAGTTATATTCTTATTTCTTTTATTTTACAGAATTTAATTTCCTGTGTGTAATTAATTTGTTTAAATAAAATTTTATTTTATTTTCAAATTAATTGGAAATAAAAATTGCAATTCTTGTTTCTTTTATTTTTTACAGAATTTAATTCTGTGCATTTGGATTACTTTTTTGTGTAGTACAAAATTCTTATAAAATTCTAATTATAATTGTGTTTTATAATTTAGAATTCATGGCTACTGAAACTGGTCAAACTAATGTTCAAACTAGTACTGGTATGGTGATTGCCATTACGCCAACCCCTCCTTATGTTGGGACTGTGTTAGTGAATCATGGTAAAAAGTTAGAGAGGTTCTTAGAAACTGATTTTTGTAAAGGCAAAGGACGATCAACTAAGAAGGTTGCTAAAGCCAAAATGACTGAAATGGATAAAATTTCCAATGATGTAGATGTTATAAATCTTTCTGCGGTTGTTTCCGAGGCAAATTTTGTCGGAAATCCTAAAGAGTGGTGAGTGGACACTGGTACTACTCGCCATATTTGTGCCGACAAAAAGATGTTCACATCTTATTTTACAGTGGACAATGGTGAACAACTTTTTATGAGCAACTCTTCGACTTCTAAAGTTGAAGGATAAGGAAAGATTATTTTGAAAATGACATCTGAAGAGGAACTCACTCGCAACAATGTATTGCATGTACCGGACATTCACAAGAATCTTGTTTCCGGATCTTTGTTGAGTAAGAATGCGTTTAAGCTAGTTTTTGAAAGTGACAAGTTTGTACTTACCAAAAACGGGATGTATGTAGGAAAATGTTACATGTCTGATGGCCTTTTTAAAATGAATGTAATGACAGTTGTACTCTTTGGTATTAATAAAGATACATCTTCTTCTTACTTGCTTAAGTCTTCAAATTTATGGCATGGTAGACTAGGACATGTTAATTATGGATCTTTGCATAGATTAATTAATATGGAATGTTTATCTAAATTTGACATTGATTCAAATCATAAATGTGAAATTTGCGTTGAGGCAAAATTATCCAAAACTCCTTTTTATTCAATTGAAAGAAGTTCGGAACCACTTGAATTAATTCATAGTGACATTTGTGATTTTAAGTCAATTCAAACAAGAGGTGGGAAAAAAATATTTTATCATTTTTATAGATGACTATACTAGGCATAGTTATGTTTATTTAATTCGAATCAAGGATGAAACTTTAGAAACTTTCATTCAATATAAGAATGAAGTTGAAAATCAATTTGGTAATAAAATCAATAAAATAAGAAGTGATAAAGGTGGTAAATATAAATCACCTTTTGGTGAGTTTTGTAAAGAATATGGAATAATTCATCAAACTACCGCTCCTTACTCACCTTAACAAAATGGAATTGCTGAAAGGAAAAATAGGACTTTAAAAGAAATGATGAATGCCATGTTAATCAGTTTTGGATTGTCTCAGAACTTGTGGGGGGAAGTAATACTTTCTACTAATTATATACTTAAGAAAATACCCCGAAAGAAAATGAATTAAACACCTTATGAATTGTGGCATAGAAGAGTACCATCCTACAAATACTTAAAAGTGTGGGGGTGTTTAGCTAAAATGGCTGTACGTAGTCCTAAAAAGACTAAGATAGGTCCTACGACCATTGATTGCATTTTCATTAGTTATGCTAAGAATAGTAGTGCATATCGGTTTTTAATTCATAAATCAAAACATACCAAAATGCATGTAAATACTGTTATTGAGTCTCGGAATGCATCATTCTTTGAACATGTATTTCCAAATAAGAGTGGACAAGAGACTAGTAACAATAACAGATCTCATGATGCTATTACTAGTCAGGATCAAGGGCATGATCAAGAACAAGAGTAAGAGTTAGACCAAAATGAGGAAGAGGAACCTAGGCGTAGTAAACGTGCTAGAACCTCAAAATCTTTTGATCCAGATTTTCTAACATATTTGTTAGAAAAATGAACCTTTAACTTTTAAAGAGGCTATGTCCAGTCTTGAGGCTCCTTTATGGAAAGAAGCTATCAATAGTGAAATTGAATCCATCTTGTAAAATCACACTTGAGAATTGGTGGATTTGTCACTAGGTTGTAAACCTCTTGAGTACAAGTGGATTTTCAAAAAAAAAAATCAAAGCGGATGGATCAATCGACAAATACAAAGCAAGACTTGTGGTCAAAGGATTTAGACAAAAAGAAGGTCTAGATTATTTTGACACATACTCACCGGTTACTAGAATAACATCCATTAGAATGCTAATTGCCATTGCATCTCTATACAATCTAGAAATTCATCAAATGGATGTGAAAACCGCTTTCTTAAATGGTGAGTTAAATGAAGAAATTTACATGGAACAACCAGAAGGTTTTTCTGTTCAAGGAAAAGAAAAGAAGTGTGTAAATTGGTTAAATCATTATATGGTTTAAAACAAGCGCCAAAGCAATGGCATGAGAAATTTGACAAGGCAATGATGTCAAATGGATTTAAAATTAATGAGTGTGAAAAATGTGTTTATATTAAAAACACAGATAAAGGTTATGTAATTGTATGTCTTTATGTAGATGATATGCTCATCATAGGTAGTAATAATGATATGATTAAAACTACTAAGAAAATGTTGAATAAAATTTTGACACGAAGGACATGGGCATTGCTGATGTAATTCTTGGTATAAAAATTACCAAAACATCAGAAGGATATGCTTTGTCACAATCTCATTACATTGAGAAAATACTTGACAAATTCAACAAAGATGATGATAATCTTGCTAGAACACCTGTAGATGTTAATTTGTTTCTATCTAAGAATGTACAGGAAAGTATTTCTCAATTAGAGTATGCCCAAATTATTGGAAGCTTAATGTACTTGATGAACTGCACTCGCTCGGATATAGCTTATGCAGTAAGTAAATTAAGTAGATATACGAGTAATCCGAGAGTAAAACACTGAAAAACAATTATAAGGGTTCTAAGGTATCTCCGATTTACTCGTAATATTGGGCTGAATTATACTAGATATCCAGTAGTACTTGAAGGATACTGTGATGCAAATTGGATATCAGATACTAGAGACTCAAAATCCACCAGTGGGTATGTCTTTACTCTTGGTGGGGCGGCTGTATCTTGGAAATCTTCCAAACAGACTTGTATTGCTAGGTCTACTATGGAATCAGAATTCATAGTTTTAGACAAAGGTGGGGAAGAGGCAGAATGGCTTTGCCATTTTCTTGAAGATATTCCAATATGGCCAAAACCAGTGCCTGCTATTTGCATACATTGCGATAGTCAATCAGCTATAGATAGAGTACAGAGTCATATGTATAACGGTAAGTCACGACACATTCGTCGTTGACATAACACCGTGAGACAACTACTCTCTAATGGAATTATTTCCATAGAATATGTTAAGTCTAAAGACAACATAACGAATCCACTAACCAAAGGGTTAGCAAGAGAGTTAGTTGAGAATTCATCGAGGGAAATGGGACTAAAGCCTATTAAATAAGAGTTATCACAACGGCAACCCAATCTAGTTGACTGGAGATCCCAAGATCTAGGTTCAAAGGGACAACCGAGTTGTGAATGACTCAGAAGGATCACTAGGGAGTCCAACTCCTACCAATTTCTTTGATGAAATAGTGATGTCTGTAGCGTTTTAGGTTAAGTAATACTTTTAATGATTCTTATATCTAGGTATACCTAGTGGAGTATGGCAGGATACTCTTCATAAGAATCACCTATGTGAGTGTGAACTGGGCCGGTTTTATGAGATTTGTGAAGGGCTATACCTCATGAAAGACCAGGTTGTTCAGGGCCAAAATGAACACAATAGTGAGAACTAAACTGTGTCTGGAAAAATACTATGTGAGTTCTATTGTCTTGGTTTACACAAACGGCTGAACAGTTCAATACATCATGTTCACTGGTTAGCTAGTAAATCCGATAGTGTCTCACAAGGAAAGGTTCAAAGCCAAAAGCTACTTATCCTTTGCAGAATATTTTCAATTTTTGTACTTTCTGTAATTAGATCATGTTGTTGCATTTTCTCTCCGTCAAATTCCATTTATGTGGGGGATTGTTGGAAAAATGGTTTATATAGGCTTATTTTGGGCCGATTTTGAGCCCAAAATTGAGTAGGCCCTGAACGTCTTTTGAGGCGGGTCCAAAGAGGTGAAATGTTCATTGCCGCGTGGCAAGTCACATGGTAAAGACGGTTCGTCAAAACCATTTATGAGTGAATGGGAACATGACGTCGTTTTCGAGTTCGTGGAATAGGAAATTTAAGAAAGTAAATGTGAGTTTCTTTGGAAAGGGTTGTCCTACATTGAAATTTTAAGAGAGTTTATTTGTGTATATAAACTCTAGCCTACAACACTTGGGTTGGGCCCTAAGGGGCATCCCAAGTTTGTAGATGAGAGGAGTTATGGACAAAGTGAACTTTAGCCCAAACCACCACACACGCGCGCGCGCCGCCATCGCCGTCCGTCCGGCCGTGCCATGTGGGTGTGGGTCGGGTTGGTTCTAATATTAATTTTTTGGACAAAATTTATTTGAATTTTTTCAAAAATTATTGCGGGAAAAATTAATTTAAAATTTAAATTTGAATTCAAAATTTATTGTCCAATAATTGTGCTTCTAAACTGGTCCGAATTCCATCATTGAGCAGGTTAGCTGAGCAGTTTCAAAATAGCCAAAATCGCCCAAGATGTAGCAGTTACAAACAGATTTGTTTGTATTTCAAACTGAATCTATTCAGTTTAAATATTGCATCTGTTTACTTCCTTAGTACCTGTTCAGGTCAAACATTTTTTGCCTATAAATACCAACTTTCAGCAGTGTTTAGGGGATCCGAAAAACAGTCTGCAATTTATGCTTTTGCTGTCCAAATTTTATTCTTTGCCTTTTAATCTTCATTCTAGTTTTAGAGATAAATTAAAGAGAGTATAAGAATACAAGATTCTAGTTTGCTGTACAAATTTATGTGGAGTGTTACTACAAGTTTGTGAAGATCATTGTATCCTAGGAGATAGACGCCCCTCAATCGTAAGTACCGTAGCGGTGTGAATCTGTCTTAAGGACGGAGTGTCACACACTCGACTTAGTCTTTGAATTTTCTTTTAATTCGGTTCAATAAATAAATTCAGTACGTTATTTATTTATTTGTTTGGTTGTGTTACTATTTATTTTATTTACACAGAAGATTGTTCCAACAGGCTCGTGGGCGCCCCGAAACCCGTCCGAGGTCAGAGGTGGGCCCGACCCATTTTTGCGTGGCCTTAAGCCTAGCCCAATACCTTGGGCCTGGGCCTTCAATTTGAAGCCCAGCCCGATCCGTTGGCCTGGTCCAAAATTTTTTTGAGCCCTATAGCTAGCCCACTCGGCCCTCTCTCTCTCTCTCTATGATAAATGTCAAATTTCAAAAAAAAAAAAAAAAAAAGGCAACTTGTAATGGTTAAAAAATAATAAAAATGAAAGCATGATCTTGCCAAAAAAAAAAAAAAAAATTATAACAAAATAACGATCATTTCTTTACAATTAATGAATGAAAAAAAAAAAATAATAATTCTACACCTCTACTGCTGCCCCCGCTTGCCTACCTACCCCTACCCCTTGTATGCGTCACATCCCTCTTCACAGAGTCTCACATCGAGTTGCAACTTGCAATGAAAAACAAAAAGAAAAAAAATTTGTTTGCATGCACCTGCTGCCCCCGTCCTACCCCTGCCCTTCCTTTGCATCATACGTCACATAACTCTTTACGTCACATAAAGTTAAGTTGCAATGGAAAAAAGAAATAATGTCTGCATTTAAAAAAAAATAATAATTTAACGGTTATATTACCGTTTAATACAACGGTAATATATATATTTTTTAATTTATACATTTACTTCAACCTTTCAAACTACTATAAATATCTCTCTTTTTTCAAAATAAATCTCACAAATAATTCTCTCTTTTAAACTCTCAATCTCTCTCAACCCTCAATTAATTTTGAAGTGTCATCCCTAAGTAGCAAATTGCGCAACAAGAAACTTTTATTAGAAGAAGCTAATTTGTGCACCGCATTCGTCAATCGAGAACATTAATTAGTTTAATTAAATTTATTAACTACTCATTTTTTTCATTAATTATTTGTGCATATATATTAATTATTATTTTTTACTCATTGTATTTATATATTATAATTTAAATTAGTTGTTAATTCTTATGTATTGTTTTCCTTACATTACTATAGATCCTAATATTCTTAATATTTATGTCGATATTGATACATATACCATACAACATGAATCTGTTAATTCTCCTTCTAATATTCCTCTTCTAACAGTTAGATCATCATCTGAGGGTAGAAGTAGTAGTGTTTGGGAACATTTTTGAAAAAATATCTATAAATAATTCTGATGGTACAATTACATTTAAAACAAAATATAAATATTGTGCACATTTACTTAGCGTTGCATCTGCAAGGGGTGTTAGTCAACTAAAAAGGCATGGTAACAAACATCAATAAAGTCAACAATCTGATATTCGAAATCAAATGCAATTAGGGACTTCATCAACAGGTAATTTGCAAATATTTTTATATGATCCTATTGTTATCCTATAATAGATTAGCTGAAAGTGTTCTTTTGTTTATTCACCGAAAGTTGCATTACATTAGTGGTTGTATTATTCTATGCCCTCAGGGGCCCTTCTTGTCTCTCTTGTAAACCCTAATTTCATCTATAAATAAGGGATGATTTTATATCATACCCTAAGCTGGTTAATCAAAGCTTCATGGTATTAGAGCTTCTGCTCTAGGGTTTCGGCACACTCTCATTCTAGGGGTTCGAAACTTACCTCGGTGGATCCTCTGCTGGGTCGATCTTCAGTCGTCGTCGTCACTCTGCTTCGTCTTCGTCTTCCGCCTTACCATCGTCCTCAGTTCGTTCGCCTTCAGTCGTCCTCATCGATCTTCAGTCGTTAGCCTTCAGTCGTCCTCACCGTCGTCCTCGCCTTGACTTTCACTTCACCACTTTGTTTTCGGCTTCGCTTTCATCGCGCTTGCCGAGCTCACGTGTATGTATGACCTACCCCACTGTATTCATATAAGTCAATATACCGTCCAATATATTCGTAAATATATATATACATGTATCAGTAACTATATATATATAAATCAGTAAACATATATATATATATAAATCAGTAAATATATAAAAAAAAAAATGATTTCGTAATTTTGTTATGCTCTTATAGTGGTCATTGTGCCTGTTCTTTCACCACCATCTTCTGGGTTTGTGATTGCCACTAGTTTTGTTGCGGGTTTGGTAGTATTGTATCCATGACAGATTCCTCCAGTGTGTCCCCTTCTTCTCAAACACCGAAGAGTGAGAATCCCATTATACCTACTACCATGACTGAGAATCCCAACCCTAGTCAGAAAATCACTACCTCTCTATTTAATGGTCAAAACTACCTCGCATGGTCTCAAAGTTTGACTATGTTTTTGAAGAGCAGAGGGAAGATGGGGTATGTTGATGGCAGGATACAGGCACCCAGTACCACAGACTCAGGTTATGACCAATGGGAAATTAACAACTCTTTGATTATGAGTTGGTTTATCCATTCGATGGTTCCAGAACTTGGTGAGGGCTACTTGTCTATGGAGATGGCCCAGGAAGTTTGGGATGCTGTGGCTGTCACATATTCTCGCAAAGGGAATTTCTCACAGGACTTTGAGTTGTGCCGCTCTATTGAGAGCTCAATTCAAGGGGAGTAGACTGTCCTGCAATATTTCACCTACCTCACCAACAGATGGAAACGCCTTGACCACCTGGAAGACTATAAGCCCGTTTGCTCTGTTGATTCTGCTGGGTACAAGAAGTTCCTCGCACGAGAACGGGTCTTTAAATTTCTGGCCGGCCGAAATGTGGAGTATGATCTAGTTCGGGGTCGAGTTCTGAGTATGGACACTCTTCCTTCACTTCAGGAGGCATTTGCCTATGTACAGAATGAGGAGAGTCACCGGTCTGCTATGATGTCCCCTGTCTCTCTCGACCGCCAAGATTCTTGCTACTCTTCGAGATGGCCTCGGCGACTCCCATCCTCTCTGCTTTGCTAAGGAGTCTGTAGTCTGTGATTACTGCAAGAAGCCGCGGCACACTCGTGAGACGTGTTGGAAGCTTCATGAGACTCCATCCGGGGGTCGAGGTGATCGGTCTGGTTCTCGAGGTGGTCGGTCAGGCCAATCTAAAGGACATGGTTCCTATTCTCGGGCTCATTAAACTAGTGCCGTTGATCCACTTGATTCTAATTCTGCTTTTGTTGGCCCAACTTCTGATACTAAGCTGGAGGATGCTTTGCGCCAATTGTTGGACCGCCGGTCTTCTTCTGCTCTCAGTACAGCTTCCTCGTCCTTTGCCCGCTCAGGTAATTTAGCCTATTCCCCTTGTGCTTTCCTATGTCATAAGTCTTTACCTTGGATCATTGATTCTGGTGCCTCAAATCATATGTCTGGCTCCTCTGATATTTTCTCTGGCTATAAGCCCTCTTCAGGTCAAGACAAAGTTAGGATTGCCGATGGTACTGTTTCTTCCATTTCTGAAAAAGGTTTAGTCCACGTCACTCCTGCCATACATCTGTCTTCTATTCTCCATGTTTCCAATTTTTCTGTTAATCTGTTATCCTTGAGTCGTCTCACCCAGGATTTGAATTGTAGTGTGACGTTTTTTCCTGATCATTGTCTTTTTCAGGACCTTGTCACGAGGAAGACGATTGGCAGTGGTAGTGCAGAAAATGGTCTCCACTTCTTAGATCAACCGGACAAACTTGCTTATTCTTCCACCACATCTTCTACTACCCTTGCTGATTTATGGCTGTGGCATCGGCATCTTGGGCATCCTTCATTTCATTTACTTAAGCATTTATTTCCTTCTGGTTTCGCCAATCATTATGTGTCTGACTTTCTTTGTGAGTCTTGTCAACTCGGAAAACAGCACAGAGCTTCTTTTGCTCCCAGTTTGAATAAAAGTTTAGTTCTTTTTTCCTTAATACATTCTGATGTTTAGGGTCCCTCTCGTGTCCTGTCTGTGAAAGGTCATCGATGGTTTGTTACATTTATTGATGATTTTTCTCGTACTACTTGGGTGTATCTCATGAAAGATAAGAGTGAGATTTTCTCTGTGTTTCGCACTTTTCATAAGATGATTTGTACTCAGTTTGGGGCCACTGTCAAACTCTTTCGTTCTGATAATGGCGAGGAATACATAGATTCTGGGTTAGGACAATATTTCTCTACTCATGGCATTATCCATCAGACCTCTTGCACCAATACCCCTCAACAAAATGTGTGGCGGAACGCAAGAATCGGCATCTTCTTGACATGGCTCGGTGCATGTGTTTTTCTATGAATGTGCCTCGGCCCTATTGGGGCGACCCTGTTCTCACCGCTGCCCATCTTATTAATCGTCTCCCTATCCAGGTCTTGCAAAAACAGGCTCCTCTTCACGTCCTCTTAGGTTCTCAGTCCTTGTTTTCTATTCCCCCCAAAATTTTTGGTTGTGTCTGTTTTGTTCATAATCACTCTCCCTCTCGTGGTAAGTTGGACCCTCGCTCCCTCAAGTGTGTTTTCCTTGGTTACTCTCCTACTCAAAAGGGGTATAAATGTTACCACCCTTCTTCTCGTAAATGGTTTGTATCCATGGATGTTACTTTCTTTGAGTCCTAGTCCTATTTCTTGTCCTCTCCGGTGTCACCGTCCTCATTTCCAGGGGAGCCTTGGTGTGAAGTGAGTCCTGTGCTTCCTATGGTGGGCCCAATTTCTCTTGCAACACCCTCTTCTACTGTGCTCCCTATGGTAGAACCAGTTGTTCTTGCACCACCCTCTTCTACTGGGACTATAGAACCCACTGTCACCAAGGATAAGGTCGGGCATGTTTATGTCCGGGACATAGACAGACAACACTGGATACAAGGGACCACTTCTGCTACTCCACTGCCATCTCCTGCTTCTGATGAGAGTCGAGGTAACTTTGAATCTCTTGAATCCATTGATCTTGATGTTCCTATTGCCAAGAGAAAGGGTGTAAGATCTTGTACTCAACATCCTATCTCACAATTTGTGTCATACTCTCATTTGTCATCCTCATATAAAGCGTTTGTGTCCAATATTTTCTCTGTTAGCATTCCTAACCATTTTCAGGATGCTCTTGCTACCTCTGAGTGGAAACTAGCCATGATTGAGGAAATGAAAGCACTTAGGAAGAATGGCACTTGGGAATTGACTGAGTTACCTACGGGCAAACGACCTGTGGGATGTAAATGGGTATATACTGTGAAACACAAAGCAGATGGGTCTATTGAGCGTTACAAAGCAAGACTTGTGGCAAAAGGGTTTACTCAGACATATGGCATTGATTATCAGGAGACCTTCGCACCCATGGCTAAGATGAATTCAGTCAGAGTATTTCTCTCTCTAGCAGCTAATCTTGATTGGCCGCTTTATCAGTTTGATGTCAAGAATGCCTTTCTCCATGGTGACCTCAAAGAAGAGGTATATATGGACATTCCTCCTGGTTTTGAGAATCATCAGACAGAAGGCAAAGTATGCAAGCTTCGGAAGTCATTATATGGTCTCAAACAGTCTCCAAGGGCTTGGTTTGAGAGATTCACTCAGGCTATGTTTAAATATGGCTTCAAACAAAGTCAGGCAGATCACACATTGTTTGTGAAACATTCCTCACGTGGTAAGACAACAGCACTTATTGTTTATGTAGATGACATAGTTCTTATAAGCAATGATAGTGAGGAAATACCTCTGTTGAAGAAATATTTAGCTAATGAGTTTGAAATCAAAGACTTGGGAAGCTTGAAGTATTTTCTGGGAATTGAAGTTGCTCGCTCTAAGGATGGGATATTTATCTCACAGAGAAAATATGTGCTTGACCTGTTGAAAGAAACTGGGATGCTTGGCTGCAAGGCATGTGCCACTTCACTAGAACCTAATCAGAAATTGGGGGATGATGAAGGAGGAGAAGTTGTTGACAGAGGAAGCTATCAGCGATTAGTGGGTAAACTCATTTACCTATCTCACTCCCGTCCTGATATTGCTGTTGCCGTCAGTATGGTTAGTCAGTTTATGCATGCTCCTCATCAGATTCACCTTGAGGCTGTCATGAGAATCTTGAGGTACTTGAAGTCTGCCCCTGGTAAGGGTCTTTATTTTTCAAAGTATGATCATCTTCGTGTGGAAGCCTATCTGAGATCTTGTTGAAATTTGGATCAAGAATCGATAGGAGATCGACTTGAGGATATTGCACATTTGTTGGAGGCAACCTAGTTACTTGGAGGAGTAAGAAATGTAATGTGGTTGCTGTGTCAAGCGCAGGTCGAGTTTAGAGCTATGGCACAAGGTGTGTGTGAACTTTTATGGATCAAGTTATTGTTGAGTGATCTAGGTATCGATCAGAAGGATTCCATGCGGTTATACTGTGATAATAAGGCCGCTATCAACATCGCTCACAATCTAGTTCAACATGACAGGACAAAACATATTGAAATTGACCGCCACTTCATTAAGAAGAAACTCACTAGTAGTACCATTTGTACTCCTTTTGTCCACTCCGGTGAACAACTTGCTGACATTTTCACCAAGGGGGTTGGGAATAAACCATTTCATGACATATTAGGAAAGTTGGGCATGAGAGATATCTTCGCACCAGCTTGAGGGGGAGTGTTAGCCTATAATTGATTAGCCGAAAGTGTTCCTTTGTTTATTCACCGAAAGTTGCATTACATTAGTGGTTGTATTATTCTATGCCCTCAGGGGCCCTTCTTGTATCTCTTGTAAACTCTAATTTCATCTATAAATAAGGGATGATTTTATATCATACCCTAAACTGGTTAATCAAAGCTTCACCTATACGTGCACAAAATTATGTAGTTGATTATATTATTAAAAAAGAACAACCTTTTACCACTAGTGAATGTCCCGATTTTACCGAAATGATTCACAAAAGTTTTGCACCTCAATATCAAAGTGTTTCAAGAAATACTACTAGAAACAGAATTTTAAAGAAATTTGAGGATGTTAAAAGTGAATTATTTGACGTCTTTAAAAATTTGAATAGAAGAGTTTATTTAACATTTGATCTATAGTAAAATAATGGTTTTGAATATCAATGTATCACTGCACATTTTATTGATTATTTCATTTAAATTAGTTGAATTTCGATACACTGGTCATTCGTTTGGTGTATAAATAAGAAATGTATTATATGAGTGGGTTTTACAAAATAAAATATTTACGATTAGTCTAGATAATGCAACATATTATAATCAAACTGTAACCCATTTAAAGTCAAATTTATAATTACTTGTTGACGGTGATTTATTTCATGTTTGTTGTTGTGCCCATATTTTAAATTTGATTATTAAAGAAGCTATACATTATACGAGACTTCTGTACTTGTAATAAAAAATGCAGTTGTTACTATTATGTCTTCTACTAATCAAATTTCAAAATATAAAAAAGTTTATCAATGAAAAAATGTCATTTAAAAAATTAATTTTAGATATAGATAGTAGATGGAATTCAACATATAATATGTTAGAAATAGCTTGTAAATAAAGAAAAGTAATAGATTTATTTTTTATAACAATATCAATAGGAGGAGTACTGACCCTCACATAACTTAATTGGCGCCAAGTAACATTGTATAAAGATTTTTAAAAAAATTTTGATACTTTAACAAAATTATTTTCTTATATATATATATATTTATATTTCAACATTTGTTTTACATATGCTAGCAGAATTAATTAAAATTTTCGTAAAATATATGAGTAATAAATATTATGCAACCATTATTATTTCAATGAAAGTAAATTTTGATAAATATTTTGATCATTTGCCTCATCTTTTAGGTTTAGCCATAATAATTGATCCTAGGTATAAAGAAATTGGTTTACAAGAATTTTTATAATGTATTTTCGTTGATCAAACACAGTTTGCCTCTATTATACAAACATACACAAATTATTTGAATAATATAGGGTAACTGCACCTGTAATTACACAAACACACACTACACTAGCAGTCTCATCTCGAGGTGGGAGATTAAGTGTTTTTTCAGCAATAAAGAGTAGAAGAATATCTCAACATACAAATGTAAGTAGTTCTGAACTATGACATTATTTGGAAAGCCCGTCAGTGGATAATTCTGATGATTTTGACATTTTTAAATAGTGGAAATAAAATGAAACTATGTGGCCTGTGGTTTCACATATAGCCCATGATATACTAGTTGTTCCTATTTCGACAGTTGCTTTGGAAATAACTTTTAGTGTAGGTGGACGGATGTTGAGCGATTACTAGAGCAGGCTTTCATCTCAAATGGTTGAGGCATTGATGATATCTAGAGATCATATGCATGCGCTTACAAGAAAACAAAATTATAGTGAAAAGGAACGAATTCAAAATGATTTGGATGACATATCCTCGCGTAACGCGATTGAAATGTCTGTCTCTTCTAATGATTGATCAACAATTTATTTTTTACTATTTCATTTTATTTCTTTTTTTTTTTTTTAGATTATTGAGGTAGAGTATAATGCAAATGATTGATAGGCTAGTAGGTACTAACCTAGTTGAGATGTACTTAACCTATAATGATGCAATTGCTCTACTATTATCAATAATCTACACATATTTTATTCAATAATATAAATTTTTGTAATATTTTATTTCATTTTGAAATAAAAATTATTCATTCAATAAATATTATATAATTAATTTAATATTGTAATATTGAAAGTTTCATTTATATATATATAAAATTATTCATTTCGAAAGAAAAAAATTATATAATTACATACTTTTTTAGTTATAAGTTCATAATTAAAAAAAGATAAGTAATACATAATTAAATTTAAATACCACAATGAAACATAACCAAACAAAATATCTCATTGATCTTAACTAAAATACTCTAGTATAATTTTTCTTTTACTTTCTATTCTTAATAAATAATCTACATAGATAATGTATTTATCGTTTATTTTTTATTTTTTAAAAAAGGGTAAACTAGGCCCAGCTCGTGACTCGAGCCCAGGCTCGCGGCCAGGTCCTAAGCCCTATTATGATTGGGATTGGAATTGGGCTTGGGCCCAACCTTTTGGCCCATGGGCCGGCCCAACCCCGACCCACTAAAAAAGAGGGTGCCCGTGAAGCCCATGTGGGCCGGGCCATGCCATTATTACATCCCTACCAAAAGTGAAAATTCTGTTACAAAAATATTAGGAAATCAATTTCTATTGTTACATGAGTCATCATCACTAAAAGGTTGTCTTGAAAAAAAAAAAAAGTCTTTAGTGATAAATTTTTTAATAACGTCGCTAAAAATATACTTTTAAGAACAAAATAATTTAGTGTCAAAAAGAGTTACTTTTTAGATAAAAATTTTGGTTCAAATAATGTTAGTAATGCATTACTAAAATATTTAACTTTGTTGTTGAAAATACAAGAAGAAAACTTTTGACAATTGCAATATTTTATACCTAAAAAGTGTTTTCGTCTCTAAATTTGTCTTTAATAACTTTGATTGTTGTAGTGCCCTTTGCTCAGCCTCATTCTGAATCTATCAAGACGATTTGAAGTGTTATCTTGTTCAACATTTTGAACTTATGCCAAAAATCATATTGATTAGTCACGTAATTTGATTAAATTTATGTTAAATGATTAAATGACAAATATAATTTTAAAAAATAATTTTTTAATTTTATAAAGACAAATTTAATCTGATCAAATGATTATTAATATCTAATTAACGTAAATTTTTTATATAAATAACCAACTTGATATTACAAAATAAATAATTTAGATCATTCATAAATCTATTCCACCAAAAAGCACAGTAGTCAACCCAACTTGGACGCAATGCCACTCTTAGCAACCTTCCTTACCATACCAAGTACTAGCAGGTACACTTGTGTGTACCTAAAGATATATAAAATAATTAATTCACCAACAAAATATTTTGTAAGACTAATAATGAATAATATTATCTTGTTTTATGTTGTGTTTGGTTGAGGGATTTGATAAGAGATTTGGAAAGGAAAATAGAAAAGGTAGGTGAAATGTGAAAAAAATATACCTACATTTCACATAGTTTCACACACTTTTTCCCTTTCACTTTCCAAATCTCTCTCCAAATCTCCCAACCAAACACAACATTAGGGTTCATGTTGTGGCATTTTTTTCATAAGTCGTACGTGGCTGATCATCAAGTTATCTGATCCTAGGGTTGTTGTGGGAATTCATACGTGGCTGATTATGAATCAATTTGATTGTTGGGGCAATGTGAGTACATAGCATGTGTAGCTGATAGTGACTTGTATGTATGTATAGATCTTACGCGCACAGTAGCAAGTGAAATGTCTCCTCTCATCACTTGTCTTTCCTTATGGGGAAAGTATGTGAATATAATGCTTCTTAAAATGCATGTATTTGTGAATACAATTATAAGAAAATATTAAAATTAATTCTTAAAACTGTTGTTAGTGTTGAAAAAATATTTTAAAAGTATATAAAAGTGTATTTAGACTGAAAATCCTTTGATATTTAGTATTTTTATTTATTTATTTATTTTTTATTGTCTGATCTTAAACCTGTTATTAATAAGAGCCACAATTATACGATAAAATTCGGAAAAAATTTAAGAGGGGCAGAAGTATTAGTAGTAAGATTATGATGTGTTGTGGCTTGCAAGTCATTTAATTGATACTTGTTACTTGTTTTTCAACACATGTCACTATAAAGAATTAATTTGCGTTGTACTAAACTGACCCATTTGGCGTCTTTACAACCTCAATAAACCGAATAATTGAATCTGTTTGTTTGTTGTAATATTTTGTAGGTTAAAAATTAATAATAAAAAGGTTAAGTTAAAAATACAATTTCTCAGATTTTTAATAATTAATTTATTTAAATTATATTTATCTCATAATTTAGAAAAACATTACACTAAATATTTGACACAAACTCTTACAAATACAAAATAAAAACTATAACAAATGCCGATACACCAAAGAAATGCAATGGGTGTGGCTTGTGTTCAGTTCGTAATTGGATTGAACCGTATTGTTGGGCCCCGTGGGCTCATTACGGAACTTGTATCGATAATTCAAACTGTTCAATATGTAGGGCTCGTCAAGTACTTTATTCTTGAAAAAAATCATGTTGATTGGATATACTTGATTAGATCACATTTCTGTCAATGTTTAATATGATTTTGAAAAAAATTATTAACTGAAATGTGATCTGATCAAGTAGCAATCAATATGCTATTAGCATAATTTTTTGCAGGAATAAAATACTTGACGAACCCTATATATTGAACGGTTCAAATCATCGATGTGAGTTCTGTAATGAGCTCACAGAAGCCAACAATAAAGTCCAATATGAAACTAGAAAGGAGACTAACCTCACCCAAATGCAATTAGTATGAATAGACTTATTTCCTCTTGATTAGTGGAATGAAGTTGATCATTAAGAGTAAATCATTAACTTCAATGGGCATGCTTTGACAAACGCCCTAGGATTTTTTAGACTTCTGACTCACATTTTTCAAGTTAAGTTAGTTTTAAATTGTCCTATTTGTGAGGTAATAAATCTCTTGTGAGTAACATGCTTTGTGTTAAGCTTGGTTATGTATATATATATATATATTTTTGTAAAAACATTGTCTTTGTAACATTTGTATTATTATATCAAGTGAAAGTTAGATGTGCTGTCAAAACTTTTATTTGTTTCTCCTCATATCATATATCTTTTATTTTTATATTATTAAAAAAAATATTAGATTTACGGGGAGAGCGAGACTTGAAAATCTAAGGAGAAAAATTACCACATGAGTAATACACATACAAATATTTTATTTTATTTTTATTTATTTAAACTATGTACATATCGCATGTGTCAACTGTTAATTATTATACCTGATAACAAAATATCATTTTATTTATTTATTTATCAAAAAACAAAAAAAAGGTCCCACATTCAGCTACACACACCAAAGCCAAGAGCTCCAAGTCAAAGACCAACAATTTGGATTATTACCTGCCCCAATCCATAGCCATACATGCAGATAATAACACAATTTGTGTTCACATAATTGATGAAGAATTAACTTCGACACTAGGGCTTTGACAGCAAGGCTTCTTCTTTGCATGACACGTGTTAAAATGGGACACGTCAATAGCTAAGTCATCGAAAATCAACAGCAGTTGACAAAACTTGTTCCATTGTCTGACATTCAGGTCCATCCGATCAAATTCAATGGATATGAGATGATGATAATCTATGGCCAAGAATTCAATTGGTAGGTTAGATAACCAATTAGCTAGTTCACTACTATGATCCCCCACGGGGCCGGCCTAAGATTTAGGGCCAAGGCAAATTTTGAAAATGAGATTCTCCTAAATTGAAAAAAAAAAATTTATGAATAAAACGAAAAGTTATAATTTTTTTATTTGTTTATAGTCACAAAAAAATTTACTTGCACATATAACCATTAAAATTATAAATAAAAATTTACTTTCATATATTAAGATAGAAGCAATCATTACAAATACTTAAAAAAAAAAAAAAAAATCTAGTCATGTTGCTTTTTTTGGGACCCATGTTCAATTAGGCTTATAGTATTTGGGTCTTTATTTATTTATTTTTTTGTATCTAAAACATAAAATTATATTTAGAGCTCTTATTTTCAACTTAAATTTAGAGACCCAAGATGCAAGCCACTCTTACCTGCCCTCAAGGCTGGCGGTGATCCGCCAATAGAACAATCTAGAATTAAGCACTACTACTACTACGTGTTACATAGTTAGTAGTATTAAAAATGGAAATATATGGTCCGTGTCAAAGATATACTAAAGTCTATAATTTCATGAATTGCGTGTGAGAGTGTGTTGATATCTCTATTGCAATGAAAAAGCTCTAAGGGAGTTGCGTAAGACCCCACCAACAAGAAAAACAAACTCTATTCAGATGGGATGAATTTCCTAGTTTGATCTAAAGTGCAAATTAAATTGGGAAAAGTTTACCTTTAAATACACAAATGATGTAATGATGACAGTTTTAAAATTAAAAACGGTATGTTTTGATGACTGCTAAACTGACGTGATAAGCAGCTTCACTGTGAAGATGTTTTTAAATTGTTGTTCATTTTTGTCAATGAAAAAATTACATAAATAAAATCTACATGAGTGTTTGTTTGAAAACAAACTACTGGTGATGTAATTAAAAAAAGTTATTACGTTAATAAAAATAGTCATAGTCTCTAACTTATGTTAAATTTTAGATGAGTTGATGGTTAATCATTACACTGATACTCAATACATCTTGTATTTGAATTTTACTACCTATTTGATAATTAAAATATTTAGAGATCATAGTTCTAAATAGCAATTGATACGCTATGTATCGATATGTATCAGAAAAATGGGATACCGCGATGGATACAGGCCGGTATACTGCTGAGATTAAAAGTCGCAGGAGTATCGACCGAGTCCCGCACGATGCGTATCAGAATAATGCCGTTACGTTACAAGCCACAACGAAATGATACTCGGTTCGGACCGGTATGAGAAAGAAAAAGTTGAAAAACCTATGAAATGATTTTTAAAATTTCACCGCCACGACACCCAATTTCCGATACTCACCGATCGATACTACCGATACCGATACTCAGCGATCGATACCATTACGTTACCCGATACCGCGATTTAGAACCTTGTTAGAGATGTTGTTTAAAAGGGCATGGTGAGATTTCTATGTACACTTTCTCAATTTTTTTTTTCTTTAAATTTTTTTTGTAACCCCTTTAACTTACATTATAGCTACACCATTAAAGCATATCATTCATTCTCTAAATTAACAACCACATGACACACAAATTCAAAATTTATCATTTTTGTCAATATGATTAAGAAAGGGGGTGTTGACAACTTGACATATAGTGGCCACCTGCCATAAAATAAAAAAAAGAAAAGAAAAAAAATTCCGATTATTTTCTTTTGGACTGTATCATCCCAAAAAATGAAAGGAGAGAAGCAGCAATTGTAATAAAAAATTGCTACCAACAAAGATATGCTATTCTTGTGCTACAAACAAAACTATGATTCAGTTATACAGTACCTGGAACACTACTTTTCTAACCACAACTCTGAATCTCAAGTTTGAAGGAAAACTGGATGAGAAAACCCGTACGGAACTTTTAGTAAGAGATTTGCGTAATTATATTAATTTAGTCTAGATGAATAGTTTGGATTGTATCAATTTTTTCTTTTAATTTTTTTACATTATGTCAATTTAGTTTAATTTGATAACATTTGTTAAGAAATTAAACAAAATCAAAGGAAAAATAATCCATTAAAAAATGAATAAATCACTTCAAATTAGACATTAAATCTTTAATCACATTTTAAAGAGTGAACGGATTATTTTTTCTACTTGATTTTAGTCTAATTTCTAAAAAGATGTAATCAATTAGATTAAGTTGCATAAGAGGCAAATTACAAGAATTATGAGTGATTATGAGTGTAATTTTCAATAAATTAACATAACAAAATATATATATATATATATGTTTTTTTCCCTAAAAAACAAGAAAATATTTTGTAATTGTACGGGAAAGAATCAAATCTTCTCGTATAATCCTGTTGATCAAGTCTGCGTTCCTTCGTACGTCGTCGCTTTATCACCTGAAAACACAAACGTGAGCTAGCCGGCGAGTGTGTGTCGGAAACCTCTCCGATACCTAAATCAGTAAGCTTTGGCAAATAGACAAAAACTCTGTGTATTCAGAAAACAAAGTTGTGTTACCTCTCCATAGGTGATGTTTGTGAGCTTTTATAGGTTCCGTGTGGCACAATCCTAGTAGGATTCTTACTTCTCCATGTAGAGTCCTCCTAGGATTCATGTTCCTGAATGATAATGCTTATCCTTCAACACCTCCTTCACTGCTTAAACCAAGTGAGATGGTTTTACCATGGCCGAACCATATCTTGCTATACTAAGCATGCATGGTATGGCCGATCTAACTCTGAGTCCGGCTCTTCCTTTCCTTGCTTCTACCTCGGCCTTGAATGCTAAGACCGAGCTATCCATAGAAGTGCCGAGCCGGACTAACTCAACAGAACTGAAGTGGCCCATATACTTCGATCAAGAGGACTCGATCGGGCTAACCATAATACGTTGTGACCGAGATATTTTTGGGACCGGACTACCTAGTTAAGCCAATTCTTACTCTATCTTTCGTACTTTGGCCCATACCGGCCCATTACTTAGCTTGGCCCAATTTATCTATATAAATTACCCTCTCAATTACCCCTTAATTCCATCTGCGCAGCATGTTTGGGATTACCCGTCTCATCAGCCGAGCTAAAACCCCATAGTTTATCCAGCCGAGCTAAAAACCCTTTAGCTTCTCCAGCCGAGCTAACCTTAAACCGAGCTGTGATTATCCGGTTAAAAATGTCCCTTTAACCACAGGCAACTGAAACGCTTCCCTTTCCAGTGCCACGTGGCAGGCGCCGATTGGTCTTTCACAGCTGTCATGCCGCCCTCGTACTTCGTAAGATTTGAACAGTCCCGCGTGTTTTCCATCTTTTACACAACCATTTATTTTTGGATCACTACACCTCTTCATTTCCTCTATTCTTTGCGCTTCTGTGCTTCCATTGTTTTTTCAACGTTTGAAGCTCTCTGAGTTCGTGTTCTTCACTCTTGCTGCTGCTCTCATCTCGACTTTTTTCCTCTTCATCTGGTAAGCATCATAAATCTGTCTTTGTTTTCCTTTATTTTTTGTACTTTGTTCAATCCTCTGTAGTTTGTTTCATGTTTTTACAAAACACTATTTTTGCTTTTCTTGGGAAAAAACTTCATGTGAACCCCTATGAACTTCATGAAACAATATGTAGAACACTATTTCGATCCATAAACACGTCTCAACCGAGCTAGGATACTGTTTGTGCTATATATAGATCTATCCAGACCATAACCGAACTAGAACTTGTGAATATATCAGTAGTTTCAGTAAGTCACAATTTTCTAATTTACCTTAGCCGAGATAAACGAACCGAATTAAGTTTGAACTTAGAAAACAGGAAACCTTAGCCTTTGACTGAGCTAAGTTTACGGGGCTAAGCCAGCTCTTAGTTTTAAACCGAACTAAGAAAAAGCTGCCCCTAGAGGCTCGACCGAGGTAGCACGTAGTTCAAACCAAAATAACTAATCTTGTACATAAATCGAACTATCCCACCTATGCTCAATCCGAGCTACCAATTATCTTATTGAAACCGAGATAAAACCTGCAGTAACCCATATAGCCGAAGTAGGACTTCTTTCATCTTGTTATGATTTTGTAGCACGGTCAACGATCTGTGCTTAACCCCTTTGTTTTCCACTTTGCAGACTTAGGTTGCCCAGGCACTCTTCTGCGCGCCCAACCGAACTAACTTATTCTTAATTTATAAACAAATGGGTAAATATAGATTTTTGGTAGAAACCCCACGAGGCCTAGCCGAATTCCGTAAGGATTACAACATCCCTGACGACGTCCAACTTACCTTAGCCAAAAAAGATGTCATACCATGGGAGAATGAGGGCTTCGTACCTTTTACCCTCCTTTTAATAATAGAAATTGGACTAAGATTTCCAGTCCAACCATTAATCTGTGAATTCCTTAGACAAACACGACTATGCCCAACCCAGCTTTCCACCAATTCATACCGTATCATAATGGGAATAGCCGAACTAAACTGCCAAGCCGGTCTTAACCTAGGTTTAGCTGAAATGTTTCACCAATACTCCATAGGCTCCAAAGAAGACGGCTGGGTTTATTATCTAAGAATACGCCGCAACCGAGAGAAAATAATAAAAGATACGCCGGATAAAGACTTGAATGATGATGATTTTTTCAGGGTGTCTGGGAACTTTGAAGATCATCAAGCCCAGATTCCTGGCCAAAGAATAAACTAGAAAAATGGAGCACCTGGTATAAATACTTTGGTTACATATAATGCTTTTCTTTTATTTCGGTTTTCCGTTCTTGAACCGAACTAACAGTTGGACATTTCTCTGCAGACTCAGCCCACCTTTATTCGTTGTACAGCTACCCCAACCTAGGTACTCTGCGCGCCGCACTACGGGTTAAAGAAAGAAGTTAGGCCAAACTTCTAAAATTCGAACCGACCTATAGATACAGCGGTCGTCGAAAAGCCAAAGTGACCGACTTTCTCCTAGAAGACGAACTGGAACCAGACCCAACCTTACCCCAGATCAACCTAGTGCCTGTGACCGCCGAACAAGAGATGGCCAAAAGTAGCAGACTGAAGGCCCTGCTGACTGCAACAAATCCAGCCGAGGTACCACAAACCGGTCGGACCATTGAGACCGTGGTAGCTCTCCCCTCTCAACAGCCATCCTCATCTCGTCCAGGCAAGCGTGCCCGAACTAACCAAACCAAACAACGCCTTGCTGATGAGGACGAGACCATTCTGCCACCAAGCCCCCCTCCAAGCCCTCAATCGAGCCTTCAACCGGAGTACTTTGATCGAACTGCCACCTCTAAATGGGTTCCCAACCTTACATTCTAGAACCGAGATATTCTGGATACCGACTCAGTGGTTGCTGAGAAGGATCACTCGATGGCTTTCAATCTAGACAAGAGTGTATGCCTCCCCAAAGACATGGAGCACCACCAAAAGTAACTAAACACTGAGCTGAAGGCCATCCGGTCTTCAACGAAATCCATGATCTTGGTAAGCAGCACTGTCCCTTTTTATCTGTCTAATTTTTCAAACTTTCACTTCGGCTCAAGGGAAGTCTATGTTTTGTCAGGCCATTCAAAAAAACAACATCACTCACAGGAGAGTGTTAAAGCTCAGGAGAACAACAAGGCAAGCTGTGGCAGAAGCCGAGGCAAAGACGGCCGAGCTAGAGGAGGCCAGAAAACAAATAGCCGAACTACGATCTGAGAATGTCCGGTTGACCGGTTTGGTTAGTTCGGCTGAAGCAGAAAAGCAAAAGCCTTCCATTGAGCTGAAAGACAAGTACCTGCGCGAACTGGCGAAGCTTGAAAAGAAGAAAAAAACCAAGATAACCCAGCTGAAGGAGAGCATAAAAAGAGTCGAAAAGCAAGGCTTCAAGAAGGCAGAGGATGCTTATACCCAGCAATGCGAAGCCGCCAAGGATCTGTTTTCAAGTCTTGGTGGAGAAGTTTTGCCTTCGGCCCTAAGACCGAGGTCTACAACTCTCCGGCCTACTGTATACCGAGCTTCCTGGCGGAGTACACTGCTGCACTTCAGCAACAATTTCTTGAAGGTTCAGGCTCTGATGAGGACTCTGCCTCTGAGGACACTCCGGTGGTCAATGCTGACCAGACAGTTCGGGCGGAGCCCACGGTAGAAGGCCTAATCATTGAGCAACCAGGTGAAACCGTGCTTCCGACCGAGACCACTCTGGTGACTGAAACCGAGCTCCCTCCTGAAGCTGGTCTTCAAGTTGATGCTGATGCTGAGTTTGATGTTGAGATTGATGATCTTTTCAACTGATTGTCTTTTTTTTGTTATGGACTTGTAACCGGGCTGCAGCCCTTCCTTTGTACATGTTTTGCACTTCAATGAAAAATCTTCTTTTGTGCTCTACTCTTACTTCGGTTTGCTTACCTGTTTGAGCATGCTTTCTTGCAATAATTTTGACCAAGATAGCGTATTCTGGTTTCAGCTATTCAATCTTACTAGCCAACCACTCTTTAGCCGATATAATTATATCGGTTGAAGAGTAACAAGAGTTTGTTTATTTCAGCCAACCACTCTTCAGCTATAAACTTACTTCGGCTGAAGAGTATAAAGAGTTGGTTTAATCCAGCCAACCACTCTTCAGCCATAAACTTACTTCGGCTGAAGAGTATAAAGAGTTGGTTTAATCTAGCAAACCACTCTTCAGCCATAAACTTAATTCGGCTGAAGAGTAATAAGAGTTGGTTTAGTCTAGCCAACCACTCTTCAGCCATGCCCTTACTTCGGCTGAAGAGTAACAAGAGTTGGTTTAATCCAGCCAACCACTCTTCAGCCATACCTTTACTTCGGCTGAAGAGTATAAAGAGTTGGTTTAATCCAGCCAACCACTAAGTTGATTTTTCCAGCCAACTTAGAATAGAGTGTTTGGTTATTCCGACTAAACGTCCTGGATCCTTATCTTGGGCTTAGGAGGGATGTTGGTTTAATCCAGCCAACCTCTAAGTTGGTTTTTCCAGCCAACCTAGAATAAAGTGTTCTTTCTGCCCCTAACTTACTAATTTACTAAAACAAACGTTTATAGCGAAAAAATGCTTATACTGAAAAGAAAACTACTTGTTTTATTGAGAAAGGAAAAGGTTACATATATTTGAAAAGAAAAAAGCTAAAAATAAAATAATTTGAGATTGACAGTATTTCATGGCCGGGGAATTGCCTTGCCATCCTCATCTTCTAAGTGGTATGTCCCTTTGCCTGCTAATCCGACCACTTTGTAAGGTCCTTTCCAGTTAGGCCCTAGTTTGCTATCTCCTGGTACCAAGGTATTTCCCATTACTTTGCGCAGTATCCAATCTCCGATCTTGAATTGCCTTGGATGCACTGTTTTGTTATACTTTCTGGACAATTCTTGTTGGTAGGAGGCGATGTGAACCAATACTCTATTTCTTCTTTCTTCCGCAAGGTCAAGCTCTAATGCTATGGCTTCGCCATTTAAGTCTGGGTCAAAGTTCTCGCTTCGAATTGTGGGGAGGCCAACTTCTAATGGGATGACTACTTCCATGCTGTAAGCTAAGGAAAATGGTGTTTCCCCTATTGATCAGCGAAGTGTGGTGCGGTAAGCCCATAAAACATGAGGGAGCTCTTTTGCCCACTTGCCCTTCGCTCTCTCTAACTTTTTCTTCAATCTATCCAAGACTACCTTGTTTGATGCCTCTGCCTAACCGTTTGCTTGGGGATATGCCGATGTAGAATTGTAGAACTCTATCTTATACTCTTCACAAAAGCCCCTGAAAATCCTACCGTCGAATTGAGTTGTCTGATATCAGTGCCTTTGGTATGCTAAATCGAGTGATGATATTCTGCTAGACAAACTTTTTCACATCTTTTTCCTTGATGGACGCCAAGGTTTCTGCTTCCACCAATTTTGTGAAGTAGTCGGTTGCTGCAAGGAAGAACTTCCTGTTGCCGAGTGCTGTTGGAAGTGGCCCTACTATGTCCAATCTCCACATTGCGAAGGGCCATGGGCTAGTTAGAGGTGGAAGTTCTCTGGCAGGTTGGTGTATTTGATGTGCGATTTTTTGGCATTTTTCGCACTTTTTGACATGTTTCTCTAAATCTGCTTGCATGTATGGCCACCAATATCCTTGTGAGATTGCTCTGTATGCTAGTGATCTTCCTCCTTGATGGCTGCCGCATACAATCTCATGTATTTTGAACAAGAATGCTTCCACTTTGCTGGGGTGAACACACTTTAGGTAAGGTCGTGAGAACGACTTTTTGTACAATGCCAAGGATGGAGAGAGCCAAAATCGCTACGACTTTGTTCTTATTCTGTTGGCTTCTTTCTTCTCTTCTGGTAGGGTGCCGTCTTTTAGGAACAGTATGATGGGATCCATCCAAGAAGGTTCTAACTCTGCACAACATACCTCTTCTGCTTCGGGGTCTTCAATGCTTAGTCTAGGTAGGTAGTCGATCAGCAATGGATGAGGGATGGAGGTGTTTGCCATTGAGGCGAAGCCTGCTAGTTCGTCTGCTCTGCTGTTTTCCTCCCTGCCGATTTGTTTTATCCTGACTACATCAAATTTTTTGACCTCTGTTCTGACCAACTCTTGTTATTTGGCCATCCTGTCATCCTTCGCGTCGTAGTCACCAGATATTTGGTTTACCACCAGCTGTGAGTCACTGTAGACCATTAGCTCGGTGGCCTTCATGTGGAATGCTAACTTGAGACCTGCAAGAAGCGCTTTATACTCCGCTTCGTTGTTTGATGCTGGGAAGCCAAGGTTGATTGCCTACTCCACTACTAGGCTGTCTGGAGAGATAAGGACTATGCCAAGCCCTGCTCCATGCCGGTTGGATACTCCATCCACGAAGAGCTTCCATATCTCTCCCATGAACAACTTTCAGCAAGTAGAGGGATCAGATGATGCCTTGGGATTTTCCTTGTTGCTGGTGTCTTCTTCAAGGTCCATGCTTGCTGTTTGCCCCTCGCCATCTGGTTATACCAAGTCTTGTCTTGTTGGTGAGTCTTGACTTGGTGTAACATGGTTTGCTTTTTCCTTCCTTGCTTTACTCTGGTCTGCCTTTGGGCCTGACTGAGTTGCTAGTACTAGGGGTTGCGTTATTCCGACGTTAACTTCCATCCCTAGTTCGATTGCTTCAGTCAGGTCGACTAGGCAGATATGATGACTTCCAAGGGTGATTCTGCGACGAAGTCTGCCAATGCTTGTGCCTTTATTGCGGTTCTGGGTTGGAACTTGATGTCGTATTGCCCCAACTCAACTGCCCACTTTAAGATTCGCTTAGAAAATTTAGCCCTCTCAAATAGAGCTTTTAATGGGAAGGCTGCGAGGACAACTATAGTGTGGGCGTGAAAGTAATGCGACAACTTTCTTGAGGCCATCATCAGGGCCAATGCCAGTTTTTCCAGTGGTAAGTACCTTGTTTCGGCGCCTAGCAATGTCTTGCTGACATAATAGATGGGCAGATGTTGGATTCCTTCTGCACGGACCAATACTGCGCTAATTACGTGCTATGAGACTGCTAGGTATAAGAATAGTTCTTCTCTAGGAATTGGGGTTACAAGTAGTGGTGGAGAAGACATGTATTCCTTCAAGCTTTCCAGAGCTAAGTCGCATTCGTCGTCCTACTCAAACTTGGCCTTTAGAGCATGGAAGAATGGTCGTAGTCTGTCTGACGACCGGCTTATGAACCGATTGAGAGCAGCTGCCATGCCGGTGAGATGCTGCACTTCTTTTACTGAGTTTGGTCTCTCCAGATCTTGAATAGCCTTGATCTGAGATGAGTCCACCTCAATACCCCGGTTGGTCACTAGGAAGCCTAGGAATTTGCCAGATCCTACTCCGAATGCACACTTCGACGCATTGAGGCATAACTTGTGCTTTTTCAGGATCTTAAACATCTCACCTAGGTTCTTGAGATGGTTATGCTCATCCTTGCTCTTGACCACCATATTTTCAATGTATGCCTCCATTGTTTTGCCCAACAATGGCTCGAACATCTTCGTGACCATCCTTTAGAATGTTGCCCCTGCGTTCTTTAGGCCAAAGGGCATGACCTTGCAACAGTATAGTCCTCTTGGAGTTGTGAAGGATGTCACTTCCTGATCTGGTTCATGCATGGCGATTTGATGATAGCCTCTGTATGCATCCAGAAAACTAAGTCGGTTGTGCCCTGCCGTTAGGTCTACCAATTGATCTATCCGTGGTAGATGAAAGCTGTCTTTTAGGCACGCTTTGTTGACTGTTTTGTAGTCGACGCAGACACGCCACTTGCCATTCTTCTTTGGCACTACGATTGTGTTGGAGATCCATCTTGGATAGTGCACTTCTCTAATTGTTCCTACCTCCAGTAGGTTTCCTACTTCTTCCGCCACTATCTCTGCATGGTGGAGTGCCGATCTGCGTGTGCGTTGAATGATTGGTCTGGCGGATGGGTGGACATTGAGTTGGTGGCAGATGAAGTTGGGATCAATGCCTGGCATGTCGTATGGTTTCCAAGCGAACACTTCGATGTTAGAGGTCAAAAATTTCAAGACCTCTAATCTCTCGGTGCTGGACAACGACGAACCGAGTAAAAAACACTTATTCGGGTTCTTTTCATCTATTCTTTCCTCTACCAAGTCTTCCACCGCTTTCTGACTTGCCGCTTTACCAACATCTGCGAATAGTTCATTACTCTCAGGTTCCTCCACCGAATGAACGTATCCTTTGGCAGCGCGGCTGCCATTCACCGTAACAAAGCACTGCTTCGACATGATTTGATCTCCATAGACTTCTTCTATTACTTTGGTGTCGTTGGGGAACAGCATTACTTGGTGGTAGGATGACGCCACCGATCGTATGGCATGCAACCATGTTCTGCCCAAGATGATGTTGTAAGTGGAGGGGACCTCCAACACCCAGAACTCCACTTGTTTTGTCACACTTTCTGCTTTGACTGGGAGGATTATTTTGCCGACGGGCCATTCTGGCATGGAGTTGAATCCGATCAGGGGAGATACGGCAGGTGCCAAGTCTTTATCTTGTAACTTCAATTGTTTAAAGGTTTCATAGTACTTGATTTCACATAAACTACCCTGGTCAATCAAAATCCGCTTGACGTCAAAATCCTTGACTCAGAGAGTGACGACCAGGGCATCATTGTGAGAGCAATATATCCTTGCCAAGTCCTTATTCGAAAAAGACATGACATTCGTGGCCTCTGTCTTCCCCTTCTTGATGGCAGGTTGGGCACTTAGCACTTCTCTCAAGTGCTCAGCCTTTTTAATTAATCCTCTGAGCTCGCATACATGCTCAGGTTCGAAGACTCCATGTATCACGTTGATTACGCCTTGAGGTGGGGCGTCGATCGGCATTCCGTTGGGGTTATTATGGTCCTGGGAGGCTGGCTGTGCCCCTCCTTCAATGTATTTATCCAGGTGGCCTGCAGCCACCAATTCCTCCAGGTGCTGTCTCAATGGCATGCAATTCTCAGTGCGGTGCCCCTTTTCTTTATGGAAGGTGCACCGTGACCTGTCGTCGTAGTCCTTCTGAGCCTCGCCTAGCTTGGCTGGCCACTTGATGAAAGGCTCGTCTCGAATCTCGCTAAGTATTCGGTAGATCGGTTTCTTGAAGACCGTGGTTATGGCAGTGCGGACTTTCAACCATCTTTTGTCCTGGTCTTCTCCGTTGTCTCTTCTGCCACGTCCGTTTTTGTTCGGACGGTCTATTGTGTTGACCTTTTCTGAGGCCTTCTTTTCTGGTGCTGCGATCGCGCCAGATTTTGCTTTGGCACGTGCGCCATCCTCTTCCACCCTGATATGCTGATGCACTCTTTCCATCAGGGCTTCCATGGTGAGGGGCGGTGTCATGATGATAGAGTCCCTTAGTCTGTTCGCGACTGGAAGGCCTCTTTTGTACTGTGCAATGGTGAGATTGGTAGGACAGTCCCCAATCTGGTTGAAGGTCTCCCAGTAGTGACTGTTATAGGATCTTAGGGTCTCCTTGTCATCCATGTCGATGGAGAGTAGCTGGTCGATCTCCACCGGGGTTTTAGTGTTTGTTCAGAACCTTGTTACGAATGCCTCCGCTAATTGTGCCCAAGAGGCTATGCTGCCCTCTAGAAGTTTCTCAAACCAAGTCAAGTCTAGGTTACCAAGGCTTGAGGGGAATAGGATGCACATCAAGGCCTCGTTGCGCCGATATACCGCCATAACCTGGCGGAAGTGGCTCAAGTGTGAGTAAGGATCCGTCTTCCCCTCGTACGTGGTGAATTTGGACTATAGAAAGCCTGAAGGTAGGGGTGTGTTCTCGATTGCTGGGACGAATGGTGAGGTTTGCAGCCTCACCAATGCTTTGTCCGTTGGTTCGTAGGCCAGGCGTGGCATTGGCATTCCAACCTCGATGCTTCCATGCATCCGAGGAGCCAACCGCTGTAAGGCAGAAACTCTATGTGGATTACGTGCCCTGGCATCCTCCTTCCATCGTGCCTTCTCTTTTAGCACGGATCGTAGGTCGGACGATCTGGGCAACTTTGTTTGCCTAGACCTTGTCTAGTGCGTATGCGAGGGCCAATATGTGCTTCCCTCAGTGTACGACCTTTCAGATCTCGTCTTCTCAGACCTGGAGTGACGAGTTCTGGAAGATCTGGATTGTGTATCGCCTGTCCTGAGGCTCTTGTTCTCTGCTTGAGGGGGTGTAGTATTCCTACTACGACTTTCCGAGTGGCGAGGGAGCGTCTTTTTTGTGCGCCCCTCTCCTGTCGCCACTCCTTTTCCTTTCACCTGGCGCTTTAGAGATTCCATGTCCGCCGCCATCCGACGTATCAATTCGTCTTGTTTCCTGACACGATCCTCCAAAGTTTGGGGATCAATCCTTCGCCTTTGTCTTTCTGGACTTTGCGAACGAGAGTGATGGGGGCTGTCAGTCCGCCTTCTCCCTCTTGCATCCTTCATGGAATTTTGCCTTTGTGATTCCAAGTTCGCCATAGGAGGGATAAGAGGTAGACCTTCGCGCCTTGCGCCTCCTTCTGGTGTTAGTCCGTCAATGGCGGACTGTGGCAACTCTTCGTTGTGCGCCATTGATTCTGGAGAGGAAAAGCTTGATCAAGAGGTTTTGTTCTTGTCTGTATTCCCATAGACGACGCCAATTATACGGAAAAGAATAAAACCTTCTCGTATAATCCTGTTGATCAAGTCTGCGTTCCTCCGTACGTCGTCGCTTTATCACCTGAAAACACAAACGTGAGCTAGCCGGCGGGTGTGTGTCGGAAACCTCTCCGATGCCTAAGTCAGTAAGCTTGACAAATAGACAAAAACTCTGTGTATTCAGAAAACAAAGTTGTGTTACCCCTCCATAGGTGATGTTTGTGAGTTTTTATAGGTTCCGTGTGGCACAATTCTAGTAGGATTCTTACTTCTCCATGTAGAGTCCTCCTAGGATTCATATTCCTGAAGGATAATGCTTATCCTTCAACACCTCCTCACTACTTAAACCAAGTGAGATGGTTTTACCATGGCCGAACTACCATACGACCGAAGTAATACTGCTATACTAAACAGACAGGTATGGCCGATCTAACTCTGAGTCCGGCTCTTCCTTTCCTTGCTTCTACCTCGGCCTTGAATGCTAAGACCGAGCTATCCATAGAAGTGCCGAGCTGGACTAACTCAACAGAACTGAAGTGGCCCATATACTTCGGTCAAGAGGACTCGACCGGGCTAACCGTAATACGTTGTGACCGAGATATTTCTGGGACCGGACTACCTAGTTAAGGCCCTTCTTACTCTGCCTTTCGTACTTCGGCCCATACTGACCCATTACTTAGCTTGGCCCAATTTATCTATATAAATTACCATCTTATTAATAGATTTGTAATGTTACTTGAATATTGATGATGATAATTGGGTTTTTGGAAGTTGTTATTACCCGCTGCTCTTTGATGGGAAGCAACTCATATATTTCTCATTTACTTTGGGGAGCATATATGAGAAACAAAACCATCTTTAGAGGATAGTCGTGTTCAACAAATGAACCAAAAAGTGTTTGAATTAAATTTAAACGGTCATCACTAAAAAAAAAAATTAAAATTTTAGAAATTAAAATTTAGGAATAAAATTATTTTTAAGAATCAAATAATTTTGTTGCGAAAAGTATCGTTATTATTTTTTTAGCAACAAAAATTAGACATTAGTGATGAATTATCATCCTTTTGGGACTAAATTTTTTGTCTCAAAAAATAAACCATTTTGAGATCAAATTATTTTGTCCCTACAAGTTTATTTATTAGTGACATTTTTAAAATTGTTGCTAAATGCTTTATTTTTGACTTTTCGAGATGACCTTTTAACAACTATTCTTATGACGATGAAAATTGGTCCTTAAATTTTTTTTACAACAAAATTTTCACTTTTAGAAACTAAAACATTTGGTTTTTAGAACTGTTATATGTTGTAGTGCATGATACATCCCTCTAAAAAGGGAGCACTAAACTAGCTCTAATGAGCTAGAAATTCTAAAAAAAAAAATAAAAATAAAATAAAAAAGAAAAAGTAGACACAACCATCACATCATAGGGAGGCCAGCTTATTAGAGCTCCCATAGCGCTCCATATTTAGAGCTTCCAAATATTTTTGAAATTTAAATTTGGGATTGGTTTGATAATTGACTTTTTTAGTAAGTTTTTAAATTTTTATGGAAAGATATAAAAAAAAAATAGAGAATGATTTGACAATTTATAATAAATTTTTAGCTAAAAATCTTTTTAGCCAAACAAGGCCTTAGGGTGATATAGGTGGTTTTTATACTAATAAAATTTGGTACCGACCTCACTATTTATTTTTTTATTTTTTATTTTTTATTTTTTTTAAAGCAAGATTCTCCCTAGTCTAACGTGTGGGCTGGGCTGGATTGTGTTATTCAGATGCATACGGCCACCATGTATCCTATTTTTGATGATATAATTTGTTTATTTTATAAGTTACTGTATATGTATTATCCATAAAAAATCATACTGATTTCAATAATGATAATTAAATTATTTTATTATATTTGTTTTAAAAAAAAATAGACGACAACTAAAATTTAAAAATGACACCGTTTACATTTTTTTGAAGAGAATGTGATGAACCTCAAGGGATTTGGCTTAGTGGGAGGAGAAGGCAACTAAAGGGTAACAGAGGTCATAGGTTCAAATCTTACGAAAGTCAAACATTCCAAATCTTGAGACCATTAGAGGTTTGCCGGTCGTTAGCTTTAGGGTTCCGAGATTAGTCGAGATGCGCATAAATTAATCCGAACATCTAGATATTAACCCAAAAAAAAAAAAAAGTACAAGAAAAAAAAGAGTAATGAAATCATCTTGTTACGATTATCAAATCAATATAATTTTTATATAATTGATACACACAAAAACTTACAAAATGAATAAATTAGATTATCAAACACTCACATATTGAGACAACACCAATCCCATTCCTCTTTTAATTTTTAATTTCTAAGTTGAAAGTTTTTAACATAGGAAGGCTAGTCTCCGGTTCATAAAATTGGACGGTCTAATTTTAACTTGTGGGCTAGTTCCACAGATTTGATTTGTTTATTTCATAATTTTTGTGTGTATTAAATAAATTAAATTAATTTAACAATTTTAAATATATGATTTTATCATATTTATTTTAATAAAAGACCAAGTGTGACTTTAGAATTTGTCTTTGCAAGAAAAATATGATAAAATTATATGTAATTATACTTATTAAATCAATTTAATTTCTTATTTTTATATAATAAATAATTTACACACAAAACTTAAAAAATTAACGAATTAAATCATCAAACTGCAACCCAACCCCCTTCAACATATTTTAATTATCATCATCATCAATCGTTTACCCATGGAATTTCATCGAAATGGTTCTTTCCATTTCTTTATTTCAGAAAAAAAAAAAAAAAAAATGTAGCATCAAGTACAATTTTTTCTTTTTGAAATTTTCTGGGTAACCAATCGTATAGCAAACAAAATCATCGTTCATCAGACTATCCATCCCACAAATTTGAAATGCATAACCAGCTGGAGTACTCACAATAATGATGATGGTGATGAATATTGTATTATAATGGAGAGAGAGAGAGAGAGAGAGAGAGAGATGTGGTGTGGGTTTTCCTCAGATCGAACGGTTGAGGTGGTTAGATCAAAATAAAGACCCATGATGATCAAGAGCCACAGAAGATCATATACAAGTAGTAGTGTAATAAGGACACGTAAACGTGGTGATGACGAAATAGGTGATGGAATGGTGGAGTAAGAGTGCAATCAGGGGGAGAGTAGGATTGTGTAGGAAAATGGGAAGAAAATTTTTGGGATGCTTAGATGTAGCTTTGTCGTTGGGTCACCCAAACAAATTCACTTTCACCACCTTGTGGAGTTGATAACACCATAACAGGAGATTGTAGTTCATCTGTACCTGTCACTAACCAATGGGTGGGCCATGGAATCACACTCTCCACTCTCTCTCTTCGTATAATATATAATTACATTTTTAATCTAAAAAATATGAAATTTGTGTTGTTTTGCTTCTCAATATTTAAATTATATCAATTTAGTTTCTAATAAAATGTGATAAAAATGTTTAAATTTGATTCCAACCAACAGAAATATTTAAAATAAGGGGTAAATGTGTAATTTCAGAGATTAAGATGATATAGATCGCATATATATATATATATATTTTGAAAAATGATATACAAACTTACATTTTAAACTCATTTTAAGATTCACTGATATGCAAAAGATATAATTAGCTAATAATTAGGGACAAGATAAGAGAGAGAGAGTTGCTTTAGATATTTTAATAGACGATCACATCACTCAACTTGAAAAGTTAGACTATTTTTTTTAATTAATTAATTAATTAATTTATTTTTTAAGTGAGTTTCTACCCATATCACATATTTTAGAACTAAAAGTATAATTTTTAAAACATAAATTTCCTTATTTACTTTAAACTTTAACCACTACTAACTGAGTTGAATTAGATAATCAAATTAAAATAACTTTAAATATTGAAAATAAAATTAACACAATTTAAATATTAAAGGTGAAAATGACACAAATAATATTTCAGCAATACTGAAAATGTAATTAAGCCCTTTATATATTGCAGGCGGAGAAAGGTGGGAGCATTGCGAAAAGGTTGGTTGGTGGGTATATAAAGGTGGGTGTGGGGCTTTTGTCTTTAGAAATTATAGCATTGGAGGACACAGAGAGAGAGAGAGAGAGACCGAGACAGAGAGAGAGAGAGTTGTGTTGGTAGTGGTGGTGGTGCTAGTGATGGGAAGACAACCTTGCTGCGATAAGCTAGGGGTGAAGAAGGGGCCGTGGACGGCCGAGGAGGACAAGAAGCTGATCAACTTCATTCTGACTAATGGCCAATGTTGTTGGCGTGCTGTGCCCAAACTTGCCGGACTTCGTCGCTGTGGGAAGAGCTGTAGACTCCGATGGACTAACTATCTTCGCCCCGACTTGAAGAGAGGTCTTCTCAATGAAGCTGAGGAGCAATTAGTCATTGATCTCCATGCTCGTCTTGGCAATAGGTTCCATCTTTTTCTCTCTCCTGAGTTATTTCTTGAGCAGCACGGTTATAATCATCGAAATATTTGATCTCTGAAATCACTGACTCTTTGTTAACATTTATAAAAGTGTTGGTGATTTCAGTGATAAAATTTTTTTAAGATCATCCTACATTCCATTGTTTGTTAGTGCATCTCAAGCGTTAACAATTCGATTATGGTTTTGCATAGCAAAAGTAATTATTGTACGTTGTGTTTAGATTCTAAAATTTTAAAGGGAAAAAAAAAAATTTCTTTAAAAAATTTAATATTTATACACAACTTAAAATGTATTGTATATGATGTGATATTTCTACCTAAGATATTTTATGCCGAAGTCATTGAAACATGAAACATATTGGTCTTTCTTTATTTTCTCATTTTTCAACCAAAATATTTGGCACTAATTGTATAAATTTTGTGTCTATCTTGATAAATTTTTTGTCACGATATATAATTATATGTTTTGACAACACAATTAACTTATGCAAGCTCAAAGATCTTGTTAGTTCATTAACGATGGGTTTGGTTGCTAAGGCATTGGATTCTATCTCCTGTTTCTAATGCATTTTCATACTCATAATTTTATCTTGAAATTTTTATGTTTTAAAATTCACATCATATCTTATAATTGAAAATACATTAAGTCCAGGGGCCGGTAGCTTAAATGAAAGCTAATAAAGCAACATTTTTTAAACTAGCCTCAAGTTTAGCTTAATGCCACTCATCATTGTTTATTGATTCAAACCAAATAGTATACAGGCTTGTTAGCATGGTGCTCTCAACAAATGTATTCTTTAAATAATTTAGTCCAGCAAATTCTTAGCTTAAGATTCAAGGGTTGAATTTATCTTTGCAATCCCATAATATTATAATATACTAAGTGCATCACTAGCAATAAATAAATAAATAAATAAATAAATAAATAAATTTCTTGTGCTAATGGGTTGGCTATATAATTCTAATATATTCTTTGTTATTTTATCAGGTGGTCCAAAATTGCAGCAAGATTGCCTGGAAGGACTGATAATGAAATCAAGAATCACTGGAACACCCACATCAAGAAAAAGCTTCTCAAGATGGGAATTGATCCTGTCACCCATGAACCCCTCAACGAAGAATCGAAGCCAACCGAAGCATCATCAACATCATCATCATCGCATGCGAATCATTTGCCAGAATCTAAAAACAATCATTTGCAATCACAGAAAACTGACAATGGAATCCCCAACTCGGAGGAGAACTCATCGTGCTCGCCTCTGACTGAGAACTGTTCAGGCGATGAGCCGTTGATGAGTAGTTTCTTGTGGGGGAATGAAAGTATTCCTCCGGTTGATGGATCATGGGAGTTTCCAAGTGATGGACTAAGCTTCAACGACAATAATATTGGGCTGCCATCTTGGGATGAAGATTGTGCATGGCTATTGGACTGCCAGGACTTTGGTATTCATGATTTTGGTATTGATTGCTTCAGTGATGTTGAAGTCATCAACACGTTAAACACGTTAGAGATGGGCAATAAGCAATGATTAATGGGAAAGAGGCCTCCCTCTTGTCCATTAATTGGGCTTGAGCGTCCAATTAAGGAGATTGTAGGTTTACTTCACTTTGGACTTATTTCTGAACCCTTCATTTAACTTGATCAGATATCGATATCTATTTAATCAGATATCAGTACTCTGAAATGGGTTTGAGATAGGTCCACCCACAGTCCCCTAAATTGGACACTAGAGCCTAATGAATGGACTAGAGGAGGAATCCTTATCCTAATTAATATATGAAACCATGGTGGAATGAGAGGAAACAAAAGTATTTAAGCTTTTACTAGTGCGCATGCTACAAAGTATCATGTCTGGTCCAATTTTAGATTCTCAATTTCTTAGTTCTGTTTGATTTTGTCAACAAATGTTACAGAATATCCTTGGTGGGTCGAAATGAAACCTTGTTTGTTATAGAGAGGTTTCTCACCAACCAAATCAAAAGTATATGATGCCACCAAACTCATCAAATCAATTAAAGGTCATATAGAACTTGGTCTCCTTAAAAAATGTTGTTGTACTCAGTATATGTAAAAGGTAGAGAGGCACATTAAATGTTAGATGGGCCTTGTGAATGTGAAATCTTTTGTATATAAATGTATTTATGTCAAAATCAATAAGAAGAACATATTTGTTTTGTTGTGGTTTTGCAAATGTGTTGAGTATTATATAGATTTTGCAAGGCAACTGTTGGACTCTTTCTTTTGTGTAGTTAAATCAAAAGTAAGGATGAAGTAAGTAAATGATACGTGGAAACATGACTCATCCAGTTTATGAGGACAAAAGAGAGAAACTAACTAGCTAAAAGCCATTGGCAAAAACTTTAGGCAGCTGATGAATGGTTCATAAAGTGAAAAACCATTCTAATAGTAAGAACAAGATAGATGAACTCTTTGGTAACTAGTTATGAAGCACGGATATTTTAAATAGGATGACGTATCCGTATCGTATCTGTGTCGAATATCGATACTCCTTGGATACTCGTAAATACGTATCGAATACTTATTATTAAAAGTATCGGATACTTCTTAATTATTTTTTCATTAATTTTGGAGTATCGGATACTCCAAGTCATATTTACTTGTTTTATAAAATTAGAATTATAACATTTATTAAATAGTAATATAATATAATATAATTGCAAGTATAACTATAAAATTATTTTTCTAATACTTTGTTAAGTTCTTTGATAAGAAGAGCATAGTGAGTTAAATAATAGCATTTATCAAATTGATGTATCCTAATTATTTCATGCATGTCCTTTATAACTACATAGAAAGTAAGAATTAACAAGAGAATATAATAATGGTAAAATTAAATATTAATAAATAAATAAGCAAGTAAACTTCAATACAATATTTTTCACTAGTGTCAAAGGAAAAAAGTATAGGGACAAGTTGTGAATTATTCTATTATTGTAATATAAATATATTAAACTTGATATTGAAATGAAATATTTACAAGACCTATTAAAAATTTAAAAAGTAAACAAGTTACTAGTTTAAATTAATACAAAATTTTTAAAGGTTAGTATTTTGCATTATAAAATTACATTGTGGTTTCTCAACGTTCTTTAACTTATGTGTAACTTACTATTAATAATTTTAAAAAATATATTTTTCATAAACGTATCTTAACCGTACCGATATCCTATTTTTTAGGTTTTATCATATCACTATATCCGTATCGTGTAGTATCCATATATCTCATATCCGTATCTATACTTCCTAGTTAATTAGTCTAAGTAGACCACTCTAGTTTGAGAATTAAGTTGGGCCTACTTCAGAGCGGCCAATTGGGTTATTGTACCACGCTTCTATTTACTCGATCTTAGAGTGGGTGAATGAGTCTGTCCGTTGGGAAGCTTGGCCCGATTTGGAATGTGCCCTAGTTATTTTGACCCTATTTAATTACTAACTTATTTATAAGGGTAAATTACAAATATACCTCATGAGATTTGTTTAAAGTACGTATTGCCTCCTGTGATTTGAAAAATTACAAATACCCCATTGTTAGAATTTTTTTATTTTAATTAAAAAAAATAAAATTTATAATTGTTCTCCTATATAATAATGAAATTATCTAAATTATTAATTAAAACTTATTTCTAACATGATTAAAAACTGTTAATTGACTTCATGATTTATTAATAAAAGCCGCTATTTGTTATAAAATTAGAAACCTCAAGGGGTGGAATGTAATTTTTAAAATTACAGGGAGCGATTCGTATTTTAATTAAATATCAGGGGATGTATTTGTAATTTACCCTATTTAGGATAAAGAGCTTCTAAAATAACTCAAAATAAGAAAATACAACAATTTCATAACAAGACACTTTATTAATAGGAAACAATTGAAGATAGAAATTCGTAGACAAAATTACAACTAAAACAAAAGTTTCTAAAAAATAATAAAACTGTTGTAAATGAAACCTAAATGACGGAATTTGCCCGAAATCTACCACGGTCACTACATAGATGTGAGTTTTAATAAAATTTTTGGGCCGTTTTCAATAGAATATGAATCTTTTGAAGTTAATTCACATATACTAGACCGAATTTTTATTTACCATTTTGTTAATCTTCAATTCAAGTGTTTCAAGTACTTTGAAGTTACTCCATATCTACATCACATTGTCACAATGTCGACTGCAAATGATGCACACCCAAAAGCTCTGACAAATATTCAAATCAATGAAGCACGACAATGCCGTTTTGCATCACAATTATATGTAAACATTGTTGGCAACAAATTAAACTATGCCAAACCTCTTGGAAGCCATACGAGAGAAACAGTCTATATAAAAGGGCAAAACATGAATTGCAAAAGTTGCTATCCTGTCTCTTTAATATTACATAAGCATCTATTTTTCCCCTTGTGTGAGCAGCACGATTTCCTTCCTCTTTCCAATCCAGCCGGCAAGATGGTTGATATAAACAAATCTTTTATCTTATTTTCTTACCGCTAAATACAAAGTGTCTAATGATAAAAAAAAAGAAATATAATGAGAAGGGCATTTATGTATGACACCACTCTTTAGATTTTGACCAGTAAAATAAAACTTTATTAATGAAAATTAATGTACGGATAAAACATTGAGAAAATACATTAATAAAGTAGAGGCAAATGCTCCAAACATAACTCTCCAATTCCAACTAGATTCACACCGAAAAGAAAGTCAAATCATGTGCAAGCACAAGACCTCAGATTGGCGAGACACCAACCAAAACAACAACAAGAAAAAGAAAACAAAAGAACTAAAACAAAGATCCACCCAAATCGTGAACCAAATTGCAATCAGGGAGAACAAATCCCAAATTTGAACATCCAATCAAAAAAATGGGTTCTTGGAGCAACACATACTCAAGAAATGTATTTTCTTAAACATCTAGGATTATCGATAAATATTAAACCATACTTTAAGTACAAAAGTTTTCTGGCTTGAATTATCATTCAAGTATGGCATTATGGGGTGACAAAAGAAGTCACTGTGAAGTGCTTAAGAGTAAAAAACATTCCGAGAATTATGACATTATATTGTGTCCACTTGTTCGTAACACATGACGATGAGAAGATGCTACTCTTAGCTCATTAATTTTAATTTAATTAAGCATAAATACAATATGAGAATAAGGAGACACTCCATGTTTGTCTGTGATGACTAGTCACTTTATCATCATTATATGAGGATCTTCTCAATAAAAAACAAATGTATTCCAGCAGGGTTTTGTCAGAAAATTGCACTTTAACTAATAGTTCCATTAATAATGTCATCTCTTATCCTGATATGCCATTAAACAATACTTCTCAGTGGTGCTAGTTAATCACACTTAAAATTGTTGTACATTTTTTTTCTTATAAAATTTCAATAAATGAAGAATGTACAAATCATCTAAGACCACTAAGGGTTTGTTTGGAAATCGATTATTTTAATAATTTTTTAACTTTTTCTGAAAATATAACAAAAAAATAGAGAGAATAGATTGACTTTTTCTATTGACTTTTGATTTTTTAACTAATTTAGTTTGTTCTCAAATATAGCCTAAGCCTAAATTGTTTGAAAACCTAATCGTACCTAATTGTTTAAAAAAGATTATTTCAGAGATTTTTTTTAATAAAAAAAAATAGTTTTTTATTTTGTTGAATGGACTTTTATTAAGGATTGTTTAGTTTTGAAAAATATAAAAAAAATAAAACAATTTGACTTTTATTAATATATAGATTTGAAAATGTCAAACATATTTGACATGCTAAATGTCAAACGGGAGCTTGTAAGTAAACATATTTTTCTTTATGCTCCCCACAAGTATAGCAAATTTTTTTATCTTAAAAAAAATTACATATACGCATGAGTGGAGAAAGAAATTTGACATACCTTTTTTTTTTTTTTTTTTTTATATATATTTATAATTTGTAAGATAAAAATAGAGAAATGAAAAATTACATAACACAACGTTAAGATTCGAATCTAGGTATGACGTCTAATAAAAATGCATCTCGTTCACTAGATTAACACTTAAAAATACATAATTGAATATTTTACTTTCCTAGGGGACTTCCAAAAGCCTACGGTATGGGGTTGTTTGGGATGTGCTATATAAGTGTATTTTTTGACTTTTTAGTTAAAAAAGTAGAGAAAAAAAAAATATGTTTGGGATAACTTTTTAACTTTTTAAGAAAAAATGTGTAATAAAATATTGTAGTGAAATCAAAATGACCATTCTATTCTTATTGACTTTTTAACTTTTAACTTTTTGACTTTTGGGTAATTGAATTCAATGGGCCAAAATAATAATTTTGCCTTTTAGGCTTCCTTCACAAGCTTCCCCTAAATAGTATGAACTTTTTAACTTTTTAAATAATTTTTTGATTTTTTAACGTTTGTAAGCTATCCCAAACTAAGCCTAATGCTTAGTCAAGGGAAGTGTGAAAAAAAAAGGGGAGTGTGATGAAGGAGGAGACCCTACAACAAGATTCTCCATTTGCTGATGATGGTGGCCTCATTTTGGCCCCTTAAAAGATAGATTGATTGCTAAGTGGAAGGTTGAATATCAATTGGGTACTTGTGGGTTTATTTGAATTCAATTGGGGGGCCATTACCAAACAAAACCTTATTGTTTCATAAAAACCATGACATCTCTCGTCTGTTGATGCTTCACTTTCCCATCATTACCATCACAACCTATATATATTTATGTTATATTGTAAATCAAAGAAAAGTTGCATAATTTTTATTTATTTTATTTTTTGTAGTTCTTTTCCTATGTGTGCATACCATTAGAGCTTAAGCTGTTTGGGCTCCATTGTGAGCGAGTATATGTCATATGATGTATGTAGGATAAATAATAACGCTTGCTTTTGTGCTTTAGAGGAGAGGGCAGCTCTACCCACTTCTACCAAACAACATCATTAGGGGAAAGGGATGCTGAGAGTGCAACCACAAAGTGTGACCACTATTACAAGATATTAAAAAAAATAAGAGAGTAGAGAAATCTCATGGGTGCTACCTGATTTTTCTAATGAAGTCTTTGGATAGTAGCACCCAAAAAAAAAAAAAAAAAAGAAAGTTCACTCTTCTTTTTTTTTGGGGTCATATTTTTGTTTATTGTGAGATGGAAGACTTTCAAGTATAGATTAGCACCGCATGAGAGAGATGTTAAAAAAAATAAATGAGTAGTAAGATAAGGGAGCAAATGGGTGGTATAATTAAGAGATTGTTTGACAATATATTAAATAAGTGCATTTATTTGATTATTTATTATAAGTTATCACATCATATCTTTACTTTTTTGTATATATTTTTATAAAAATTCAAAAATTACTTAAATAAGTAAATCCCAACAAAATCATAATAAAAATATTTAAAAGATGATGGGTGTATAGAGAGAAAAGATGGACCCATCAAACTTCTCTTTTACTCAAAATATATGAGTTATTATTATTATTTTTGAGTCTCTGAGTCATAAAAATATATTTATAAATGATATTAGGCCATTCAAAAAATGTTCAAATTAAATATAAAAATTAAAATTAATTTAAAAAAACTAAAAATGCCGGGTTACAACCTTAATCCAAAAATAAATGGACTAAAAATTGTACCCATCCCAACACCATGACCTGAAACTATGGAGTTGGGTTGGGCTAATTAGGCGGGTCACTGGGCAGTGGTCATTCCTCAAACCCGATCGATCTGGAAGCTTCACTGCCGGGCAGCGAAGGAACACACCAGTTCATGTATGTCTTCTCTCTCTCTCATCCTCAGTCACGGGTACACACGAATTTCTTCTCTTCAATCTGTTTCTATTTTTACGATGATGCACCCCAACCCTATACTTATTAATCAGATTTTGCCAGATTAGTTCATGATTGGCTTGGATGAATGTGGATTTTGAAATGCATAGATTTGACATTAATTATTTAAAGTAAATAACACTCAAATTTAGATTTTATACCTTTTAATTATTTTAGTATGAGGCTAAGCTCTGGTTTGGCATTTATTTTGGAACTAAATAATCATAAAAAGATAAAATTGACTATAAAAGCCAATAAAACAAAATATTACTTTTTACCCATAATTATTACACTTTTTTTTTTCTCACAAAAGTCAAAAAAATCCCAAAATAAAAACCAAATGAGGCTAAAAAAATTCGGCTAAAAAAGTCTCAACATAAAAAAGTTGGTTATATTAGCCAATGCCAAACGACCCCTAAAAAGTTTTATTTGGGATGAACTTTTTAATTTTTTTGATTTTTGTGAGAGAAAAAATGAAATGATTATGATTTAAATATAATATTTTTTTAGCCTGGAATTAAAAAGCTTATTTTATATTTTTATGACTATTTTAGTCCCAACCCACCCCAACTCATCTTCCCAAACGATGACATAATTTAATTAAATTTATCATGATGAATTTGAAATAATTATATAAAAGTAATTATGTGAAATCATGCTGAGGAATTCTAACAATAAATATTCTACTAAAACACATCTCTTCTATGTCAACTTTTATATTTATCTATAATCTTGATATCCACTTATAATAGTTAACTTTTCATTATTTTAAAGAAAATGTTAGAGATTCTAAATATTTTATTAATATTTCTATCAAATTGTCATAGGTGTGGAACTCATACCACGTGAGTTCTATGTAGACATTATACTCATATAAAACATTGATAAAAATATTAATAAAATATTTTGACTCTCTAACAGTACTCTTATTTTTAAGCTCAAATCACTTAATTTGAAATTTACATCTATGCAAATGCATGAGTTCGGATCCTCGGCAGCCCTCTTCTGCGGCCCCTCCTACGACGCCCCAAAATGACATCATTTTGGAGTAAATTTTCAATTTAAAAAAAAAACCAGAAACCAAAGGAGGAGAAGAAGAAAGAAGGGAGAAGAAGGAAAATTTCACATGTCCAGTTCTTGAAAACACAAACAAAAAATCTAACAAAATTAATACATGGCACCAATATTAAAAGGACCTTTCTCCCAATTGAACCAACTGTCTGATAAACAATTTCACCAAAACCCAGTTAAGATTAGGAAATGAAAATCAAAACCCACAAAGCAAGAACCAAGAATATCACAAAATCAGTTCTATACACACACACACACACACATATATAGGCATAGAAACAGACATACCAGAGAAGAGAGAACGAAGGGAGAGGTGGGGTGATTAGGAGACGGTGGCGGCTAGGGAATGGAAGCGGCCAAACCCTAGATCTAGATCGAGATGGTGAGAAGAGACCGAGGGTCTGCCACTGCCTTCCTTCTTCTCCCTCATTTTTTCTTCTCCCTCTGGTTCTTTCTTCTCCCTCATTTCTTCTTCTTGTCCTTTGGTTTATTGTTGTTCTGTTTTTTTTTTTTAAATTGAAAATTCACCCCAAAACGACGTCGTTTTGGGGCGCCGCAGAAGAGAGCGGCTGAGGATCCGGACTCGCAAATGCACTCTTGACCTCAAAGACCTAAGCATCACTAAACCTGAACCCTAGGCCTAAACATCCCTAAACCCCTTCCCTATGAAGCATGTAGTTATCCGTACAAAGCGCTTGGTATATAGTACTTACTTTTGTATACGTATCGTACATAAAATATATATTTAATTTTTTTTTTCTTAATTTTTAACATATTTAGACGTAGTTAGTGTATACCTAAATCATATCGTCTTTAAGTTGAAATAATATTTTCTTTTACTACAGAAATGAAATTTATTTCACTACATTTTTTTTATTATTTATTTTTAGTTTTGTGTTTAACATGATTTTAAAATTAAATTATGGTTTGTAACTTATTTAATATATTGATATTTAATTTTAATTTATACCTTTACTTTTGACATTAAATGTTAATTGTAGGTTTGATCTTAACAAATTAAATCATTTAATCAATTTTTACATTACTATAAATTAAAAATAAATATTTTTTTACAAATATACTAAGCCGTAACCGTAAATCACTTTTTTGAAATATTACCATATTGACGTGTCTGTATCCTTACTCATATCTATATCCGTATCCGTGCTTCAATAATCCTTTCCCCTATTTCCGTACTCTTATTCCTTTTTCTCCACTAGCTAAAATTTGGTCATCCATTATTCCTATCCCTCCTTTACAACTCCGTACAAAAAACGAATGAACAGAGAAATGAAGAAAAAGAAAAAATGAAACAACAGTTAGAGAGAACGAGAATTGACACTGTTGCATAGATACAACAAGAAGGGGATGGTTTTTTTGCTGCAGAAAATGGTTTCAAGATGAACTTGAAATTGTAGCTGTTCTTCATTTCTTTGCCACTGTTGTGTTCTCCCAGATTAGTTCTTCACTTCATAGATGGGAGGATCACCATCTCCCCCACTTATGAGAAAAGAAACTATAGGTTTAAGAATTCTAGATAATAGAATGACTTGCGTGCTTTTCATGATTATGATGGGTTTTGTAAATGATATGGAGAATAGGGTATATGCCTGAAATTCTCTTTAATTACATTAAAAAACACATCTTCCTGTGTACTATAAGAGATACTGAAATTTGACAAAACTGAACTGGAATCCTCCATTATTCCTGATACAGTCTGGAATAATCTTAGATTTTAAGCTTAACGGAATTGAGCATGTCATGTCTCGGCATGTTGTCAGTTCGGTATGGGATTGACAATTTCGATTACATTCCCTATTTCCTTTGTTAGAAATGCTCTTTATGTAGGTTTAAAATTTATTTAGGCTAATTTTTTTTTTAAATTGTGAATTTGGAATCATTAAGTCCTTCAATTTCAATCCGTGATTCAATGTAATTCTCCCATCACCCCATTGTTCAAAATTTGAGGTGAGCCATGAGGGTTTGACTTTAAGTTTATAGTCGACATTTAACATTTGGACTAATTATTTACACTTAGTTTGAATTCCGGGATTTCCAAATCTTATGTTTTATTTGAGGTAATTAACTAAAGGAACCATAACCCTATTTCCATAGTTCTTTAATTTCAAACATGCCAATGAGATTGCACACTCACAATATTTGGATTGGTGATCTAGCTGCATCCAGTGTCACCAAGACTTCTGCTTCCTCCAGGAATTCTCACCTCAACGACATCCATATTTCTTTTAAAAATCTTTTTTTAGCTTAAACAATATTATACACTTCGACATTGACATTGTCATTCAATGGTTAATAGTTGCCAAATACACAATCATGGCCAGATTGTTACATATGCTAAGTGGCATTTTGGTTGGCTAGGAATCAAGGATACGGGTACGAGATACGAATATGATATGATATGGATATGGCGAAATGATAAAATTTAAAAAAATAAGAGCTATAATACATTTGTAAAATATATGTATATTTTTTAAAATTATTAATAGTCATGAGTATTCTGGTTAGGAACTAACAACCTCTTTAATCTCATCAGAGACATTGTTATTCAATTTCTTCTAATTTGATTTGTTTCGTTTTTGTTTCTATTTTTGCATTAGTATAACTAGATTTGTCTCATTAAGAGGCCTCATATTGCCCTCCTTCCTCTCTCAGTCTATTGTATTTCGTACATCCTTTATGCTGTTCAGAGATCATACAATATGGGATCATACATAACGTTGAAATTGTGTTGGTTGGCCAGTTCAGCTCTCATTATTCCTTCCGGTATCCCCTCTTCCACAATCTGCCAACATAGAGCTAGATGCCATCCATTCTGTTGTTCAAGAAAGTGAGCAAGTTTTGGAGAAGTTGCAGAAATAGGAGGAGGTTATGGTTCAGGAAGTGACCCAAAGAGCCAAAGATCTCCGCGACAAGGAGTTCAAGCTTCCGTCTGCGAAGCCTCCACCCTGTTTAGCGGAGAATGATGCTTGCTATGATTGTGTTGGGCACCATAAATAAATAATTTTATTAGTAGTTATTACCTATATAATTGTAAGATATGAGACACTCACCTACTTATTGGGAGGTTATAAAAAGTTATGAATTATTAAATACATGTGAAAAAATGATAAAAGACAAAGTGGAGAACATGAAGTATGAATTGAAGGTTAAATGAAGTTATGGAGACATAAAGATGAAGTGGAAAATCATAGTGTGAAGTGTGGAAGATGGAAGGATATGGTAGTTATTAGGTAGTTTTTTCCTACAAATGTTTGCCTATAAATAATCATTCATGACTACATTGTAATGGACATCGAACTCAAATCAAAGACCAATGATTTCTATTTTTTCTTGTTATTTATATTTCTTGCACTTTATTTTCAACACTTTCTTTTCAAAGCATAAGAGTAGAGGTAATTTTATGCACTTCATTTTCAAAGCATAGGAGTAGAGGTAATTAATTATTACTTTGATTGTTCACTCAATTACCCCGATTGTTCACTCAATCATCTTCCTTCGTCTCCCTCCTCCTTATTTTAATTTTTCTTTTCTCTACATTTGGTAATTTTGAAATTCTCTTCATTGAGGCAAAAGAACCGTTAACACAATTGCTTGATAATTGGCTTAATTTAATCTATAAGGATTTTTCTTTATTTGTTGGCACGCTCGCATTTATGGTATTTTTCTTTGAAGAAAAAATAAGCCAACAATTTTTTGGCACGCCCGGTGGGACATTAAGTCTAAGAAATGAAAAATGAATTGGATTCGTCCATTCCAAATAGCCTTGATAAAATCTTTTGGCGTAAACAAAAATTTTGGATCTTCAAGAAGAGATCTATTTTCTTGATGAAATAAGCTTTCATCGATTACAATATTATTTGGTGGAAGAAAAAAGATACGATTTAATTGGAGAAATTCATAAATTTGATAAGGAAGTTCGCCAATGGAATGATGAGTTGTCAACTCTCACTAGCAAAATTTTAACTGAGGCTTTAATGGCTGAAATTTGTGATTTTTTTTAGAATTCTTTCATTATTGAAAATGGCAAAAAGAAATAGTTGATTTCATTAATGACTCGAGGGGTTAAAAAATATATTTTTAAAGAGCCAACTTATGAAAATAATATGGCTAAAAAGCCTGTTGTTGAGCCAAACATGGTTAAAAATGATGTTCTATATAAGGTTCGGGCAGGCCCGGCCTTGAGATTTCCGGGGCCCAAAGCTGATAATCAACTGATAAATTTTTGGGGTCCTTTTTTTTTTGATCAGCAAAGAAAATTTTCATTAACAGCATGAAATTAAGAGAACAGGAAGATGAAGTGCATCGCGAGAGATTCGGAAGGTACAAACTATCCCTACTACTGCTACTCGTATCCAAACAACCAACCCCTCAGCCTCACAATTTTTTTTTTTAAAAAAAAATAAAATACAAACTAAAAACAGAGGTTAAGAAGAACTTAACACCAAAAAACCCCCCCTCCAAACTGCCCCCACAAAAGCACACCCTAGAAGTAAATCGCTCCCATTGAGAATCCATTGCAACCTAATACACCCAAGGACAATCTCCGAGCACCCATTGCAAGATCAGAACACTACTATTACGATACAAGCTCCGAGCACCCATTACAAGCTAATACACCCAAGGACAATCACCCAACCGATACACCCATGAAACAAAACTTGTACTCCGATCCAAACTCCACACACCCACTGCATAATCTCCACTGTTAACAACCCAAACACCGAAAAAGTTTCCTTTTGATGCAGAACACCCACTCCACACACCCATTGCACACTGTTTTTATATCTAAGTATTTCCATCCTTTAAAAATCTCTCTTTATCCTTCAGCTCCATCTCAATAATCTTATCAACCACACCCTCTTCTTGACCACAGAAATTAATTCCCAGATCTTTCCCTAATTGGACCGTGGCCTGCGCTTCCTTAAGGAGATAGCTATGCGTGCTTGATTCACCCTCGAACAGCTCAAAGTGTGCAAGGGCCACTGCTGCTGGCCTGAAGATAACGGACTTGGAAGGAAGCCTACCGAGAGCTACAGATTGATGACCATAGAGACGAGCAAAATGAGAAAAACCTTCCATCTGAACCTTCTTTTTCCCAGCTTTCTTGGCAGATCGATTTGGGTTGAGGAAGGAAGCAGGACAAAGAACAGGGCCTTGATTGTGTAAACTCATAGTGCCTGACCCATTTGAACCAACAGTTAAGAGAGGCCCATTATCGCATACCCTGTTACCTTGTTGTTTAAATGGCATACGAATAGAACCATGCACAATATGTTCATTATTCAGAGGGCCCAAGGCAACTTCCAGATTAATTCCAAGCCCAACTACATCTATCGATCCGCTGAGACTTTTGAACAAGCCAATTGCAGAAGCGTGCTCAACACACCTCAGTGAATAGTCAATGCTCTTTGGGCAGGGTGCACACTCCTCCATCATTGCTCATTTCCCACCTGTTGCAGTAGGTCTGCTGGCCTCTATATCACATCGTGTCTCTTCAACAACTATGTCTACCGCCTCCTTACTGTTGCATTGAGAAAGCTCATTTCTTTGTGCCACTTCAATGGAGGAAGGCATCGCAGCATCGGACACGGCAAACTAATTTACCGCTATATCGACATCGTCCTTCCTCTTGCACCTCCCATCTGTGAATTCATTTTCCTCGGCTCTGCTTAAATCCACTTTGGAGCTGCTATTACAATCATCCAGCCCAATTTTCCGAACCCCATTACACTCCACTAGATTGACACAAAGGTCTTCACAAACATAAACTGGGTGTAATTTACCCTTGCATTCCAGATGAACGGTTTTGTTAATGAGCTCCATGCATGTTGTAACCACTTGAACTCTGGAGTAGGCAAATGACTTTGGTTGGCTAAGGTCACCCTCCAATTGCAGGACTGTCCCCCACAAAGCTCCAATATTGTTTATATTGCTCATATTCCAAAGGTTCAGAGGAATACCATGACATTTCAACCAAACACATCTCTCTTGGACTATTTGGATTCCTGGCCTCCATTCCAAAACAAACTGACTCCAGTCTTTAAACCAGTCCTTGATCTTCTGGATATTTGATTGGAGCTCCTCATGGGATTTGAAAGTCAATATTACATCTCTGCCGCCCCTTTGTCTGACCACCACTTAATCTAATCCAATATCCTTCAAAGCGGATCTGATACTGTTAATGGAGAAATCCGAGTTGAGCTTGATAATTATAATTTCATAAAGCCAACAGTGACCATCTTCATTGGCTTTGACAGTCAAGCTAGCTTTTACATCCACCATGGTTGTCATGACCCAAACCCGCCCCTATGGGTTTAGTACCATAACCGGCCAGTAATCCGAGATTACCGAAGGCCTACTTAACAGTAATACAGTAAAACAGAGTACAGGGGCATGGCGAAAGCCAAAATAGTAAATAAACAATGTCCAATGAGTTATGACAGTCTGTATGCAAAAAGACTTTTCATACATATATATACTCAGTACAGAACAGTATGCACAATATTTACAATCATTTAGAACATGGACCAAATCCCTATTGAATAGTACGATATAGTGCTATAAGTCTATACAGTTATACAAAACAGATACAGAGACAGACAGGGGAACTAAAAACACCTCTAAGCCATAGCTTGACAGGCTCGAAACCTCGCAGTGAGGCACAGTGGTTGGCTTAACAAAACTGGAGTTACCCCGACACTTCTAGCCACGGTCTGGTGTCTGTACACCTACATATATATATGAGCAGTGAGCTAAAGCCCAGTGAATAACATAATGCGTAAAGAGGTTTAGAATGAATGTCCTTACAGTAATGAAAACAGTTCATTGATTCAGTGTATCAGTCATTCAGTCATATGTGGTATATCCATTAGCATAGCAGTACAGTAAACAGTAGGTCTAAAAAGACCAAACAGTACAGTAGGTCTTGAAAGACCGAACAGTCAATGATGACCATCAATCAATAAACAGTAGTGGTTCCAACAAGGGAACCGATAGAGATCTCTATAATAGTAGCAGTAAACAGTAATTGCTAAGGATGCCACAATATAATTCAGAATATAGGACATACATTCATTCGATTAACAGTATGGATTCAGAAAACATTCCAATTAAACAGCAGAAAACATTCTCACTTGAACATATCTTTACACAATTGTTACTCACAGAGTTCTGGGCTACAGTTAAGCTAGAGCGCGTCCCCAGATGCCAACCTTACACAGTTAACAGGATGAACACACTCTAAGCTATACAGTTGGGAAACAATAACTTAATCCCTAATCTGCCTCGGTGTGGTTCTAAGTCAATACGCTCATTAAGTTGCCTTAAACATACCCTAGGAATGTCTAGGATGGAAAGATGATGCAAAGATGCACTTTCAAAGTATTTCCAGAATTTTCAGAAAACAGAGTTCCCGCTAGAGCGTGGACTTTCCCGCTCGAGCGTGTATGCAGATAAAGGTTCCTGCTCGAGTGTCACTTACTACGCTCTAGCGTCCTGTGAAACATGGCAAAAGTACTGGATGTGTGAAAATCACGCTCGATTGGGCGTTCGACACCCGCTCGAGCGTAAGACACAAGGTCCCGCTCGAGCGTCAATCCTTTCGCTCGAGCGGACTTCAAAACAGTGCAAAGTACTGGGAGCACGAATTTTCTGCTTGAGCGGGAATTCAAAATCTGGAATTTCCAGATTCGAACTTCCAAGCTCAAAACAAATTTCAATGTATCAAAATCAATCCTTTTGGGCTAATTTTCCAGAAAACTCTTCAGAACTCATAGTTTAACATGATTCAAAGCTCAATTGTAAAATCAAAGCCCCAAAGGAAGATCAATTTAACATGATTTCAAACAATATTTCAAGAACATGATGAATGTGTAACATGCAAGAGTGTAAACCAATTCAAAGCTTCATTTACTTGCTCAAATGAGTCAATCCTTTCAAAACATGATAAATTCATGTACTAGAACTCTAATTGTGAACATGCATGTAACAATTCCTATGAATTCAACTCACAATTTATCAATTTAAACATGCATGCATGATGTATGCTATAATTCAACACATTTGGACCAATTCTAGACTCAAATCACTAGAGGCTCAAGAAGCATGCAAAGACCAACTCAAATACACAAATGAGAGGGTGAAACACCAACCTTAGCTCTTCAAACTCAAGAATATAAGTTCAAGTTGCAAAGAAACCTTCACTTTCTTGAAGTTCTCAAACAATTCACAAGATGAGGCCAAATTCTCTCCTAATTCTCCCTCTCTCTCTATTTCGATGGGAACTCAAGGAAATGGCTGAGGCAAAAATGTATATCAAGATGTAATAAGGCTCTCAAAAAGAGTTGCCTAAGTGGCCCACTAACATGGCATTATTGTAAATAAGCCTAACTCTTTACTTAGCTTTATTTAATCTAGTTTAACCATATTAAATCAAATTTCAGATAAATATACCATAAAATCACATTAATTCTAATGATTATAAAACGTCAATTAATTTCGGATTCGGCTGCTGATAAGGCCTTCAATTTGCAGCTTAAACACAAAGACACGAACAGATAATTTGGCAATCAAACAGATCGAATTGCAGTTTAACTAACATACTCAATCAATTCAGTTCCAGATTTCAGTCAGTCAGTTCAATATTTAGTCGATTCAATTACTTATCATAGTTAGTCTTAGTTTAACAGTAATCAGTAATCAATCGGTAAGCAGTGGTGAGGGTTGTTACAATGGTTGAGTCCCCTTGAAGTACCTCTGCAATGATTTGTGGCCAATATGTGAGACTATACCTTTACCTCTGATTGGATTAAAGGCTTCACTGTTGGCCTGGGGCCTTCTCATGCTAGGCATACTCCTGTCATAAGCTGCAAAGTTAACTGCAAGTACCTTATCATCCACCAAAAGCCCATTAGTTTTCTGGATTGCCATGTTTGAAGCAACATGACAATCAAATCTCACAAAATCGAATCTTGAATTCGTCACTTTTCTTCTTTTGGAAGGGATGTAGACATCTTTGACTACACCAAACTTATTGAAGAGCTTGAACAAGGAAGACTTTGCATCCAAAGAACTTGGGATGTTGTCTACGAACACAGTAAGCAGACCCCTCCTCTCTTCATAGCCCCGAGATCCACCTTCGCGCCTTTGATTCACAACCAGGATCCAACCACCATCTCTTCCTTGCTCCATAAGGACTACATGCGTGTGTTTGTTTTGAGGGTCTCTGGAAGATACTTTCAAGTGATTTTTAAGTGATTTTCAAGTGTTTGTTTTTGGGGTCCTTTACATTTTTTTTTTCATTGAATGAAAAAAAAAATGAAGGTAAAGAACAAAAGATTTGTGTCAAAATCACAAAAAATACTTAGTATTACATTACAACAACTAATAAGTATCGCTTGATTCTCACTCTTCTTACATTTTTAGAAGCAAATAAATCAATCATACTTGCATAATCTAGTTTTTTTGTAAAATTATTTTCAATAGATAACAATGCTAATTGTTTTAAATGGGCCTTTCAATTTTTTTAATGAGTCAATTTATTTTAAATTAGTTTCGGCCTTCCTTAATTTTTTTTGGACTTAAAAATGCCTAATATATTATACTAAACTATAATAGAAGGGGGCCCTTTTTTGGGTCTATTGTCAATGGATAACAATGCTAATTTTTTTGAATGGCCGTTTCAATTTTTGAATGGGTCAATTTATTTTAAGTTAGTTTGGGTCATCTTCAATTTTTTTTGGACTTAAAACATATCTAATATATTACACTAAATTATAATAGGAGGGGGTCCCTTTTTTGGGTCTATTTTGAGGGGCCCTAGCCTTTGGCCTGGTAAGCCTATGCCTAGGGCTGGCCCTGGATATGTGATTCTTCAAACCATTCCAAAAAGATGTGGGATTCTTCAAACTATTTTAAAAGGAGTACAAAAATTTCTTAGTAAGTCATGAGTAAATATATAATTTCAAATTATGAGTGTTACGTTTAGAAAAATTATATTAAGGATTTTTTTAGTATTTTTGTATGTGTTATAGTGAAGTGTTACGTTTAGAAAAAGTATACTAAGAAATTTTGTTTGTATTACATTGATTGGAATGTTACGTCTGGAAAAAAAAAAATACACTAAGGAGTTTTTTTTTAAGTATAACATTGGAGTGTTACGTTTGTAAAAAGTACACTAATGAGTTTTTTTTTAGTGTTACATTGTTACGCTTGGAAAAAGTGTACCAAAGAGTTTTTTAGTGTTTTATATTGGATGTTACGTCAATGTTACATTAGCGTGTGACATTATTAAAGTGTTACATTTTTTTTTGTAATGTGCGATTTGTTTTAAGAGAAAAAATCTAAAACCTCTATAATGCGAATTGCTCAAATGTGTAATTTTACATTTAGAAAAATTCACTTTTATCCTTAGAAAATTAAATCCAAACATGTAAATGACTACCCTTTTGTGTAATTTTCACTTTAATGGGACCTTTGAGTTTATAAGAAAAAAAGGAAGGATTAAACAATTCACAAGATTACATTTTGAAATTTATTGGTGCTTCAACCAAAATTTTATTATCAATTATGAATACTTATAATTTGGCTCCTATAAATTTTGCACCCCCTACTTTGGCTTCGTTTGGCAAAACAATTTGGGGTTAAGTTAGCCACTATAAGATTAGAAAAAAAAAAAAAAAAAAAAAATAAAAAAAAAAAAAAAGTCTTATTATTTAAGTCACATCATTTTTTTTTCACATCCACTCTCCTCTAACACATCACAAACCAAAACAAACCCAACTCATATTTCATAAAAAGTAAAAAAGTGCACTTATTTAGTCTTCCCAAACTAGGGAAGACTAAATAGACTAAAAATTCAACAAGATAAAATGTCATATTCCAAGTATAATCATTTTACTTTTTTTTCTCATAAAAATTAAAAAAACTAAAAAAAATAAATTTAGATGAATTTTTCAATCCCAAATTAAAATAGTAAAAAAAAACCAACTTAAAAAAATCAATTGTCAACCTACAACTTTATATAATCCACTCTTGTGGAATGAATGGTATAATTGGGCTGACGAGGTCTATTAGGAGTTTCATTATAGTGAATTAAATTTGTTCATTTTGTCAACTCTTCTGTATAGGTTATAAATAAAAAGTTAAATTTATCAAATAATCATAATCACATAACTATATTATGGCCAGTTTGATATAAAGGTTGAGGTTAAAATAGTTATATAAGTTAAAATAAGTTATTTTAGTTAAATAAGATAAAATGTTACATTCAATCAATAATTATTTTATTTTTTCTCTCATAAAAATAAAAAAAATCAAAATTTTTTATCCAAAACGAGACTTTTTAACTTGAGGCTAAAATAGTAAAAAAAAATCAAAAGACTAAAAAGCAACTTACATTCCAAACGAATCCTATTTGTACTCATGGCATGGATACTAGGACCTATTTGGGAAGTTTATTTATTTATTTTATTTATTATTTTTTTAAACTAAAATTTGAGGTAAAAGTATGTTTGGAAATTTTTTTTTTTAACCTTTTTACAAAAAAAAGTATGCAAAAAGTAGAATGAATAAGAAAGAATCTTTTACTTTTTTATGAGTTGAAATTCTTTTAAGTTTTTGATTTTTTGAATGACTTTGACAATTGTTTTTACTAAAGAAGCCGTTGTCAAGCGGGTTTTCACTTTTAGGCCTCGTTTGGCAATTATAAATTTTAACTAAAAAGTTAAAAAGTCATTATAAGTTGTCACATCACTCCCTTTACTTTTCTACATCTCTTTTTGTAAAAAGTCAAAAAATTACTAAATTTACTTATTCCCAAACGAGGTCTAAATATATTTACAAATTATCTATTTTTAAATAAATAAATATAATAAGAAATTATGACTATAATTGTTATATCAATTTTGTTTTTTTGTATGATCTATACACAATAACAATAAAATCAACTATTTAAACCATTGGAATGAGATTTGTGATGAGCTCTGTGGACTCAATTGCACGTTCAATCCACATGAATGAATTCCACAGAAGCTTATTTTATGTGAATATAATTGATTTTTTAATAGGAAATATAAAAAGTAAAAATAAAAAAGTTTGTTTAACCATTATCCCATAAATTATTTATTTATTTTTTTTAATTTCACCCTCAAGTTATCACTTTCATTTATTTATTTATTTATTAGAATTTTTTATGTCAACTTTTGTGGTCCAATTGAAGACAACTATCTATATTAATAGCTTTTAAAGCTTAATTTTATGAACAAAAAAGTCATTTTAACATCTGAACAATACTTAAATGATAGTAGGGAAAATGAGAGGACTACGACTAGGTAAAATTCAAATATAAGGATTCATACTTCCCAGTTAATGAGGATGAAGTAAATTACATTTCACTTTAATTTTTGTAATTTTAATTAGAACTATTTAAATATCATACTTTCAATTTTGGTATAATATGATCGGTTTATTATGGGTTGTTAACATTTTTAAAAGGGAAAATATCACATGCAAAACTAAGAGGGCCAAATGTTAAATCGTTATGGAATTGGACTGTCTTTAGTTCACTATCGTATTGGACCGTCTAGTCTGGCTTGTTAGGTTCATTTTTGGGTCTTGTTTCGATAATTCGAACCGTTTATATTTTAGGATTCTTCGTATACATCATCTCTGCAAAAAATCAAGTTGATCGAATAACGAAAATCATATGTTCGGATCAATTTTGTATGAATCGTTTATTTTCTCGCTGTCAATTTTTTTTCATACAACTGATTTGGACATGTGATTTCTTTTATCCGATCAATTTGATTTTTTACAAAAAAAATGATATACTCAATGAATTCTAAAATATGATCGGTTCGAATCATCAAAACAGGACCCAAAAGTGAACCCAATGAACCCAACAGTACCTCTTGAGTCCGATTTAGGACGGGAGAGAAGCGAAGCCCAATCTTTATCTCACATTAACTTAACAATGTTATAGTCCCTACTACAAATCGAATTATTGTTCCATTCAATATTTACTCAAGTTAAACCCCTAATCTCTAGTACTTATGCCATCATCCATCAAGCCATTGGTTAACCTAAAGCTATATGATTCATGTGGCAAAGAAGGGGATTCAATGGCTTTTATTGTGCTTTGGATTTTCTTCCTTTGTTTCATTAATTTTGGTGCCTCTTTTCTGCAGATGAGATTAGGGGTGATTTTGATGCTATATTGGTGCTGCCTTTTGGGCAATTGCTCCTGCTTGCCCTTTTGCTACTGGTTTCTTCTCGTTATGTATTTTTGCTACATTAGTTTGCTTTGGGCTTTTGAGGTTGGCATCTTGCTAATTTCAAGGTCTCTCGTTTCGCTAAGTGTTTGCACATGATTGGCTGAAAACGTATGTGTCACCTAGTTGGAATATACTTAATTGACAATTATGCATATTTTTTTAGCTTGGCTTATTGATGTACTAATAGTTGGTACATATTGAGTGTAATTCAAATAAATAATAAATCAATGATAAAAAAAAGGTTAGTATCATAACAGTAAAAGCTTTTTTAAACTCAAGGAGAAGTAAACAAATGTTTGAACACTAAGAGTTTGTTTGGGATGTGAGTTGACTTTTTGATTATTTTAGCCTAGAGCTAAAAAGTCTCGTTTGGGATGGATTTTTTAACTTTTTTGACTTTTGTAAGAGAAAAATGAAATGATTATGGTTTAGATGTGATATTTTGTCTTATTAATTTTTTAGTCTATTTTATTTTTTTATGACTATTTTAGCCAAAAAAGTCCCCAACTTTTTCTTCCCAAGCAAGGGCTAAGTCCGACATTCCATATGATAGTATGCATTTTTTCTTATTTATAATCCTTTTACATCAATAATTTTTTTTTTAATTTTATGATAAAAAAATAAAAATAAAAAAAACAAGAAGGGAGGGGAGCGGAGGTGTAGAAAAGTAGATGGATGTTTGGCTATAGAATATAAATTGTCGAATATAATGTAAGTTAAAAGATAAGTGTCGCGTTTATAGTGTGTTCAAATTGTAAAGTTGTGTTTTTACTTATTAAATTAAACTTCCAGCATTTTTGATTGAGATAGACATGCCGAATGTCAATTCTTTACTACTTAGGGAAAATTACAAAAATAAATTTAATTTATCTTGTTTCTTATCAGAAAAATAAATGTTCTATTTTCAAAACTATACTAACCGCTTCTTTTTATTTTTTATTTTTTATTTTTTATTTTGTAATAAATCAATATCATAAATTACATTTGTTATGATTATCGAATTAATCTTTTTTTTTTGGTATGAATAATATAAAAAAATTATAAAATAAATAATTTAAATTATCAAAATAAGACTTGTGATGATACTACAAGCCTGATCAACACCCTTCAACCATTCTCTATAATCAGAGGTGGACTTTAAATCTTCACTAACGTGCTGCGTTTGGTACGGTGTGGGCCCCAAGGCTCACTGATTAGAAAAATAACAAGTCCAGATCGTCTGTCGCGGTTCCTTGCGATGCTTCTTATGGCGTTTCAAAACAACATCGTTTTGGATTTTTTTTTCCCTTTATTATTTTGCTTTTTAGCCCTTTTTCATTTTTGAACCCTAGCCCTCTAAGATAAACGAATAGAGAGGCGACGAACGGAGAGGATTGTGCAGGCGATGTGGTTTCCCAACGCGGCGACGGAGGCAAGGAGAGGCGGCGAGAGACGAACAGAGAGGGCGACGGTGGCGAGGTGGCGACGAGTATACATTCACAGAAATTGATGAATGGATTGCTTGCTTTTAAGATCTTTGTTGTTGTGCTGGCTTCTCAAAAGTACAATAGAGCTTCTTCATATCTGAAGAAAAAGGTTATAAAATTTTTATAAAAAAAAAATTTACTCAAAAATTGAAAAACTATACATACATTCTAGGAAAATTGACCTGTGGCTCGTGGGCGGCCTAAAGCCCGTCTGCGGCCCGGGACGGGCCCGACCAATTTAGGCCCATTTGGGCCCGGGCCCAAGGGGTCAGAGCCTGGGCCATCATTTTGAAGCCCGGCCCGGCTCATGGCCCAGGCCATCGGCCCTCTCAAGGCCCGGCCCCAGACCCGGTGTCTTTTTTAGTGAAAAATAATAAAATTTTTACAAAAACAATTAAATTTTTTTTTAAAAAAATGGTCAAGCTCTTCCAAGACCGAGGCTAGGCCCAGGCCCAGGCCGGCCTGCCCAAGGCTCGAATACCCTTGGGCCTGGGCCTAAGCCTAATTTTTTGGCCCGTAGACCGGCCCCACCCAAATTTTGGCGGGAGCCCACAAGGCCCGACATTGGCCAGGCCAAATTTACACTCCTAATACATACACACTAATGTACATACATATATATTTTTTACATACATACATACACACTAAAAAACTGTAAGCACTGGACTGTTCTTTATACACTGGTGGTGAAGAATTTTATTTTGTTTTGTTTGTGTATTGTTTGGGCGATTTGTGACTATATAGATCTTGCTGAGAATCATTTTGAATTTGAATTTGAAGTGTGTTTTTTTCATATATATATATATATATTACTTGAAGTGGATTGAGTTTGGTGACTGTGAAGGATTGGCTTTCAATTTAGAGATGTTTTTCATGATAATCTAAAGACAATTTTTTCAAGCTTAATTTTGCGGCTCGTGTTCTTGAAGCTGAGTCTAAGTTAGCCTGAAGACCAATTGCTCCACTTTAATTTGTTTTTTTCTTCCCTGTCGCCTAGAGAGAGAAAAGAGGAGCCACAAAAAAAAGAAGATGAAAGGAAGGTTCTGCTCTGCTACATTTTTTTTTTTTTTTGAATTTTGTTCCAAAACGACATCGTTTTGAGGCACTGTAGGAAGCCTCGCAAGAAAGGGTGACAAAGGATCCAGACTAAAAAATAACACGTTAATATCAAGAGTAATGATATAGAAATGAAATTTTTGTATAGAATTTTTATACTAAATAATATGGTTTCTTAAGATTCATTTATTTTTAATTAAAATATTTATTATTATTCTCATAATTTTAAAAATATTTTTAACACATTATTTTGAAGCCCTATTTAAAAATTGACTATTTTAATTAATTTTTTGACTTTTCAAAAAAATCGTACAAAAAGACAAAAAGAATAATATGATTGGATAATTTATTTTATTTGCTATTTTAGCCCAAATTGAATTATTTTAACCCATCCCAAATGTGTTTTTTTTAAACAATTTTTAATTTGCAAATCATTTTTTTTATAACATTAACAGTGTTTCTAGTAACTTTTTGGATTATTTTTTATCATATTTCTTACTTGATAAATGAGATTTGTTTTTATTTTATTATTTTATTTTTTATGAGATTATTGTAATTAGTTTTGTGTTTAGTGTATATATATATATAATAATTAGGTATCTAGACTAATTTATACACATCTCAACTACTTTTGAATCTTAAAATTAATGACCATGTAAAATTCCAGTGACCCAGTGACCCCTTGAGGTGATTGAATCTCAAGATCTTAAATATTATCATCAAGTTTTAGCGCTTGGCCAACCACTTAGGTTGTTTACTGTAAAGCTTTATAGATTTATTTATTTATCAATATGCAAAAAGTACTTATTGTCACCTTTAGATAGAATTTTATTATCAATTTCATATACTTATAATTTGGCTCCTCTAAGTATAAATTATGCGTATCGTACTTTATATAATTCACTCTCTTCTGTATAGATTATAAATATAATTTTAGATTTATCTAATAATTATAGTCACATAACTCTATTATATTTGTACTCAAAGTGGGAATATTACGCCCATTTGGAAAGTGGCTTTTTTTTTTTTTTTATTATACTTTTTGTTAAAATATGAGATAATAAAAGATTAATATATTTGGAAATAATTTTTTAAATTTTTATAAAAATAAAAAATGCAAAAAAGTATAGTGAATAAGAATGTATCTTTAACTTTTTTGTATGAATTGAAATTTTCTTAACATTTTGACTTTTTGAATGATTTTTTGATTCTTTTTTTAACACTAAAATAGCTGATTGTCAAGCGCACTTTAAGTATATTTTAAAAATAAATTATCTTTTTTTAAAAAAATAAATATAATATAAAATTATGACTATATTTATTATATTAATCTTGTTTTTATGTGTAACACATAACAATAAAATCAATGATTTAAATCCTTGAATAGGATTTGTGATAAGCTCTGTGGGTCCAACTGCACATTTAATCTACATGAATGGATTGTACAAAAGTTTATTTCATATGAATATAATTTATATATATATTTTAAATTTTTTATAGCAAATTTAAACATAAAAATAAAAATAAAAGTTTGTTTAACCTTTATCCCCTCAATTATTGTTTTTATTTTTTTTATTTCATCGTTAAGCTATCACTTTCATTTATTTACGTATTTATTAAAATTTTTAATGTCAAGTGTGGTTATGGGACGAATTGAAAACTTGGTAAAAAGTTTACTTTTTTGTCTTTTTAATTTTTTTACACAAAAAAGTCACAAAAAACCACAAAAGCTAGTTTTTAAAGCTAAAAAAGCCACTAAAAAAAATATAAATAAAAAAAATCAACTTTTTATTAACTTTCCAAAACACCACTATAAATTAATAACTTTTAAAATTAAACTTTACGAACAAAAAATCATTTTAAAATTTGAACAACACTTAAATGTGTGTGCTAAAAGGGAGAGGATTAGGACTCGGTAAAATTCAAATCTAAGGATTCAGACTTCCCAATTAATGAGGGTAGAGTAAATTACATTTCACTTTTGTTTTCGTAATTTCAATTAGAACCATTTGAATCTCATACTTTCAATGTGATCGGTTCATTATGCTCCGTTAACATTTTTGAACGAAAAAATGTCAAATGTAAAATTAAAAGGATTAAGTGGTTAATCATTATCTCTCGTTAACAATGTTAGGGTGATTTTATTTGTACTTAAATAATAACTCAGTACCCCCAATAAAATTAATGAAAATTTGGTTCTTATTATACATTAATATAAATTTACTAATAAGGACAATACACATTAAACCCTAATTTTTTTTTTCTTCATGGTACATCCAAATCACCTATATATATTTTTCATATTCAACTTTCTTCATATTCTTCTCAAAATTTCAATTATTTTTTTTTCATTTTCTTCCTTGCTTTAAAACTCCAATCCACCCCATTAAAACTCACCATTATCATCAACGTTATTATTACATAGATATTTTACTTTTATCTTTTGAGTGATTGTATTCAGGACTTTGAAATTGATAAATCTTCACAAAAGTATCTTGCTTTCCATCCGGATTCGGATCCTCTCTACAAGTTTTATGTCTGGGGATCGTATGGAGCTTTAATAGGAACGTGACACCCATTACAAGAAAAGTGGACTTAAAAGACGGAAGCATTTGTGACAGCACAACTTGCCGTTGCAAAAAAAGTGAGTTTTTGCAATGGCACAACTTGCCGTGGTGAAAAAGGTGAGTTTTTGCGACGACACTACTGTTGTAGAAAAATAGAGTATTTGCGACGGCAGAAAATGCTGTAGTGAAAAAACAGAGTATTTGCGATAGTAAAGATTACTGTCGTGAAAAAATAGAGTTTTTGCGATGGCACCAACTGCCGTCGCAAAAAAAATAAAAATAAAAAGGTGAGTTTTTTGCGACTATAATAGGTACCGTTGCAAAAAAAGTAAAAAAAAAAAATATTGTGGCTTTGAGACAGCTTCATAAATATACAGTCACAAAATTGTTTGAATAAATGCAACGGTATTTTTTTGTCACAAAAAAATTTAAAAAAACGACGTCATCTTACTCTTTTGATATAACATTTCTCTTTTCACCCATTCTTTCATCTTCCTATCTCTCTGTCTCTATCTCTTCTCTTTCTCTCTTTCACTCATCACTTTTCTTTCTCTGTCTGTATGTCTGTCTTTCTCTGTGTGTGTGTGTGTGTGTCTTTTGCTCATCTCTCTTCTCTCTATCTCTCTCATTTGTCTTCTCTCTCTGTTTCTCTCGCACATCTCTCTTCTCTCATCTCTTTTCTCTCTCTGTCTCTCTCGCTCATCTCTTTATCTCTATCTCTTTATCTCTCTCGCTCATCTCTCTTCTCTCTCTCTATCTCTCTCTATCTCTCTCTTGTTCATCTCTTTTCGCTATCTTTCTCTCTCTTTTTGTCAATCTCTTGCTCACCTGTTGTTTCTCTCTCTTTTTTTGTCTCTCTATCTCTCTTCTCTATCTGTCTCTCACTCATCTCTTTCACACCGCTCATCTTATCTACCATCTTCACCACTACTGTAAATGTCATTCCACTACCACCACTACTACCACTGTTGTCACTCTATTTCTACGACTATCATTACTACCTCCATCGGCACCACTCCACTACCACCACTATTACTACCACTACCTCTCCTCCACCACTGCTACTCTATCTCCTCTACCATTACCACAACTTCACCACTAATCTCCTTCGACATCACCACCACCACCACTATTACCTCTTATCCACTACATTCACCACTTTTGCTGCTCCCTCTCCTCTACTACAAAAAATTAATTCTTGATTTTTAGTAACAAAAAAAAAAAAAAGGGTTGTAGAAAAAATATTTTTCATTGACTACAAAAAATTAACTTTATTTTAATGGAAAATATTTTTCATTAAAATATTACCCCTACTTCTACCAAATTAAAAAAATAATAATAATTTTTATTCGTTAAAATAAAAATGAAACAAATAAAATTTCAACCTTAGTAACTAAAAAAAAATTAAAAATTAAAAAAAAAATCATTAACTATAAAAAAAAAAAGAGTCGTTTTGTTGTTTAAATATTCATTTGTGACAGAAACCCAAATATATATATATATACATTCCTGCTCGATTTCCCCCCTTTTTTTTCCATTCCCGCTCGGGTTCCCCCCTTCTCCAATCTCTTAAACCAAAATCCCCAATCTCAAAAACCAAAAATCTCTAACCTCTTCTTACGGCTCTCTCTCTCTCTCTCTCTCTCTCTCTCCGGCGAGTGGCGGCAGACGACGGCGAGCGGCAAACGACGACATCAAGCAGCAACGGCGGCATCGAGTAGCCTTCTCGCCTTCCAAGTTTGTACAAAACGTTGCGGTTTCATCCGAGTACGAGCAAGAATAGGACCTATTGAGTGATGCAGAGGAACCTAGTTTCTCTCCTGCTTTCAAACTCTTCGTTGGAAACTTACCTTTCAATGTCGACAGTGCTACTCTTGCTGGGTTGTTCGAACGAGCTGGAAATGTGGAGATAGTTGAGGTATGAATTTACATTTTCTTCTATCTATGAAATATATATATATATATATATATGGGTTTAGGGTTTAGTGAGATTTTAATTTTCTAGATAACGTTTTGTTTGATGTAAAATTTATGTTATTTGGTGTGAAGGGTTATTTTCATTTTCATATTTATTTATTTATTCTTGTGAACTTTTGTTAATCTTCAAGTTTTGTTTGTGAAAATTCTTTGACTGAAATATGAATTTCTGTGGGGTTCAGAATTGAGTTCAAATTTTATTCTTTGGGTTTGGTCTGTTACAAATCTATGAAATAGATATGGGTTTTTATTTTTTATATAATTGTTACAAGGTTTACTGAGATTTTAGTTTTGTAGATAATGTTTTGTTTGATGCAAAATTCAAATTATTTGGTGTGACGGTTTTTTTTTTTTTTTGGTTCCTTGTGAACTTCGATTCTTTTTCCAGTTTTGCTAGTCAAAATTTTGAAGATTAAATAAGAATTTCTGTGGGGTTCAGAGAATTGAGTAAAAATATTTTGTTCTTTGGGTTTTAATGTTGCAATGATTTTTGTGGGGGAAAAAAAAAAGAAGGTAAAGAGAGATTCTTATGCACAAATTTGAGCTTCTTTGGCAGGTTATATATGACAAGATAAATGGAAGAAGCTGAGGGTTTGGCTTCGTGACAAGGAGGTTGTCTTTTTGTCATTTTAAATTTTTTAAAATAATTTTTAGCATGATATTCACATTTTGATTTGGGTTTAATTTGATTTGATTGTAGAAGTAAGAAAAGAAGGGTCTCTAGTTGAGTATGAGCGTAGAATTGCCACGAGTGATCTTGTGGATAGGGATAGTAGTCAAGTAATATTGCAATCAATTCACTCTTCATGTTTGATTATAAGTTTCAAAGGAAAAGCTAGTAGTTTGTATGTCTCTTCCGAATTTTCTCCAACCTAGAAGGTTAAGTTTCTCATATTCGATCGGAATTTTAGGTGAAGTAGCTGTGTATCAATTAGTTATCATGAGCATACCACTACCTTTTGGTGTACCATTCTAGATTTATAACTTATAAATATTAATTTGTCAATTGTTGTGGATTTATATATAGGAGTCTTTAATACAATTAAAAAAAAAAAAAGACCAATGTTGTTTTCACCTATTGAAGTACTTAAATATTTAAAATATATCCCTGCCCAAAGAGAAAAAGACCAATGTTGTTTTCACCTATTTTACCATCATAAAACTCTAGAACTAAGTGATATGTTTATTTACATTATGATTTATTTGATTGCTAACAGGTGATACAATCTTCAAGTGGGTAGTGATTTTTGCTGTAATTGTTACAAATTGTGTGATTTAAAAGAGCACTCATAAGTATTGATATTTGAGGGAGTGAAAAAATAAAATATGATGTTATTTGAAATTTAATTTTTATTTAATACTCTATGGACATTGATGAATAGTATTTGCATTTCCTTAATTGAAATGAAACCCTATTGTCCTTGTCAACTTAAAGATATTTCATAATTGTTATATGTGAGGAATCAACAAAAAATAGATCTTCTAAAACACAAATTGGATTTAAATTTAGTGTTAAAACTTTAACCAAGGGGTAATAAATAAGACTAAGCTTAAATTCATTAGTCCCCAAAGGTACATGACATTGTTTTTGAGGGGTTCAAAGTTGTTGCAGTGTTGGTCATTTTGGCATATAACCCTTCTATTTTTTTTTAATATCCTAGAATAACTTCATGTTGAACAAATGCTTCAAATAAATGATTTAAAGTTGCTTGCTACCACATCTAGATGGTTCTAAATATGATCATGATTATTATTTGCTTGCTACCATATCTAGAGTTGCATGTGTGCATGCTTTGATGTAGCTTTCCATTTGTTGGGGTATATCTCCTTATTGGAGTTTGAGACCCAATTGGTTTATTAAAAGAGTTTAATTTGGTTTGGTATTAATTATAATATATTTTTATATATTATATATATAATTTTGTGGAGACCCAGTTCAGTTTGGAAACAACTAAGGTTTTAATAAAAAAAACCCTAGATTCACAATATTTTAGGTATTGTTTTTGCTCATCCTGAAGTTGAGAACGGCTGCTGCACACACTCCAATTTGGTGGAATCAATTATTTGGATGTGTGAAAAGTGGAATTAATTTGGCTGGTTCTTTGCTTCATTTTCGGTGCTGATTTGGGTCTATTATTTTGGATCTTCTACAATTTTGTTTTGAAGATTTTTGTCCGTCTATTTGGTGAGGTCTTTCTTCTTGTTTATTTGTGATTATTTGGAATTCACCTAAGGGTGTTTTGTGAGACCATTTGTGTCTCGTTTGTAATCGTTTGGAAACTATTTGGTTGATAGTGGAATCGGATTTCGATCCCGTGAACGTATCTCACATTAAGGGAACCACGTAAAAATTCTTGTGTTGCTTTTGATTTAATTTTTCCGCATTAATTTTTATTCCCATTGATTGATTTACTTGTGGGGAATCACATATTTTCCCTAACAACTGGTATCAAAGCTTACGGTTTATTTGGGTTTATTTATTTGTGTAAATCAATGGAGAGGAATGTGGGTCGTATGTCTAGCTTCAATGGAAGCAATTGGGTAATTTGGAAAACTAAAATGGAGGACCTATTATTTTGTAAAGATTTGTATAGACCCATTGAGGGTGATAGTGGCAAACCCGAGGGTATGAAAGATGATGAATAGAATATGCTTAATCGAAAAGCCGTTGGTGTTATCCGTCAATAGATTGATGACAGTGTGTTTCATCATGTTGCTACTAAAACTTCTGCACATTATTTATAGAAAAAATTAGAAGGCCTTTATGATAGGAAATCAGCCATAAATAAAGTTTTTCTGTTTCGTAAGTTGGTTAATTTAAAATATAAAGAGGGCAACCTTATTCCGGAACATCTGAATGAAATAAAGAGTATTATTAACCAACTTGCTTCTATGAAAATTGTTTTTGATGATGAGTTGCAGGCTTTGATGCTACTTAGTTCTTTGCCCGAAAGTTGGGAGACTTTGGTTGTGACAGTTAGTAATTCGGCGCCCGATGGAGTTGTCACAATGAGCCAAGTCACCAGTAGTTTGTTGAATGAAGAAACTAGAAGAAAATCAGCAGGTTCCTCTTATTCAGAAGCATTTGTTGTGAGAGGCAGAAGCAAAACAAGGGGGAGGATTAAGACTCCTCATGGTCGTAATCAAAGTCGTGACAAATCAAAAGATGGTTCTTTTTCAAAGAAAGACATTGAGTGTTACTATTGCCATGAGAAAGGGCACATGAAGCAGGAATGCCGAAAGCTCAAGAACAAGGAGAAAAGGCGTGACAAAAGTGTGGATAAAAAGCAAGAAGACACAACGACAGTTACTACCGATGATCTCATGGTCATTTGTGAAGATGATTGTATCAATTTTGTAGGCCAAGAGAGCAATTGGGTGATTGATTTCGGTGCTTCTTTTCATGTGACTTCTTGAGTTGATTTCTTCACTACCTACACCGAAGGAGGTTATGGTTCTGTTCGAATGGGTAATGAAGTTTTGTCCAAGATTATTGGCATGGGTGATGTTTGCTTGGAAACAAATTTGGGCTGCAAGTTGGTGCTTAAAGATATGAGGCATGTTCCCGACATTCGCTTCAATTTGATCTCTATTGGGAAGCTAGATGATGAAGGTTTCAACAACAAATTTAGTGATGGAATATGGAAACTCACAAAGGGTTCTTTGGTGATGGCTAAGTGCAAGAAGACTCGTACACTTTATTCGATGTAAGGAAAAATTTGTAAAGGTGTTGTCAATGCACTTGAAGATGATACTTCTACCGAATTGTGGCACAAGCAGCTTGGCCATATGAGTGAAAAGGGGCTACAAGTTTTGTTCAAGAAAGAGCTTCTACCCGATTTGAAAGGTACACATCTTAAAACTTGTGTTCATTGTTTGGCGGGTAAACAACATAGAGTTTCTTTTCATAAAAATGTTGCATCTAGAAAAGAAAATGTTTTGGAGTTGATTCATTCGGATGTTTGTGGTCTTTTAAAAGTTAGAACACATAGTGGTGTACTTTATTTTGTTACTTTCATTGATGATTATTCAAAGAAAGTTTGGGCTTTTCTACTAAAAACTAAAGATCAAGTTCTAGAAGTATTTAAGCATTTTCAGGCCATGGTTGAAAGAGGTTCATGGCAGAAATTGAAGTGCATCCGATCAGACAATGGTGGTGAATACATTGGGCCATTTGATAAGTATTGTCGCAGCCAAGGTATTCGGCACCAAAAGACAGTTAAGAAGACTCCTCAACAAAATGGTGTTGCCTAGAGGATGAACCACACCATTGTAGAAAGAACAAAGTGTTTGCTTTCATAAGCTAAATTGCCATGATCCTTTTGGGGTGAGGCAATGAAGACAGCGGTTGACGTGATCAATTTATCTCCTTCTTATCCTTTGAATGGTGATGTTCCAAAAAGAGTTTGGACCGGTAAAGATGTGTCTTATGTGCATTTGAGAGTATTTGGTTGCCGAGCTTTTGTTCACATTCCAAAGGATGAGAGGTCTAAGCTTGATAGTAAGTCAAGATAATGTATTTTTTTTTGCTATGGACGTGATGAATTCGGGTATAGATTGTGGGATCCGGTCGACAAGAAAGTCATTCGAAGCCGTGATGTTGTGTTTCTTGAAGACCAAACAATTGAAGATTTTGGCAAAGGTGATCAACTAGAGGCAAAAACTAGTGATCTCATTGATATGGATCCATCTCCTTCATCTTCAGTTGATGATGAAAATGGGGGAGATGTGCAACCACATATTGAAGAAGTGGAGGATGATGCTAATCCTAATAAAGTTGAGCCAGAAATTGAGGAAGAGCATCCAACTCAAGAACCACCACCACAACTTGAGTTAAGGAAATCTACGAGGGACCGACAACCTTCAAGAAAGTATCCTCCCAATGAGTTTGTGTTGATTTCCAATCAAGGGGAGCCTAAGAGCTACCAAGAAGCAGTTGAGCATGCAAAGAAAGATGATTGAAAAAAGGCCATGGAAGAGGAGATGAATTCCTTACTTGAAAGTCACACTTATGATTTAGTGAAGTTGCCTAAAGGGAGGAAAATTCTGAAAAATAATGAGTTTTCAAATTGAAGAATAATAGGAAGAATCTGAGGTACAAAGCATGTCTTGTTGTGAAAGGCTTTGGGCAAAAGAAAGGTATTGACTTTGATGAGATTTTCTCACCGGTTGTGAAGATGTCTTCTATTCGGGTTGTACTTGGCATGGCTGCAAGTATGAACCTTGAAGTTGAGCAACTTGATGTGAAGACCGCATTTCTTCATGGTGATCTTGAAGAAAAAATTTACATGGAGCAACCAGAAGGTTTTATGGAAAAAGGGAAAGAAAAATTTATTTGCAAATTGAAGAAAAGTTTGTATGGCCTCAAGCAAGCCTCATGGCAATGGTACAAAAAATTTGACTCTTTCATGATGGATAATGGTTTTTCTAAAACCACTTCGGACCATTGTGTGTTTGTGAAAAATTTTCTGAATGGTAAATTTATTATTCTTTTACTTTATGTTGATGACATGTTAATTATGGATCAAGATTCTATCATGATTAACAGTTTGAAATTGGAGTTAAGCAAGTCTTTTGCTATGAAAGATTTGGGACCGGCAAAGAAAATACTTGGTATGAAAATTGTTCGTGATCGCAAAGAGGGGCTGATTTGGTTGTCTCAAGAAAGCTACATTGAGAAAGTTCTTGAGAGGTTCAACATAGATAAAGCAAAACCGGTTGGTTGTCCACTTGCGAGTCACTTCAGGCTTAGTTCGAATCAATGTCCTACAAGTGAGAAAGACAAGGAAGAGATGCTGAAAATTCCTTATGCTTCAGCAGTTGGTTCTTTAATGTACGCCATGGTTTGTACAAGGCCAGATATTGCTCACGCCGTTGGTGTGGTGAGTCGGTTTCTTTCTAATCCGGGTAAAGAACATTGGGCAGCGGTAAAATGGATTCTAAGGTATCTTCGAGGGAGTTCGAAGGTGTCTTTGTGTTTTGGGGATGGTAAGCTGATACTTGATGGGTTCACGGATTTTGACATGGCCGGTGATGTTGATTCTAGGAAATCTACTTTAGGGTATTTGATGACTTTTGTAGGGGGAGCTGTGGCATGGCAATCTAAATTACAAAAATGTGTTGCTTTCTTAACTACCGAAGTTGAATTTATTGCTATTACAGAAGCTTGCAAAGAAGAGTTATGGTTGAAGAAATTTTTGCAAGAGTTGGGTTTGAAGCAAGAAAAGTATGTGCTTTATTGTGATAGTCAAAGTGCTATTCACTTGAGTAAAAATTCTACTTTTCATTCGAGATTGAAACACATTGATGTGAGATATCATTGGATTCGTGATGTGTTAGATTCGAAGTTGTTGCAACTCGAAAAGGTTCACACAGATGATAATATTTCGGATATGTTGATAAAGACTTTGTAGAGGGACAAACATTTAAAGTGTCGAACTTTGGCGCGTATGGTTGATGTCTCCACCTAAGTCGATAGGGAGAGAATTGTTGGGTATATCTCCTTATTGGAGTTTGAGACCCAATTAGTTTATTAAAAAAGTTTAATTTGATTTGGTATTAATTATAATATATTTTTATATATTATATATCTAATTTTGTGGAGATCCAATTCAGTTTGGAAACAACTAAGGTTTTGATAAAAAAAAAATCCTAGATTCACAATATTTTAGGTATTGTTTTTGCTCATCCCGAAGTTGAGAACGGCTGCTGCACACACTCCAATTTGGTGGAGTCAATTATTTGGGTGTGTGAAAAGTGGAATTAATTTGGCTGGTTCTTTGCTTCGTTTTCGGTGCTGATTTGGGTTTATTATTTTGGATCTTCTACAATTTTGTTTTGAAGATTTTTGTTCGTCTATTTGGTGAGGTCTTTCCTTTTGTTTATTTGTGATTATTTGGAATTCACCTAAGGGTGTTTTGTGAGACCATTCGTGTCTCGTTTGTAATCGTTTGGAAACTATTTGGTTGATAGTGGAATCGGATTTCGATCCCGTGGACGTACCTCACATTGAAGGAACCACGTAAAAATTCTTGTGTTGCTTTTGATTTAATTTTTCCGCATTAATTTTTATTCTCATTGATTGATTTACTTGTGGGGAATCACATATTTTCCTTAACACCATTTACTGTTGATATTAATGTGATTTCTAGCAAATTATGTTCTATGCATATTGATGGTTTACTATATTAATGTGATGGCCTTTGTGTCACAGGGGGCGAGTGTGGATCCTAACAGACAGGTTCGATATAAATTAAATTGTTTGATAGTTAAATTTTCAGACAAAATATATATAATAAAATTCAAATATAATTAACACATAATTGGAAAGAAAGACAAAGGATTTTCTATTGTTAGCACAAAACTTGGCACACATGACCGCCTATGCATGAGAGACTTGTGGGAGAAGACTGGACTTGAATCGAGTTCCCGGTTTGGGAGTCAGGGCCAGATTTCACTCTGGGCAAACTAGTTTCTTAAGAAACTTAGAATTCGAGGTGTTAATGCCCCAAAACCACCAAACGACGTCCGAGTAGCATGAAACTTGACACACACTACCACCTAGGCAAGAGAGACTTGTAGGAGAAGACGGGACTCAAATCAAGTTCCTGGTGTGGTAGTTAGGGCCGGATTTCACTCTTAAGAAACAAACTAGTTTTTTAAGAAACTTAGAATTTGAGGTGTTAATGCCCCAAAATCACCAAACGGCGTCGGAGTTGCACGAAACTTGGCACACACGATCGCCTAGGCACGAGAGACTTGTGGGAGAAGACGAGACTCTAATCAGATTCCCGGTTTGGGAGTTAGAGTCAGATTTCACTCTTAAGAAACAAACTAGTTTCTTAAGAAACTTAGACTTTGAGGTGTTAATGCCCTAAAATCACCAAATGATGTCAGAGTAGCACGAAACTTGGCACACACAACCGCCTAGGAAAGAGAGAATTGTGAGAGAAGACAGGACTCGAATCGGATTCCCGGTTTGGGAGTTAGAGCCGGATATCACTCTTAAGAAACAAACTAGTTTCTTAAGAAACTTAGACTTTGAGGTGTTAATGCCCAAAAATCACCAAACGGCGTCGCAGTAGTACAAAACTTGGCACACACGACCACCTAGGCACAAGAGACTTGTGAGAGAAGACATGACTCAAATCAGGTTCCCGGTTTGGGAGGTAGAACCGGATTTCACTCTTAAGAAACAAACTAATTTCTTAAAAAACTTAGAATTTGAGGTGTTAATGCCCCAAAATCACCAAACGCCATCGAAGTAACACGAAACTTGGCACGCACGACCGCCTAGGCACAAGAGACTTGTGGGAGAAGATGGGACTCGAATCGAGTTTCCGATTTGGGAGTTAGGGCCAGATTTCACTCTAGGCAAACTAGTTTTTTAAGAAATTTAGAATTCGAGGTGTTAACGCCCTAAAATCACCAAACGGTATCGGAGTAGCACGAAACTTGGCACACACGACTGCCTAGGCATGAGAGACTTGTGGGAGAAGACGGGACTCGAATCAGATTCTTGGTTTGGGAGTTAGGGTCAGATTTCACTCTAGACAAACTAGTTTATTAAGAAACTTAGAATTTGAGATGTTAACGCCCCAAAATCACCAAACGGCGTCGAAGTAACACGAAACTTGGCACACACGACCACCTAGGCACGAGAGACTTGTGGGAGAAGACAAGACTCAAATCGGGTTCCCGGTTTGGGAGTTAAAGCCGAATTTCGGTCTAGGCAAAATTATTTACTTAATTATCTTTGTAATTGTATAGTAGTCAAATTTTTATGTTTTTTTTTTTTTTTTGTAATTAACATATTAACACATAATTATATTGTCATTAATTATATTTATTTTTTGTTTTCAGATATTTTCCGAGTAGGAGTTTGCTTCTTGTGGAATGCATGTCTGTGAAGAATGAGACTAATTTTTGTTTCTGTTACCCACGGAGAATGATGAGCAAAACTTGTAATTTTGATTTATGAATAACATTATGTATTTAAACATTATATATGTATTATAGAACATTATGTAGTGGGGTAATTTTGTTGATGTGTAGTTATGAATGCAAAAATATTTTTATTATGGAGAAATTGTTTTTTCTATACAGGAATTTTTATATTATTATGTAATTATTGGTTTCTTTTTCAATTATTCTTCATTTAATACAGGTAATTTTAATTATTATTTATTTATTTATTTATTTTTTGGCGACGGCACAATACTGTCGCAAAACATATTAGAACCATTGGCGACAGTGGGCATGCCGTTGCAAAAAAACAAAATCATTCGCGCAGCATTTTTTGCCGTCTCAAATAAAAGTTTTAGCGACAGTAAAACGGTGCCGTCACAAAAGGTTTGACTTTTTTATATATTATATGCGATAGTAAATTGCCGTTGCAAAAGGTAACAATTGCCGCCGCTAAAAAAAGGCGACGGCATGATACTGTCGCTAAAAGATTTTTGCAATGCCCTATGTTGTGACCCCCCGTTTGCCATCGCTAAAAGTCATTTTCAGTTGCTAAAACTTTTTTGAGACGGCATTAAGAGTATTAGCGACGCCATCGTGCTGTTGTAAAAACCGAAATTTTTGTAGTGACCTCATTAATGAGGAAATCCAGTGGCTATGATAAAGACACACAAGCAATGAGGGTTTTTGAATCGAGACGACGTTTTTGAACTAAACCTTATAATGGCAAATTTTCCATCACCATTGCTACATCTCTGTTATGTTCTCTATCTGTCTCAGCTATAATTATGAACAACCAAAGAGAAGGAATCCAAACGTTAGTTATGTACATGTACAAATCTACCAAATCATCACAATTTTGAGATACCCAAAAGGGTTTTTGAAAGTGTTTTTCAAATGGACATAATTCGAATTTTTTGATTTATTTATTATTTAGCTATATTTTAAAGGGTAATTTAGAAAAAAAAACATAGGGTGTATAGAGAGTGAATTATAATCTTAAATAATTTAATAAATTGTATTGAGAAATCATGCGTACTTACTGATTTTTTAGGTGCAAATAGAATCCCCCACAATGTTATGGTCCTTACTCAGGGTCGGCTTTGGCCCACAGCCGACAAAGGTGCCGCTTTGAGCCCCCAAAAATTGAACAAAAATCAACTTTTTTTTTAGCTACTATATTAGTCCACAAAAACAAGTCACCTGAATTTGAAAAGCCCCAAAAAAGTTTGTTGAAAATGCAAAACTAGTAGTTGGTTGATATGGTGAATTATTTAAAACAAATGGATGATTATTTTTATTGGCAAAAATAAAAAGCTGATTAATATGATGAATTATTTTAAATTAATGGATGGTTGTTTATCAAATGCATATATTGCATATAGAACATAATTAATTATACTAGTTAAATTTGTTTCTCGGGAAAGAAACTTCTTCAATTTAAAATTAATTGAATTTTACTTTAGCCAACTATCTCACAAGAAAGATGGAATGTATTAGCAATTTAATCAATTAAAAATGATTAGTTACAAGTTAAATTATGCAAATTTGATAAGCAACTATATAGTTAAAAATATGAGAAATGGGTGATGTTTTTAGTATATAGTTTGTTTACTTTTTATTTAGTACTTTAACTTGAATTACATTATTTTATTTTTTTATTTATTTTAAAAAAAATTATATATTTAAATAAGATTTAATAATCATATGCATGATCAGAATTTAGATACTTAATATTTTTATCATTTATCAAGAATTCATTTTGAGCTCCCAAAATGTTAGAACCAACATTGTCCTTGTTGCAAATCAAGATTACTATTACATTCAATATTTACCCAAGTTAAACCCCTAATCTCTCCTTGGAAGTACTTATGACATCATCAATCAAGTTATTGGTTAGCCTAAAGGATTCATGTGGCAAAGAATGGGATTCAATGGCTTTTGTTGTGCTTTGGATTTTCTCTTCCTTTGTGATGGGCACGGCCTATATAGCACAACCTACAACTACCTTGGACGGCCCAAATAGGCATTTAGTTAGTTACAGCCTAGTAGATACAACCCAATAGTAGGCCCACCAAGGAACCCACGTTGATCCAAACCCCATGACGCCTAGACACCTATTGAGCAAGGAGTCGTCCACATGGCAGACAAAGATCCTGCAAAGTCATTGGGCTCAAGCATCAAGCATTAAATAAGACTATCATGGCGTTAAATGCAACAAGACCCCTCGTTCCCAAGTATAGTGAAGTTGTTATGGCAGACGGTTGGTAGATCGTAGACTTTCGGCCAATAAAACAGTTTAAATGGACAAGGAAATGATTAGTAAGAAATATAAGGAAGTAGACAACAAGTAATGCTCTATCTCTCAGACTCTCTCTCTGTTTTTCATCAAACATTTTTCATCTAATTTGGTCATCGGAGTGTCCACGGGGAGAAACCATTCCAGTCTTGGTGTCTCCCCATTAGACCTTTTACAGGTCTGTGACAAGAAGATAAGGTTAGCAGAAATGTGAACATCGTGGAAGAGTCCGACCACCCTCTCCTGATCGTTGTGCATTATCAATTGGCGCTATCTGTGGGAACTCTCTCTGGTAGACGGTTGTGCTCATTGTCACTGGAGGAAGCTCCGCTATCACCCATCTCCTACGTCTGAGTGGATTGTTATGACGAGATCTATGGCTTCACAATACAATACTAGCAACCCTCAACTTGAGCCCTCCAACCCAAATAACCCGCCTCCATACTTTGCAGAAATCACTAAAAATATCACCCGACTGATCAAACAAAACCAAGCCCTGATCAACGATTTGCTCCAGCGTGACTTACCTGTCTCTCCTCCGCCACCACAAATAGTCCCCCCACACCTGGAACACACCCCCTATCACCACCATCTCCCACCACATACGTCCCAAAGAATATTTCCATCTTTCGTCCCGCAGCATCAACCGTCGAATCTTGAGGATCTACACATCCCCTCTCCCAGCTCACAGTTTCGCCAAGAAGGACCATTGTTTTTTCATAACCATCTTCCGCCACATCATGCTGCTATCCATGAGAAGGAAACTAGTAGTGTTCAACCCCCGATTCATGATTGTGGGGACAATGCCCCCGTTTGGGACGTGGAACTATGTGCCATGAAGCTCCAGCTATAAGAGGTTATGCAGAATATGCAACACAAACCTACTTTTACCATCAACTCTTCTTTCATCGCTTCCATTAGAGATAAAGCTCTACCTCCCAAGTTCAAAATGCCATTGATTGCCACTTTTGATGGTACCACCGATCTGGTCGACTACGTGGAAACATATTGGACGCTTATAATCCTCCATGCCTTTCTAGACGAAATCATGTATCGCGCTTTCACCGTCACGCTGAAGGGATTGGTGCGACTTTGGTTTAGCCAGCTTCCCTCAAACTCCATTACATCCTTCCACCAACTCAGCGAATCCTTCTTGAGCCATTTCATCAGTGTTCAGCGGCAACGACATCCGGCGACTCAACTACTAAACATCCAACAGACGGAAGGGGAATCGCTCCGCAACTTTGTCACCCGTTTCAACACCGAGGCTTTACAAGTGGAGAAAAATGGTGACAAGGTCATTCTAATAGCCTTCATGGCCAGTTTACGTTCGTCAGATTTCCTCTTCTCCCTTTCTAAAAATCCTTCATCCGCCATGGCCGCCCTTATCGCCAAAGCCCAAAAATACATGAATGCTGAAGACTCTTTAGCAGCTTGCCAAGACTCCACCTTCAAAACCCCATCGACCAAAGACAAAAGAAAAGAACCCGAGTCCAGGTCCTCGCCATATACACACTGACCCGCTCAGCATATAGACCAACCTGCATGGTTAGACTGACCGGCTCCTACCCATCCGTTCGGTCAGTTTGAACGATACACCCCCCCAATTCACTTATGGAGCAAGTGTTGAACCAAATTCAACGTGACTATAACTTGAAATGGCCTCAACCATCCAAATCTCCGTCCAACCGACGGGATCAATCCAAGTATTGCCATTTCCATCAAAACCATGGCCATAACACTAAGGAATGTGTCAACCTTAAAGACCAGGTCGAGGATTTGATCCGCTAGGGGCGTCTCAGCCAATTCACGACAGCACGTCTCCAGCAAAGGCCTAGAACCGACCCCTTAGTGCATAACTGCTGACACACTCCTCCCTGGCAGCCTGCGCAACCCAGGTGAAATAATGACTGGACTCAATAACCGCCCCGAGCATAAGGTGGTCCTGCCCCTCGTTAAACGAGATTAGGGTCGTTGTTGGGGGGCTTACGTACGGCAGACCATCTCGGAGGCACAGTGAGCTGAGCTTAGAAAAATCAGACAAGGCTCTGACAAGAAGGTAACGATGGTGGACCGATCCCACAAGCAACCCAAACAATAGTCTGAGCCGATTACTTTTACGAAGGCAAATTGCACAGGCGTTCGCTACCCTCATGATGATCCTCTAGTTATCTCTGCTCTCTTATCAAACTACAAAGTCATGTGAATTCTTGTTGATAACGATAGCTCCTCAGACATCATCTTTCTCAACGCCTACCGGCAACTCAAGGTTGGAGAAGAAAAGTTATCGCCCCTTACAAACCCCTTTGGTCAGTTTCACTGGAGATCGGGTGACCTCCATAGGTTCCATAGACCTTCCCAGCACTATCGGGGAATATCCATAACAGTCCACCAAACTTTTTACTTTCCTTGTTATCGACTATCCTTCCACTTACAATATCATACTTGGATGCATGGCTCTCAATGCCTTCCAAGCAGCAACATCTATGTACCATTTGGCCGTCAAATTTTTGACTGATTAGGGGGTCGACACGGTGAGAGGTGACTAGACAGTGGCCAGAGAATGCTATGTTGCCTCTTTGAAGGAGGTAAAGATGAATGAGGCTATGATCATCGAAGGCCTTGACGTTAGAGATGAGGAGAAGCTAATCAGAGAGGAACTAGGGAAGAAACTAGTTAAAGTGCCCACTGACCCCACCGATTCAACGAAGACGACTAAGATTGGCAGCCAGTTGTCCTCTCAGGCCAAGGCTGACCTCGCGGCTCTCTTAGCCGAGCACAACGATGTCTTTGCTTGGACTCATTCGGACATGCCAAGTATCGACCCTTCTTTTATCACTCAGCGCCTCAGCATTGAGCCCTAGTTTCGACCGTTCTGCCAAAAGCAGCGCATTTTTCATCCAGACCACAACAATCTCATCGCTGCTGAGGTGGACAAGCTGTTGAAGGCCCAATTCATTAGAAACGTGGACTACCCTAAATGGTTATCCAATGTGGTCTTGGTTCACAAAAATAATGGCAAATGGAAACTACGCGTCGACTACTCCAACCTTAACCGAGCTTTCCCTAAAGATAGCTACCCATTACCCAGGATAGATTTATTGGTCGACGTAACTGCAGGACATGAAATGTAGCTGACTAGGAGCATACCTCTTTCATTACTGACAAGGAGACTTATCATTATTGTGTGATGCCATTTGGTTTGAAAAATACGGGAGCCACTTACCAATGCCTGGTTAATGCCATTTTCAAAAACCAGATAGGTCGGAATATAGAAGTCTATGTCGATGACATGCTCGTCAAAAGAAAACTTTCCTCCGATCACTTAGCAGACTTATGAGAGACATACCAAGCTTTGCGCAAGTATAAGATGAAGCTGAATCCGGAGAAGTGAGCCTTCGATATTGGGTCTAGTAAGTTTGTTGCGGTTCATGGTCAGCCATAGAGACATTGAGGCCAACCCGAAAAAGATCAAGGCCTTAATAGAAATGCAGTCCCCTAGAACGATGAAGGAGATTCAACAGCTCATGGGTAGAGTTGCCGCCCTCAATCGCTTCATATCAAGGGCAATCGACAAGTGCCTTCCGTTCTTCAAGGTGCTTAGAAACTCTTTCGACTAGAATACCCAGTTCAAGGAGGCATTCCAACAACTAAATTAGTGCATGGAAAATCCTCCCCTCCTCTTTCAAGCAATTCTAGGGGAGACCCTATTTCTTTACCTAACCATATCCCACACTACAGTCAGCGCTGCCTTCGTCAGAGAGAACGACTTTGTCCAGCACCTGGTTTACTCCATCAGTCGCGCACTTCGAGGGGCAGAATAGAATTATCCCTTATTGTAGAAGATGACTCTAGCTTTGGTCATCGCCTCCAGATGCTTTCGACCCTACTTCTAAGCCCACTCCATAGTGGTTCTCATCGACCAACCTTTGAAAAAAATCATGTAACAGCCAGAGTTGTCAGGCGGACTCGTGCAGTGGTCTATTGAATTAAGCTAGTACAAGATCTATTATCGACCCCAAACAGCTATCAAAGGCCAGGTTATTGCAGATTTTATCATGGAGTTCACCAATCTCACTCCAAACATGCCTTCTTAGCCAGCACACATCACTCCTGATATAGAAGACCTCCATTCCTGAACTCTTAGTGTTGATAGTTCATCCCGAAGAGAGGGTTGTAGAGCTAGTTTAATCTTCACCACCCTAGAGGGTGAATACTTCAGATGTGCCCTCTGATTTCTATTCTCAGCAAGTAACAATGAGGCCGAATATAAGGCCCCAATAGCAGGTCTTCGACTGGCCAGAACATTGGGGTTGACCACCTCTGAGTGTTTAATGATTCCCGATTAGTGGTTGGACAGATAACAAGCGAGTTTGATTCAAAAGAGAACACAATGCAATCATACAGGGCCATCGCTCTTCCTCTCACCCGACTCTTTGTTGCTATATTGTTGTCTTTGCTGCTGTATTGTTGCTTCAGTTAGGGTTGCGAGGCTCTGAGAATTTAGCTGTACCATCACTTCTTATATTTTCCATTTGCTATAAGTAAACATAACACTTATGAACATAGGCAAATAGTTCTTTTCGTAGTGGTCAGAACATTCAATCTCTGTTCGTTCATTTCATTCCATGTGTTCATATTCAGGTTCAGTTTTCACATTTATAGTAATCAACATACACACTCTCACATGCAGATGAAATGTCCTTACTTCTTTTCTAGGACATCCTATAGCTTATATGGACTCGTGAGTGCAGTGTAACTCGTGCTTTGATACCGCTCTGTCACAACCAAAACCCGCCCTATAGGTTTAGCATCGTAACCGGCTAGTAATCCTTGGATTACTGAAGGCCTTTGAATAGAATAACATATATGTAGGGGTTGTGGAAGTAATTATACAAAACATACGTAGTCCATTGAGTTGTGCAGACATACATGGGACAGATAATATTTTAAACTTATATGATGTCAAACTTCCATACACATAGTATCATAAGGGACTTCGCCCAATGTACAAGTAGACAAACCAAAAAAAAAAAAAACAACAACAACAACAACAACATCTTTAACAGGATCACAAAACTTGACTTCTCAAAAAGGAACCTCTATGGGAGTCACGGTGACTGGCTAACCCAAAAACTCGCTAGGCAACAGCTTAGCCCTGGTCACGTGCCTGCTCACCTACATACATAATATAAACAATGAGTGAAAGCCCAGTGAATAATAATAGAGTAAAGGGTTTAATAAATATTGTCCATAATAGTTACAGAAAAACGGAGTTCATATCATGTTCAGAAATCAGAGTTCATAACATAAATAGATTCAGAATCATACTCGTAATCGTAATTTGTAATTAATCATACGTGGTACATCTATTAGCATAAGTAGAAATAGTTGACCCATGAAGGATATGTCCATCATGGCATGCAGTTGACTCACATGCACAGAGACGATACAATTGGCTCATAAGACGTACAGTTTTCCTATAAATGGGACGCTAGGATCAAAATAATATTTAAGAAAACAGATCATCTTATACCATTCAGAAAATACGTAGAAATTGAATATAGCTTTACAAAGTCATTACTCATAGATGACTTCAATTGCAGAACAGATGAAGCAGACAGATCAGATAGTTTACGACGTGTGACCTACAAACAACACATAACATGTACATATTGAAACACACGCTCGGGATTCATTACAGTCATTCTGTTTCATTCTTAGTGTGTTTCTAAGTCTTATCCTCTTTATTATGTCTTAATCTCGGCCTAGGAATGCCTAGGATACAATAGGGATGTTAAAATGCACTTGGAAACACTTAATAAAACTTGCTGAAAACAAGGGTTCCGCTTGAGCGTAACTTCCTTCACTCAAGCAGACATGCAAAATATGAGTCCTCGCTAGAGTGCAACTTTTATCACTTGAGCAGTCTATAAACTTTGAAAAAGTACTAGTTATGTGAATTCTCCGTTGGACGGCTGCTCGACGGTCGCTCAAGCGTGAGACTGGGGTCCTCTCTTGAACGAAACTTTTGTTGCTCGAGTGGTCTGCAAAAATATGAAACTTCTGGGAGCTTGCATTTCATGCTCGAGCGAACTTCTGGTCACTCGAGTGGAAGTGCAAGATCACAGAGTGGTCGCTCGAGCGTAGGTTCTGTCGGTCAAGCGGAGAGGTCGAATTCTGGAATTTCAAGATTCACCTCCAAGCTGCAAAACTCGAATTCAATGCATCAAAACTCATCTTTTTGGGCCGAAAACGTAAAAATACATGTATGAACTTGGAAAACATTGGGTGATTCAAAATCGTTTCATAAAATCAAGGCCCAATAGCATGCCAATTGTTCAAAAGTCAACTTGAAACTTATGAATATGCCATGCACTTGACATGCATGAATTACTATAAACTTAGACTTTCCAAAACATGATCAATCAAGGTCAAATGGTAAAAAATGTGATGAATTCTCAAAACCAAGTCAAAATAGACACATACATGTGGAAATTCTTTAGAAACAAACTCAAAATGTTATGATATATGCATGCATGCATGAATGGCTCAATTTTCTTCATTTTTAGCTTAGTTCTTCCATTATTCAACTTAATTCTCTTGAATTCAAGGTCTAGATATCATATTTGAACAATCCAATGGTTGAATTCTTACCTAGGCTTGCCAATGAAAAGGCTAAAGGCTTGCTTCTTGTATCTTTAGGTTCAATTTTTTCAATTCCTAGCAAATCCTTTAATTTGAGCCCAAGGTTTCTCCTTTCTCTCCTCTCTTGCGTTTTGTTTGCTTGTATAGGCTCAAAGATGTGTTGAAGAAAAGAAATGAAGCACATATGGGAATAAATGTCATAATGTGAATCATGTACAGTATTTTCAAAATCATCAAATAACTTGGCAAGTTTAACAACCCCTGAAAATTCATGGCCCCATGTTAAGACAAAAAGACTTAAAAAAACATTTACTTACTCAACGAGTCAGCCCTCGGCATCAATAAAACATTAATTAAGGTACCATTTAAAATTATAATTTAATTTAAAAAATATTAAGATTTACAAAAAAAAAAATTCTATAATTATACCCACAATAATATAATGGTACATGTGTCAACTTTTGATTTCTTATACATCTAATAATATAGGGTCTCATCCTTTTTCTATATCATTGTAGATAGATTTGTAGGTTAAAAATGTGGGTCAGTAGTATTATTACTCATTTAATTTTTCATATAGTACTATATGTACGAGGGGTTAACTTGAGCCCACTAAATTAATTGGACCCAATCAGAGCCCAATCGAAAAGCCCAAAAAATTGGTGAGCTTGGAGAAATTATTACCAAATGGGCAAAGAGAATTTATTGAACGGGCCCATAAGAAAGCCAACAAATTCAACCTAGGAAGACCCATCAAGCATATATCTCTAAAGAGAGTCCAACAAGCCCATCCGAGGAGGCTCAAATCATACGGGCGTCCGAGGATGTTATCTATGGTTTTCAGAAAAGATGAAACCCTTGGAGGAGATCCATTCTCTGAGGTATTGGCTTAGTCTTGAAAGGATTCGGAACCACAAACTTAGAGACCTATTTTAGCTCAGACTCGAAAGGATTCAGATCCACAAACCTAGAGATCCGAAGCACTTGGCTTCGAACGGATTCGAATGCAATCTAGAAGTTGCTCTGTTAATGAGTCCCAGAACACTTGCGGGTTCGGAGCTTTCCGGGAACTACGCACTAGAACCATGGATGTGACAGAGTCCGAACAAAGGACCTGATCCCAAGGATGGTGAGTGAAGACAAATTCACTCTTCGGTTAAACTAGTCTATACCAGGGTTAGGGTGACACGATCTAGGGAGTCCCTGAGACTCGACAATATTTGTGACAGGACGTTCTCTTGAACTACCTCTGACCCTTCTATGGCAGGACATCCTCTGAAACTATTCCTGACCCCTTGGGATGATTGGGGATCATTGGTTAGGTGTGGCTAAGAAGAAGGGTTCGTCGAGAGATTGATCTCCTCTTCAGGGTTTTTCTCATCATCGGAGAGGTCACCTCCTCGGACAAGGTAGTTAGAGAGAATATTTCCCGTATGCCTTGCACTGGTCTATACCAGGGTCAGGGTGACACGATCTAGAGAGTCCCTAAGACTCGACAATATTTGTGATAGGACGTTCTCTTGAACTACCTCTGACCCTTCTGTGGCAGGACGTCCTTTGAACTATTCCTGACCCCTTGGGATGATTGGGGATCATTGGTTAGGTGTGGCTAAGAAGAAGGGTTCGTCAAGAGGTTGATCTCCTCTTCAGGGTTTTTCTCATCATCGGAGAGGTCACCTCCTCGGACAAGGTAGTTAGAGAGAATATTTCCCGTATGCCTTGCACTGGACTCCATCCTACATCATGAGGTGCGTATAAATAGTACTTACCTATAGCTTTACAAGGGACGGATTTTAGAGAGACTACTTTTGGGACAGAACTAATTTCCCTTCTCCATTATCTACCTTGAGAGTGAAAGTGAGATCTATGGGAGAGCCTTACCATTATTCTCTGTCTAATTACTTTGCTTTCTTCTGCACCCAATCTATTATCTTCATCATCTCTTTGCTATTGTGTTTCTAGTTGCGACCGTTGAAGAATCTAAGCCTCTCATCATTTTTAAAGAATTTGAGTTTTTTTAATAACAATTCAAAGATTTTCAAATTTTTAGGCAACATCCTTGAACCCTTCCATACACTATAGAAGAGGAACTCCAATAATAACATGAAAAGTGGCATGCACTGAAATGGTTAAATGAAACTCCAACTGCAAAGGTGAGTCCATTCTCGTTCACACATTATTAAATTATTAAAGGACATAAATAATATACAAATTTTAATTAATTCAAAATTATGAAATTAATAATTTTAAGTGGAATCAATACATATTTTGAATGAGTGGTTTACAATTTTAAACTAATCAAATTATGTGTTTGTGAATAAATTTAAATTTCATAGAACACATAAGAATCAGAATTAGAGACAACAAATCATGGTAACTCCCACACATATAATCTGTACAAATTACGAAATTTGTAGACACAAAATAGAAAAACTTTATATAGAGAAATACTATTAAGTATTCATTTTTTGTCCCAAAAAAGGACTAAGATTGTCGAGTCTGGGTGAATGGGCTCATCACAGGTTTACTTGATATCTAATCTATTGGTATTTTAGACCTTTTTATTTATATCATCAACAAAGGAAAAAAAAAAATTGATATGATAATTATAACGGTATGATTTGATCACATTTGTGTTTAAAATAATTAATAAATTATCCTTTAAATCATACTTACTGAATCAATATCCTATTATTAATTTTTTTAAAAATAAATTACCCAAGGATTTAAAACCATATATATAATGATAGAAATCCTAACATAACAAGGAACCCAATCAAGGTAAAATTTAAGAAAATTAAAAAGTCACCAATAATGAAAATTCCGAGTTAAGTTCAAATTTTGATACTAGAGACTCAAAAGAAGCATGATGGGAAAAACAAAATCTAGACAAATCGAATTAGTTTTGAGAAATTAATTGTTATAACAATTTTTTTTAAATATATATATTTTTTTAAAAATTGAGAGTCCATTAAAATTGGGCCCAACTTATTTTACTCATCATTATTATTATTATTATTATTATGATGTTATCCATATTTGACGTTGACATATAATTCCATTTATTGATGAATAAAAATTTAAAGTCGATAAACTTTAAATCATGGCTTTTTTTGACTGAAAGTTCATTTCAATCCTATCAGGCTACCCACTCACATTTTTAGCTTTCCTGCAACATTCATGCTTCCAAGGTTGTGATATCCTGAGCGAAAAAAATAAATAAATAAATAAAAGACAAACTTATTATACCAACTAGTCAACAGATCAGTGCAAATATTTTATGAAACAGTACCAAGTAGATCAATGAAATATTTTTCATTGATTAATTTATTATTTTTATTTTTCTATTACAAAATCCTTACTTAAATTCTACCATAAATCTGAAGTCTTCATCAGGTACATCTTGCCCCCCTAGTTACCACATTTTAAATTGCGTGGATAATTAAACACAAGATTACACTAGGAAAGATTATACACAAAACAAATTTAACAATAATGCGTATAATACAATACGAACAATGCTACATGCTAAAAAATAAATAAATAAAATAGTGTTGATTGGTTTTATTTTAAATGTAGCTAATTTTTTTTTTTTAGGTGTGTAGCGTTTCCCTTATCCTAGGGACATGCGAGTACATTTTTGGAGCCTTACTCATATAGTGTCGGATTCGATAATCTTGGGACTGGGATTGCAAGAGGAATTTTTTTCTTCAAGATTATCCCAAACATCTCCGACAAGTCTAATCTGTCTTCTTCAAGCAATTTCAGTCAAAGAAGTGTAAAAATGAAGGCAATGAAAACATGAATATCCTCTCGGCCATTGCAATATCTGCACACATTCTTCTACCAGACCCAAATGAAAAATAATGAAAGTCTTTGTCACTGTAATCTCATTTACCATTCAAAAACCTCTCAAGATCGAATTTCAAAAGGTTTTCCCAAATCGAAGGATCTCTGTGTATTGCCTAAACATTAAATAAGATACGAGTACCCTTTAGAATTGTGTAACCTCCAATTGTACATATCTCACTTGGGGAGTGAGGAGCCAAGAGTGGGACAATTGGATGCAAACGCAAAGTCCCTTTCATTATGGCATATAAGTATGGTAATTTGGGAATGTGAGACTCTTGTACTATGTGATCTTTGTCCACAATTGTGTCTAGTTCTAATTGAACTTTTTGCATCACTTGTGGTTTGTTCATCAACTCAGCCATGGCAAACTCGATTATGTTGATCGTGGTATCCGTCCCACCCACCACCATATCCTGCCCAAAAATTACTCTAAATTACTGTTAATGACCAAATATGGAATCATGAAAGCAAGCGGTGGGAACCATACCCCCTAAAAAGTCTTTTTATACTTTTTACATGCGTCTTTATAAATAGTCAAATAGTTTTATAAATAGTCAAATAGTCACTAATAAAGTTAATTCTCAAAACAATCTTTGCCTGCTTCAACAGAAAATATTTTTTAAAAAATCTTCTTATAAAAATCAATAGTGCCGGCAAAGACAGTGGTGATAAATCTAATAGTGGTGGTGGAGGCTACAAATAAGATGGTAGTGTCTTTTTTTTTTTTTAAGAATGGAGGATAAGATGGCGTTATAGTGGTGGTGTTACAATAACAGTTAGATTTTAGTTTAAAAAAAGTTGGAAACATTTTTTGTTTAAATCAAATTTTACTCAAAAAATGATATGTGATTTAAATGTATTTAAAATGTGAACTCATGTATTTTTTGGATAAAATTTACATACCTTTTTAATAAATTAAAACGAAACTCAACTGAAATTATTACATATTAAGAGCATTTTTAATGGAATAGTTAAAAATGTTTGTTAAGATGTGTTACATGATAAAATGTGTGAATAGTAAGTAGGAGTGCTTGCGATTTGGTGGTTCGGTTACGGTCAAAGGAATCTCAAATCCGTCATCCGTTCAAAACTAGACTGATTGAAAAAAATCAATCCGCAACCGTTTTCGTCATCACACATCCGTTCAAAATGCGGCGGAATGTTTCGGTTTGGTCAGTTTGGGTGGATCGGTATATTCACTTCTCACCCCTAATGATAAGATTTATTTATGTGAATTAAGTGTTTGTTAATTTAGAAAATAAATATATATTTCAATAATGAAATTAAAGTGTTAAAATGTGTGTAATGTAAAAATAATATATATTTACATATACAAAAATGGTTCGGACCCCCACTGGGGTCGACCCCTAGTGAGGTGACGTGTCCGGATTGGACAAAAAAAAAACTATTTTATTTTATTTTTTATTTTATTTTTGAGTTTCAACCAGTGGGGACTCGCCACCTCACTGGGGGTCTAAATCACAGTTGTTACATATTTATGAATAAAGGTTGGGACCCCCTTTGGGGGTCATCCCTTTTACCTCCTTTGCCACGTGGCAAGAGGTGATTGGAGGAGTAGGAAAAAAAAAGAAAAAAAAAGAAAAGATGACCAATGAGAGAGAGAGGGGGTCTAAAGAAGATCCTAAAAAGGGAAAATGAATCATTATTGTATATCCAAATGAAAAAAGAAAAGAAAAAAAAGGGCCATTCACTGATCTCTTTTTCCTCCTTACTGCACTGCCACAAGTCAGTAACTAAATTCATCCCATCTCTTTCTCTCTCTTCTCCCTCTCTCCTCCATGTTAATTAAAAGAATGGCTGCAGTTAGTAAACTTAGGCTGCCTTTAGAAGAGTCTCGAAATTAGGCCCCGTTTGTTTCCAGAGATAGAATGGAGGGGATTGATAGTGAGGGGATTAATAGTGAGGGGATTGTTAGTGAGGGTTGTTTGTTTTCAGAGATAGAATGGAGGGGATTGATAGTGAGGGGATTAATAGTGAGGGGATTGTTAGTGAGGGGATTAATAGTGAGGAGATTGATAGTGAGGGGATTAATAGTGAGAAATTGTTAAATTATTTTTATATAAAATAATAAAACAAATATAAAAATATAAAAATTAAACATTAATATTTAAACAAAAAATCCCAATATATAAAAAATAAAAAAAATAAAAAAATTTCTAATCCCCTCACTATTTTTCTAATACCATCTCTACCTCCTCACTATGAATCCCCTCCCCAAGGGTATTAGTAATACCAAGGTATTAGTAGTACCCTCCCTATCTCTCAAAACAAACACGGTATTAGTAATACCAAGGTATTAGTTAGTCCCAAGGTATTAGTAGTCCCAATGCTATCTCTCAAAACAAACACCCCATATACTAGTCCCAAGGTATTAGCAATCCCAATACCCTCCCTATAACCCAAAACAAACGGGGCCTTATAGTTCACTCTTACATTTTAGTAAAAAGTTAAGTTTGGCAAGTTAAAAAAAAGTTAAATTGTAAAAAAATTATTTAAAAATTTAAAATGTTATTACTATTTACTAAAATTCAAAAATTAAAGTTGCACAATTCTCAATCTTAATTTTTTCTACACATTAATTTATATAATTTTTTAATACACATTTTTTCATAAAAAGTCAAAAAATTAACTCAAATATCTATATTTTTTTCTTCAATTTTTTAGTCCAAAAAAGACAAAAAGTACACTTAATTAGGATACCCCAAGCAACTCCTAATATTTGATTTGAGTTTTGAAAATTTAATTTTATCTCTCTTTTTGAAAACTCATTTTAGGCGGGTTTTAAAATTTTGAAATTTGGTTTACCGGTCGTCCTCATGGATGTCCGGTCAGTTGTCCTGTTGGTTGATCGGCTGGTTGACCTGAACAGTGTAATTTTATTTTTATTTTTTTTTTGCAATTGGCATTTTTTTAAAAAAAATTTATATTTTTAATAAAACAATATTTTTGAAAATTTTTAAAAAAATTTATGAGCTTTTAATAGATTTTTGAGTTATATGTTTGGTTATGAGTTGTAAGTTTTTGTATCAGATATCATATGTCACATTAAAAATTCTCTACTCAATTCAAAATTCTTTTCAAAACTCATTCGTCAAACAAATTTTCTACACTCAAATCATAATTTCAAAACTTATAAACTCAAAATACAGATCCTATTCTCAAATCATATTTTAAAAACTCTACCAAATGCTACCTTGGCCTTCCTTTGGAAATAGTTAATTTAGTGTATTATTTTTTTTAAGTTTGGATGTGATAGTTGTAAGAGAAAAAATAAAATGATTATGATTTATATATGACATTTTATCTTATTAGCTTATTTAGTCTATTTTGTCTTTTTATATATTTAGTCAATTTAGCACTTGCCAAACGAGACCTTAACAAACAATCAAACTAACTAACAAGTTAACAATTGGAGCACAAAAATCTTGCTAACTGTTTGTGTCAGACAATGGCCAAAATGTCAATACTGAATGCATTTTTTGTAAAGTTAAAGTTGAATCTATGAATCATGTTGTTAATATATATATGATATATATTCCTAAATGTACTAGGTGTCCTATTATCTGGAGGCTTTGGTCGAATCTTATGCATTGGTGGGGTTTAATTTGGGTAATGCCTGATAAGGTGGTTGGGTTACTTGAGTGGTGGAGGGGTTTTAAATGGAAGAAATTGGAAAATAAAATTCGGAATGCCATACAGCTGGCAGTAATGTGGTCTATTTGGAAACTTAAAAATGAGTGTATCTTTAATGAGAAGTAGATTTAGATGGAGAAGGTCTGTGAGTTGATATGTTAGAATTGCTCTATGGGTCAATGCTCACAATAAGAAATGTAGGCACTATGTGCATGACCTAGTTTCTAATTGCATCAGGTTAGGTTCTCCTCTACTAAACTGCAGCTGAGTTGAAGAATAAGGAACAGAGCATGAGGAACAGAGTTTGAACTTAATTGGGCTGATGATATGTGTTATGGTCTGCTGGTATTGATGTGTCTAAGTGGTCTGATGATATTGCTCTATGTCTGTTGATACTAATGGGCACTCAAGAGGGCCTAGCCCACGGATCAGGGCCTAGCTCACTGTCCAGATATTAAAGCCCAGTAACTTTGAGAAATCAATGCTGGGTCAGGACCAATAGCACTCAAACACTTGTCAGGCAAACACCTAGCCACGTAAGTAGACAAAAATCTTGAAGAGTTATTGCACCCAAACATCAATCATTTAATGAGGCCTTCGTAGCATTAAATGCAACGAACCCTTCATGTCAGAAGAAGCAGACTCACCATGAACGATGTCAACTAGACTATAGACTTTCGGCCAACAAGACAGCTTGGAAATGACAAGGAAATGATGAGTAAAGGATATAAGGAAGTTTTCGACATATGTCGAAGTTAAGCTTTTCTATTCCCTTACTTCTCTCTCTCTCTCGCTTAAGTCAATCTGCACTAACCTAACTTGATTGTCAAAGCATCTGTCAGGGGATCATCTCTCCCTATGGACCCTTTTGCAGGCACGCTTTAAGAACACAAAGGCTAGCAGACCCGTTGGAAGTATGGATCAGTTCGACCCATCCACCATTGAAGTTATTGCATCATCAATTGGCACCGTCTGTGGGAAACTCCTCCCAAATAGCCTGAACCACCTAGGCGGCAGGATGATTGAGCTCCACAACAACCCCGTGCGTAAGGCGGTCCTGTCCTTTTAGTAGGCGAGATCAAAGTCATCGCTAGAGGGCTCGCGTATGGCGAACCATCTTGATCGGCACAACGAGCTGAACATAGAAAAATTAGGCAAGGCTCCGATAAGGCCGTCACGACAACAGATTGCCTCTACAAACAGTCCAAGCAATGGTCTGAACTAATCACCTTTACGGACGCAGACTGCACCGGCATTTGTTATCCCCATGACGACCCTCTGGTCATCTCTGCTCTCTATTCGCTGTCAGCCAGCTTAACCGTCTTTCGTCACGCTTGGCCATCTTTACAGTCGGCCAGCCTGCGGGTCGTTCTTCTCCATTGACCACCCTCGTGGTCGGTTGGCCTGCTGGTCATTCTTCATGTTTGGACATTCTGACAATCTACCACTCTTCCAGCAGACCCCCTTGTCCTTGCCCCTCCTGGCCTTGGGGAACTACCTCTTATACTGTTATTCCTTCCGTTGGACGAAAGTTGTACTTGGGAATAAGGGACTACTGATACTAATGGGCACTCAAAAGGGCCCAGCCCACAGATCAGGACCCAGCTCACAACCCAGATATTAAAGCCTAGTAACTCTAAGAAATCAATGCTGGGCCAGGACCAATAGCACTCAAACACTTGTTAAGCAGAGGTCTAATAATGTAAGCAGACAAAGATCCTGCAAAGTTATTGCACCCCCGCATTAGCTATTTAATGAGGCCCTTGTAGCATTAAATGCGATGACCCTTTCACGCTGGAAGAAGCAGACTCACCATAAACGATGTCAACTAGGCTATAGACTTTCGGCCAACAAGATAACTTGGAAGGGATAAGGAAATGATGAGCAAAAGATATAAGAAAGTTTTCGAGATACGTCGATGTTAAGTTTTTTTATCCCTTTACTTTTTTCTCTCTCTTTCTCTCAAGTCAATCTGCTCTAACCTAACTTGATCGTTGGAGCGTCCATTGAAGGATCATCTCTCCCTATGGACCCTTTTGTAGGCACGCTTTGAGGATACAAAAGCCAGCAGACCTATTGGAAGCGTGGATCAGTCCGACCTATCCATCATGAAAGTAATTGCATCATCATCTGTTGTTTTGTGCTGCCTTGTAAGTGTTGAGCTTGGTGTTTGGACTGCCTGGTAATGGTGTTGTTGTTGAGCTTAGTGTTTGGGTTGCTTGGTGGTGGTGTTGCTTTTGTTATTTTGAGTTTGTTATTGTTTTTTTGTTTTGTTTTTGTTAGTTCCTCACCAACTTTGAGGTTGGTGCCAGCAAGTGATTGTGAATGTTTTTTAGTTAGGATCTTAAAATTATATTGTGATGCTTATTGCATTTTTCTCTATTTATTGATATAATTCATTTTTTGTAAGTTTGATTTCATCAATAAAGTTTTTTTTTTATTGATCAAAATAATAATAATAATAATAATAATAATAATAATAATAATAATAATAATTTAGAGGTAGTGAAAAGTTTGTGGGGAAAATAAAAAGGTTAAAAGAGTAGAAATCTTAAGTAGAACAAAAATACACTAATTATCTAAAATGTTTTTATTTGTTGAAAATAATCTACCATATAAGTTCTTCACGATTAAGATCAAACAATTGAAAAATGCAAAATGTTTGAGAGTTTTAAATCAAGAGCTCTAAAAAAACTCAAATAGGTAGACCCATCCATTGATTTGATATTCAATAGTGATTTATATCCCTAAAACTAGAGTTCTAATTGAGCTCTAGTGATGTGAAAAAAATATATATATAAATAAATAAATAAATAAACACAAGGCCAAAACATCATATCAAGTAGGGCCCACACACACATTAAAACTATTAGAGTTCCTTTTCTAGAGCTCCCAAACATTTTCCTTTGACGTTTTGATTTTTTGATTTTTTATTTTTTTAATACATTATCACCTCATTAGAGTCCTTGTTAGAGCTCTAAATTTAGAGTTATATCTCATTGCTCTTCAAAAATATTGTTGATATATTTATTTGGTTAAAAATAATTGGGAACTCTAATAAAGAAGCTCTAATGAGCTCTAATAAGAGTGGGCCTCATTGTGATGTGATGTTTTGGCCTTTTTTTTATTTTATTTTATTTCTCGCTATATCATTAGAGCTCAATTAGAGTTCCAAAATTAAGATATGTATCATTGCATTTATTTGGTTATGTATGAGTAAAGAATAAAGATTGAGAGCTCCAGTGATGTGGTAATGAGTAGGGCCCATATGTGATGTGATGTGTGTGCATATATATATATATATATATTTTTTTTTTTTCTCTTCTTTTTTCTTGCCATGTCACTAGAGCTCTAACTCCAAAATTAGAGCTCTCCATTATTGTTGTATGAGTAAAATAATAGATTAAGGTTTGTTTTAGATACTCAAACATATACAATATTGTTCTTTTAGAAAGTTATAATATATATTTTTAAATAGAGATTTATTAAAATAAAAAACTTATAAAAGGTGTTCTAGGATTCCAAAAACACATCTTTCCTAAAATTTAATATCCAACATATTAGGAGTTTATGGAAAAAGTAATATTAATAAAAAAAAATATTATAAAATATTTCACACAGATTCTTCATCCATGGATTATCATACCATAAAACACCACACATTAATTGAATGATGGAAAATTATCATGAAGTATTTTATGATACCTAATTACTCATTTACCCATTTATGTTTATTACTAATTTAATTGAGTCTGGCTAATAAGTGGAATTGGAATACAAGAAAAAAAAAAATAAATAAATAAATAAAAATTAAAAAAAATTGAATGAAGAATAAGACACATTTTTTTTTTTTAAACTGAATTAAAAGCATTTTTTACATTCAAGAAATTTTTCGATTTTTTTTCACCAGTTTCAACAGGCTTTTTACCGCAATCTCGGTAATGTATTAAGGACATTTGTTAACATTTGTCCATCTTCGGCAAAAAGTTCTATTAAACAGTGATCATTACTTCTGTTGTTCACTGCAAAACCATAATAAATATCAACCAAATATTTTTGTATTGATTTCATTACAAAGACAAGAAAGTATTTGCTCAGAAGAAGAGAACAAATTTTATTCTTTAGACATGGTTTCTCATCCTCTAGTACAAATTTCAAGTACCATAAATATATATAGGTCTCCATCACTACACCTTGACCCTCTAGTTCTCACATTTTATAAAGAGTCATAAAATTGCATAGATAACCAAACACAAATTTACAATACAAAGGACACACACTACACACATAACAAATTCAACATCCATAATGCATAATACCATAGGGAAATGCAAGCACATTTTTGGAGTCTTACTCATAAAGTCCTGGATCCGATAGTCTTGGGATTGGAATTGCAACAAGAGAAATCTTCTTCTTCAAGACGATTCCAAAGCTGTCCGTCAAGTCCAATTTTTCTCCTTCAGGCAATTTCCACTCAAAAGAGTGTACAAGTGAAGCTATTGAAAACATGAATACCCTCTCCGCCATTGAAATCCCGGGACAAATTCTTCGACCAGACCCAAATGGAAAATAAGCAAAGTCATTCCCATTATAATCCCATTTACCATTCAAAAACCTCTCCGGATCAAACTCCAAAGGGTTTTCCCAAATCAAAGGGTCTCTATGTATTGCCCAAACATTAAATAAGATACGAGTACCCTTTGGAATTGTGTAACCTCCAATAGTACATGTCGCACTTGGGGAGTGAGGCATCAAGAGTGGGAGGATCGGATGCAAACGCAAAGTCTCTTTCATTATTGCATATAAGTACGGTAATTTGGGGATGTGACACTCTTCTACTATGTGATCTTTGCCCACTATTGTGTCTAGTTCTAGTTGGAGTTTTTGCATCACTTGTGGTTTGTTCATCATCTCAGCCATGGCAGCCTCGACTGAGTTGATAGTCGTGTCCGTCCCACCAACCGCCATATCCTGTCCATGGATTACTCTTGAGGATGCTAATAATCACCAATTATAACTTGTATTGAATACTAGAATTAAATGTGCATGGTATATATCAATATAACTTGATGATCAATGGCTTCATCATACAACTGCTTTGGTGGTTACTGCATGCAGAGCCCATCAAATGATGACCAAAAGAAAAGAAAATGATAGAAATCAAATAGCTCTAGTCATATAACCACAATGAACACACACACCAAACCAAAAAAAGAAAAAAAAAATCCTGAGACTATTGTCTCACTGGTGCTTCATTAACACTTAACCTTCTTAATCAAAAAAGAAAAAATAATGAATTAATTCAATTGATATTTTTTTATGCAGGTACAACGGATGGAATTTCTCTATTTGCTTTTATTTATTTTTAACGATGGGAAATTTTTTTTTTTTTGTTTTTTTTCTTTGGTTATGTTGTTACCACACACTTGGGCATCGTTTAGGGGGGAGCCAAAACACCAAATCACATTATCACTTTCTCTATTTTTCAACATATTCTTTTGGTTATTTTTCATATATATTGTATATAGATTCATCAATAAAGTTTAATTTTTTGCTGATCAAAAAAAAATATTTACTCTATATATCTCAATATTTCATAACAAATATCACAATATATCATAACTTTTCTCACGAATAATAGTAACATTTCTCATTCTTAATAATTCCTAACATCTTCATCATTGTAATATAATTATATAATTCATGACTTTCACTTTAAATTCGCTTCTTTTTTATTAGAACATATAAAACAGTTATATTAAAAAACAAGCACACATACAAATCAAGAAGAAAAAAAAAAAAAAAAAGATTATCTACTTTTTAGAGCCGCACGCGATAAAATAAAAATGTTATAATTATCAAATAAATCTAATTTTTTATTTTTATTTTTTATGAATAATATAAACGAAAAACTCTACAAAATAAACTGTTAAAATAATCAAAATAGAATTCGTGATAAGTCCACAAATACTGATATAGAATAAAACTTGAGACTCTCAAATTTTGTGACGCCCACAATCCCGAATTAATTGGTGGTAACCACTCTTTTTTTTTTTTTCACAAATAATGTGGGGGGTTGAAGGGTCCTGGGTCTGTAGCTTGACTGTTATGGTAAAATTTAGATTTTGAATTTGAAAAAAGTCCACTCCAATATAAAATGGTAAAAAAAAAGAGGGAGAAATTTTTTTGGGTGAAAAAAAAAAAGGGCGGGAGATGAATGAGGGAAGGAGAGGAATTATACCATGAGCATAGCTTTGACCTGTGCCATGGTGAGAGGGGTTTTGGCTTCACCTCCTCCATCTTTGTGCTCCAACAAAAATTGCAAGAAATCCTTACTCTCCTTCTCCCCACCCTCTCCATCCCTTTTCATCCGTTGATCGATCATCATGTCGAAGATCTCATCCACCCGTTTCATCACCCCTCTCATCTTCTTTTCAATCCCCTGCAAATCAAAACGGGCCAAACCCGGATAAAAATCCGATATGTTAGGCTTCCCCAACAACCGAATTATCCCATCGAACCCGATGCTAACCCTATCCTCCCCCTCAATGCTACAACCCCACAACATGTTCGTAACAACGTTGAACAGAATCAAAAACATCTGATCACTTATGTTCACCGGAGACCCGACCCGGTTTCGGAAGATATACCCGATTGTTCTCCGGATCTCCCCGCGCCGAAGACTGTAGACAGAGTTCAACCGAGTGTTGGAGAGCATTCCACGCAGGGCCAACTTCCTGAGCATCCGCCACTCAGAGCCGTAGTGACTCCACGCCACATCACCGACACCGTAGGCAGACTGCTTGGCCGCGACAGAGACATCGCGGTTGGCGAAGGTGTTGTCGTGGTCTTTGAGCATCTCGCGTGCGATGGCGGGAGAGCTGACTACGATGGTGAGCTTTTGGCCGAGCCAGAGGGTGAAGATGGGACCGTAGGTCTTAGCCAGGGTTGTGATATATGTGTGAAACTCGGGGTCAAGAGAGAGGAGGTTCCCAACTAGGGGTAGGGTGTGAGGACCTGGTGGCAATGGTGGTCGTGGGTTGTTCTTTTTTGATTGGTTGATGAATGTCCATGCAAACCATGACATGGTGGTGAGGATGACCAACACGGTGGCAGTGAGATGTATGTTTGACAACAAAAGCGCATTGTCATTGTTTTTGGTCGTCCATAACCACCATGACAGAGTATGTGAGGTGAAGGTGATTAGTTTTTGGAGCATGGTTACGAGCTTAGAGGATGGGATAGATAAAGAATGGAAAAAGAGTGAAAGTTGTATGCAAAACCCGCAAGTAATGGCTGTTATAAATAATTGTGTGGGGAATAATAGGGCGACAAGAATTAAGGAGTTGTTTAGGATGATTTAAATAAGTATATTTTTTGTTTTTTTATAAAAAGATGTGTAAAAAAGTAGAGAGGTAATGCGATAAAAAAAAAATAAAAAGATAGATTATTTCTCATATGTCAAACTTGGCCTAAATCTTTTATCACATATTATTTTTTAAAATAAAAATCTTTTTATTTGTTTATGTTTTATTTAGTAATATTATAAATTCAAATTTATTGTCTACAAATTATCTAGAATTATGATATTATAATTTAATTTTATTATACATATAAAATCTACACCAGACAAAATCAATATGAACCACACACTTTCATTTGGGATAAATTTGAAATAGTTAAGTGGGATTCATAAAATTATTCCTTTTTATTTTATTTTTTAACCAGGATTAGTTATTTTTATCAAAGAAGAAAAATGTGATCATATAAATGTTAGGGAAATGTGTGTGCAATGCTACACTTATCATTTTAAGTGTATTGTTTTTTTTTGGGTGGATAAAGTGTATTGTTTTTATGTGTCAACAACATATTATTAGTATAATAGATCTTATCATTTATTGTCATCTCGAATGTAACTATTGACACATCAAATAATACACTAAAAGTGATATAAAAAGTGATAATATAATATTACTCTAGTAAAATCATGTTACGATAAAAACAAATAAAATTTTCATCCATAAAACTGGATAATGACTTTGCAATGATATTTTTAAAATTTTAAGTTACAATAATAAATATTTTAATTTGAAATCAACAATGACAATCATTCTATAATCAACAGCGGGAATAGGACGTATCATTGCATAACAAAGTATTCCTTCCGTTCAAAAATATTAGTCTCTTATTTTATTTTTTATTATTTTAAAATATTAGTTTATTTTTAAAAAATTAAAGACAAATAATATGAATTTTCTATTTTATCCTTCTTTTAAATTTATTGACAACACAAAAAGTATAATTATGACAATTGATATTTCTCAAAAAATATACTATTAAAGGGTAATTTTAGAAAATTAATTTTTTTAATAATTATATTATCAAAAAAAGTTAATTTCTCCAAAATTGACTATTATTTTGGGACAGAAAGAGTATATGAATAGCGATGGAGAAATTATTGGTTCTTTCTTGGACATCACGTGATCACATTTGAGGCCAATCACAAATCTTCATATGTAACAATTCAGATTTTTAATTATTTTATAAAACTTATATTAATATTATTTAATCTCAGTTTGAAAAATATATAATTTATTATATATTATTATGCGTAATTTTTTAAAATAATATAATTATTAAAAATTTAGAAATTAAAATATAAATAATAATAATATAGATAATATAAATAATAATAATAATAAGTATGGTACTAAAATAAATAAATAATTTTTTATTAATATATAATAAAATATAATTTAATTAAAAATTAATTAATTTATATAATTATATTAAAATATTGAGTTAAAATATAATTATTTTAAATATTATGTATTAATATAATTATATTAAAATATTGAGTTAAAATATAATTATTTTAAATATTATGTAAGATAAGTATAAATTTATCTCATTTATGATCAAATCTGCTGAGGATTCGCGCTGGCCACGTAATCTCCATTCTTATCTTCTTATAAATAGGATGGGTGGATTCAAACTGGGGGAAAAACAAGAAAAGAAAGAAGGAAAAGAAAGAAGAAAGGAAAGGAAAGGAAAGGAAAGAAAAGAAAAGAAAGAAAGAAAGAAAAAGAAGGAAAGAAAGAGGGGAAATGAAAGAAAAAATAATAGAAGTTGAAAAAAATTTTGATAGTAGAAAGAAAGAATAAGGTATTAAAGTTAAGGTAAGTTATATTATACCTTGAGTCACCAAAATATATTTTACGTATGTTTTGACTTATCAAAATCTATTTTATACAAGTTATATTTTATTAGTATATTAATAAAAATTATGTTTTATAAAGATTTCAGTTACGTGGTTTTATATCTGAACCCTATTTGCTTAAAAGGAAGTTTATGGATATATTTATTTATATTTTAAAGAATATTTGGCTATCACCTTATATACAATTATGTTTCGTAAGTACCACCACGAAAGTCCCACGCCCTGGGGACTTAAATAACCATTGGCCTCTGTTTGATTACTTTGTGACCCTCTGATCCATTGACATCGGTTCTGTGCGGAGCTAAGTGCTACACTATTGTAAGAGCAATCTCTAGAATCCGTACGAGCCACCTCTTGAATCCGTACCTCTGTTTTGTGCGGACCAAAGTGCTGTGCGGAACTAAGTGCTACACAATTGTGGGAGTCACCTCTAGAATCCGTACGAGCCACCTCTTGAATCCGTACTGCTCGATCTTTGTCCACTGTGATCTTTGTTACATTTCGATCAGTGGTTATGGTCATTTACTTATATAATTTCTGTATTTTAGCTTCTGCCACTTAAATAATTTGTTTACATAATCTCAGTTTTGTTACTTAAAGGATTATTTATTCCGACAAAGTTATTTTAAATGTTTTGGCCTAACTAACTATCCATGGTTATTTCGTGTCCCTTATACTCTTAGTATAATATTTCTCACTCTGCCATGTACTTATAGTTATTTACCAATTTTTAGGAAATAATGTAATTCAGAAATAGCCTTTGAAAAGTCTAAGATGTGGGCTACGGAATAGACACACACAGCACTTTTATTGATATTTTTCTATGTAAATATCGGCCTTTTTGGTCAATACATTTTGTAATAAAAATAGAAACTCCGATGATTATTTTGGTACGCTCATTTAAATTTTACTTCTGCTTGCGTTTATTTATTTGTTTATGAATTGACCGGAGGTAACCTCAGTTATTGGCCATTACGATGCTTAACCCTTAAGTACGGGGAACGAGTCGTGACATCATATTCCTTCATGTTCTCCAATCATTCAACGTAAAATTGTATGTCCACCCCTTCAACAATCAAAACATACCTGGGATACAACATGACTATGCCCCAAGACCAACGAATAACTTTTCATACCGATGGGTTTCTCTATAGGCCATAATTCCCTCTTGACTAGGAGATATTGTTCGGGTTTATAGGGCTTATCACAAATTTTATTTTGATAATTTCAATCATTATTTTGTAAGTCCTTTCGTGCATATTATTGATAAAAAGAAAAAAAAAAAAAGAAAATGTTTGATAGTCTAAAATTTTGTGACTCAAGTGGCTCAAATGGTTTAAATTTGTCAAAACGATATCGTTTTACGTCGTTTTGAGTGATTTGAGTGATTTGAGCCACAAAATTTTAAACTACCTAATATTGTTGAAAAAAAAAAGATTGATCCGATAATAATAATTTATTAATTTATCTCATTTGTTATAAAATAAAAATAAAAATAAATGGTCTATTTTCAAAACTGCATTAACCGTCTTTTTTTTAATAGATAAATACAATAAATTAAATAAGTTACTATTATTAAATTAATTTAATTTTTTTTACATTAATAATATACCAAAAAAAATTTATAAAATAAATAATTTAAATTATTAAAATAATAGGACTCGTGATAACCCTCCGAACCTGGACAACACCCCTTAATTCACATCGTTAACCGAGGGGAAGGCCAACACTTTCTATATTTAGCGCCACACACTATCTTATTCACCCCAAAAAACAGTCAAGACAAAATCTTCGCTAATGTGCTGGTGTTTGGGCATTTGGGAGCACCCACGCTGTCTCACTTCCTGATTTTTTTTATCATATTTTTGAAAATTAGATTATTTATATTATAAAATTTGTTAAGTGTAGTTTTTATATAAAAAATAAAATTAATTAGACAAGTATAACTCCAGAATCAAGGCAAATAATAATTATAAAAATTTATCAAATCATGCTAACTATTTATTTTTTTTAAACATAAACATAGTTTTGTTGTAAGTTATAAATGTCTAATTAATTTAAATTCTTGTTGTAAGAGGAGTTAATTTAAACCCACTAAATTAATTAGACTTAATAGTCCAATATTGGTGGGCTCAAATTTATCGCAAATCCAAGATTGGTGGGTCCAGATTTATTGCCATCAAACTGACCGAATCGCTCTAAGCCTCGAAAGGGTTCGGATCCATGAACTTAAAGACTTACTCGGGTCCGGACTCAAAAGGGTATTGAGTAAGCCTAGAGATCTAAGGCACTCGGGTTTCAAACAGATTCGATCGCTATCTAGAAGCCGCTTCATTGGTGAGTCCCAAAACATTTGAGAATTTAGAGCATTCCAAGATCAACCCACCAGAATCATGAATGGGGTTAGAGTCCGAACAAAGGGCCCGAATTTCGAGGACAAGCAGTGGAGATAAATTCACTTATCGGTTAATTTAGTCTATACCAGGGTCGACGTGGAACGACCCTGGGGGTCCATGAGACTCAGCATTATTTAGTGGCGGGGGGTTCTCTAGGACTACCTCGGCCCTTTGGGATGATTGGAAATCATTGGTTAGGTGTGGCTAAAAAGAAAGATTCTTCTCTTCGGGGTTTTTCTTATCTTCAGAGAGGTCATCTCCTCAAACAAGATGGTTAAAGAGAATATTCCCCATGTGCTTTGCACATGAGCTCCATCTTACATCATGAGGTGCCCATAAATAGCACCCACCCATAACTCTACAAGGGATGGTTTTGGAGAAACAACTCTTGGGAAAGAACTAATTTTCCTTCTCCATTATCTACTTTTAGAGTGAAAGTGGAAGATCCATGAGAGAGCCTTGTCATTATTCTCTCTCAAACTACTTTGCCTTTTTCATCATCCAATCTCTTATCTCCATCATCTCTTTGCTATTGTGTTCCTAGTTGTGACTGTTAAATAATCTAAGCCTCTCATTTCTAGAGAATTTGAGTTTTTTTCAAAGATCTTTGAATATCTTCTAATTTTCCAGCAACATTCTTGAACCCTCTCATATATATGGTGACTCTGCTGGGGAGGCAGATTGGTTAATGGTTTCAACGAAATCTGGAACCTACATAACTCCAGCAAGGATGGTAGGAGAAGATGAAGTTCACCAACAAGGATCCTCTAACGGTGGCAATGACAGGACCATGGCTCCAGAACAACCACTTTTACTCGAAGCCATTCAAGGACTTCAAAATACTCAGTAGGAGATTCTTACCACTCTTCAGAATCCCACTCACACCATGTTAGTAATGAGTTCCAATTTTGCACCGGCGCCAAACGAAAATCAAACTGGCGGTGGAGTTATCCCTACCAGAGTGCAAAATCAAACCCAAGGAAAAGTAGGCCCTAGTTAGCCTGTGGCTCATGGCAACACAACTGCAGTAACACATGCTCAAACCACGGTAGGCGGCAGCAGTTTGCCGACACCCAGGCTCCATGGCGTACCAAGCCAAGATCCAATGGTGACTAGGGAAGGTTCTGGCATAATAAATGGCGCTTCGGCAACTATTGGTGTCCAGGAAAATATAAGGGGCATAATGGCACAAAAGGGAGCTCTGCCGGTACCTAATCTTGTTACACAACCAGCAAACCTTACTCAAGTACCAAGCGAGCCTCCTTTGGTATCGACAACAAATTTGCAAGCCCAACCCGGTATAGTTGCGTTGTGCGGTGGACTTTACGAGCCTCAATTCAATCTCCCATCACCAACTGGCTTGTCCATAGGCGTTGATGGCCAGTATCGTCAAGTGTCTTCACTAATGATGAATTCTCAACATCAGAATGGCCAAGTCGCTCCTAGCTTAGTCTTCGGGTCCATAAGCGAAGTTCTGGGAATGCCACCATCAAACTCTCTCCCTCAACAGTTTCTCACTCTCACTAATGTGCAAGCCATGTTCGATCTCAAACGGGGCAAGAGGGCTTTACCCTATTTGCCTGATCTAGATATCAAGCCACCTTACCCTATTGAGATGTTGAGTTATCCATACCTGGAGGGGTACACGGTGCCGAAATTCATCAAATTCAATGGCAAGCAAGGAAATGCTCGAGAACATATTTTGCAGTTTATCGAGACTCTGGGTATTCATGGTTCAAACCATGTCCTTTGGCTGAGAGAATTATCTAAGTCCCTCACTTACCGAGCATGTAGTTGATATGTTAATTTGGTCTCAAACTCTATCCGAAGTTGGGAGGAAATGGTTAACAAATTTTACTCCAAGTTCTTTCAAGTGGTGGAGAAGGTGACCACACTTACATTGTGTAAAGAAAAGCAACGAGAAAGTGAGGACATCCTTGACTACGTCAAAAGGTTTCAGGACAAGGCTGTGGATTGCCATGAAGTAGTGGAGGAGAGTTATCTGGTTCAAATCTATCTAGAAGGGGCATTGAACATGTACAAAATGTTTCTAGTTAATCACAAGCTACCTATCTTCTCGACACTAATAAAAGCAGCTTGGAACAATAGCACTTCTCAGGCTCAAGAGTTTGGATTTAAGGCCAGTTATAAGACTAGTTTCAAATCGTCTCGTGGACCTATTATTGTTGCTGCCTTTGCACTAGATACTCGAAAGTCACTAGGAAGGGATCATAGTGTCACGACCCAAACCCGAACCTATGGGTTTAGTATCAGAATCGCCAAGAATCCGAGATTATCAAGGCACGCTATATGATAAGAAGACAGTAAGACAGAGTATAGGGGCATGGCGGAAGCCAATACAGTAAATAAATAATGTCCAATGAGCTGTGAGTCTGTATGCAAAAAGATTTTTCATACATATATATATATATATGAACAGTACAGAACTGTATGTACGTACAACATTTACAGTTGATCAGAACAGGGACCTAATCCCTATTAACCAGTACAGTACAAAAACATTCAGTCTATACAGTTATATAAAACGGATACAGAGACAAACGGGGAAATTAAAACACCCCTACGCCATGGCTTGGCAGGCTCGGAACCTCGCAGTGAGGCACGGTAGTTGGCTTGACAAAAAGGGGAGTCTAACCCACGCTCCTAGCTCCGGTCTGGTGCCTGAACACCTACATAAATATATAAACAGTGAGCTAAAGCCCAGTAAATAACATAATGCGTAAAGAGGTTAAGAATGAATGTCCTTTCAGTATTAAAAATAGTCAATTGATTCATTATATCAATCATTCAGTCATAACAGTCATATGTGGTATATCCATTAGCATAGTAGTACAGTAAACAGTAGGTCTTAAAAGATCGAACAGTAAATAATGGCCATCAATCAGTAAACAGTAGTGGTTCCAACAAGGGAACCGACAGAGATCTCTATAACAGTAACAGTAAACAATAGTTGCTAAGGATGCCACAATACAGTTTAGAATATAGGACATACATTCATTCGATTAATAGTGTCAGTTTAGAAAACAGTTCAGTTAAACAGTCAGAAATATTCACAGTTGAACATATCTTTACACAATTGTTACTCACAGAGTTCTAGGCTATAAGCAGCTAGAACGCGCCTCCGAAGGCCAACCCTATACAGTGACAGAATGAACACACACTAAGTTTCACATTCGGGAATCAAAGATTTAGTCCCTACTTGGACTCGGTGTGGTTCTGCATCTATATCCTCATTAAGATGCCTTAAACTAGGCCTAAGAATGCCTAGAATGAAATGAGGATACAAAGATGCACTTTAAAATATTTTTCAGAATTTTCAGAAAACAGGGGTCCCGCTCGAGCGTGGGTTTCCCCGCTCGAGCGTAAATGCAGACAAAGGTATCCGCTCGAGCGTAGACTTTACCGCTCGAGCGTTCTACAAAACAGGGCAAAAGTACTGGATGGGTGAAAATCACGCTCGATAGGCGCTCGATAACCGCTCGAGCATAAGACACAAGGTCCCGCTCAAGCGTCCATTATTCCGCTCGAGCGGATATCAAAACAGTGCAAAGTACTGGGAGCACGAATTTCACGCTCGAGCGCCAATTCCCAGATTTGAACCTCAAGCTCAAAACCAAGTTCAAATATATCAAATCCAACCTTTTTGGGCTAATTTCTGGAAAACATTTCAAAACTCAAAGTTTAACATGATTCAAAGCTCAATTGTAAAACCAAAGCCCCAAAGGAAGATCAATTCAACTCAATTTGAAACTAAACTTCATGAAAATGAAGAACATGCAAACATGCATGAGTTTAACCAATTCCAAGCTTCAAATACTTGCTCAAGTGAGCCAATTCTTTCAAAAACATGAGGAATCATGGATTTAAACATAAACATGAACATGCATGTAATGATCTTCCATGAAAACAACTTAAAACTCATCAATATAGGCATGCATGCATGATATATGCTATAGTTCAACATTAAGAGACCAATTAATGACTTAGCTCTCCAAAATGACAAGAGCCATGCAAAAACCAACTTAAAGACACAATTAAGAGGTTGAATTCCTTACCTAAGTCTTCAATTTAAGGTATGGAGGTCCTATTCTTGCAATCTTCCTACAATTTTCCAAGTCTCCAAGCAAATATGAGATGAAATCAAGCTCTCTCTCCTATCTCTCTCTCTAGTCGGCTATAGCAAGGGAATTGGCTGAGGAAATGTTTTGTTTTGAATGTAGGAAGGCTCAAATGTGCTTAGATAGTGGCCCACTCACAATGGCAAAGTTGCAGATAGGCCTAACTCTTTAATTAGCTTTATTTTAATCTATTTTAATCATACTAAATCATACTTCAGATAAATATGCCATAAAATCCCATAAATGCTAATTAACACAAATCAACCATCAATTTCAGATTCGGCCGCCGATAAGGCCTTCAATTCGCAATTTAAACATAAAAACATAAACAGATAATCGAACGGTCAAACAGATAGAATGCAATTCAAACAGATATACTTAATCAATCGGTTTCAGATTTCAGTCAGTCAGTTCAGTTTTTCAGTTGGTTCAATTATTTATCATAATCAGTCTCAGTTTAACAGTAATCAGTGGTTTATCGGTAAACAGTGGTGAGGGTTATTACAGTCTCCCCTCCTTAAAAAGAGTTTAGTCCTCTAAACTCGAGTTACCTTCATTCTGGAAGAAAACAGGATTCAATGGAAACAGTTCAGGATATCTTTTAGCCATGTCATCTTCCCTTTCCCAAGTAGCATACACGCCACCATGGTTTTGCCAGTTAACTTTCACTAACGGGATCTCTTTGTTTCTCAACTTCTTGATCCGTATCTTCACAACCTGTATGGGTCGTTCTTCATAAGTGTAGTTATCACTTAACACTACACGGGTCGGCTTAATCACATGGAAAGGATCCCGGAGGTAATCCCTTAGCATAAAAATATGGAAGACATTATGCATATGTTCCATTTTAGGAGGGAGCGCAACTTGATACGCCACCGGATTGATTTTCTCAATAATCTCGTATGGTCCGACATATCTTGGCGCTAACTTGCCTTTGACTCCAAAACGAGTCTGGCCTTTCATCGGTGTCACTTTCACAAAAACGTGATCACCTACTTCATATTCTCTGTCTCGTTTTTTGACATCCGCATAACTTTTCTGTCTGCTTTGTGCGGTTTTCAGTCTCTGTTGTATCAGTTTTACTTTCTCAGTCGTTTCATATACAATCTCGGGCCCAAGCAAAGGCCCATCTCCAACTTTCGCCCAGCACATTGGAGATCTACATTTTCTGCCATACAATGCCTCGAAAGGCACCATACCAATACTTGAATGATAACTATTATTGTAGGCGAATTTAGCTAAAGGCAAATGGCTTTCCTAGTTTCCCTGAAAATCAAGGATGCACATTCTCAATAGATCCTCTAGAGTCTGGATGGTCCTTTCTGACTGGCCATCTGTCTGAAGATGATAGGCACTACTCAGTCTCAGTTCAGTACCCAGTGCAGTCTGTAAGCTTTGCCAGAATCTCGATGTAAACTTCGAATCTCTGTCAGAAACAATGGACACAGGCACTCCATGCAATCTAACAATTTCATCAATATAAATCACAACCAATTTGTCCGCATTATAAATTGTTTTGACAGGTAAGAAGTGAGCAGATTTAGTCAGTCTATTAACAATAACCCAAATTGAGTCCATACCTTTACTGGAGCGAGGCAAACCAACAATGAAATCCATGGTGATATGTTCCCATTTCCACTCCGGTATTGGAAAGAGCTGCAATAAGCCTGTAGGTCGTTGATGTTCCGCCTTGACTTGCTGGCAATGAAAACATTTCGATACAAAATCAGCGATTTCTTTCTTCATTCCTGGCCACCAGAAATTCAATTTCAAGTCTTGGTACATTTTTGTGTTCCCTGGGTGAATAGACAGTTTTGAATTGTGCGCTCTTGCAAAACGCTTCTTTTCAATTCAGAATCATTTGGTACATATAGTCTTTCTTGAAACTTCAGTACATTATTTTCAAATTTGAACCCCGGTCTCGGTTTAGATTCCCTTTCTTCGATGATCTTCTTCAAGAAGTCATCCTGTTGCTGTTTATCTTTAATTTCTTCGATCAATGCCGGTTGAGCAGAAATAGCAGCTATTGTTCCACCTTGTTCTCGCAACACAATCTCAATTTTCGATCTTTCAAGGTCACAAAGCAGCTCTTTCTGTCTGGTGAGCAAATAGGCTAAATTGCCAATCGATTTCCGGCTCAGTGCATCGGCAACGGTGTTGGCTTTTCCTGGATGGTACAAAATTTGTAGGTCATAGTCTTTAATCAGTTCTAGCCATCTCCGCTGTCTCATGTTTAGTTCTTTTTGTGTGAAGAAATATTTCAAACTCTTGTGGTCAGTATATACTTCACATGTCGCCCCATAAAGATAGTGACGCCAGATTTTTAAGGCAAATACCACTGCAGCAAGTTCCAAGTCGTGGGTCGGGTAGTTTTTTTCATGCGGTCTCAGCTGTCGGGAAGCATAAGCAATAACTCTCCCATTCTGCATTAAAACACACCACAAACCCTTATGAGAAGCATCACTAAAAATGGTAAAACCATCCGTACCTGAAGGTAGGGTAAGAACTGGTGCAGTCATAAGTCAAGTTTTCAACTTTTGGAATGCTGATTCCCTTCGGTCAGTCCAGTCAAATGATATCCCTTTCTGAGTTAACTGAGTCAACGGTAAGGCAATTTTGGAGAAATCTTTGACAAATCTTCTGTAATATCCAGCTAATCCTAAAAAGCTTCGGACTTCTGTAACATTTGTCGGTCTAGGCCAATTTACCACAGCTTCAACTTTCTGTGGATCAACTGAAATTCCATCCTTACTAATAACATGTTCCAAAAACATAACATGGTCAAGCCAAAATTCACATTTAGGCAGTTTAGCATAGAGTTTCTGTTCTCTTAGGGTCTGCAGGGTAAGTCTCAGATGATGTTCATGTTCTTCTATACTTTTGGAATAAATCAGAATGTCATCTATGAATACAACAATAAAGTCATCGAGGAATGGTTTAAAGATTCTGTTCATGAGGTCTATAAATGCAGTCGGTGCATTGGTAACTCCAAAAGGCATAACTAAAAATTCGTAATGTCCATACCTCGTTCGAAAAGTAGTTTTGTCAATGTCTTCTGGTTTAACTTTCAGTTGGTGATATCCGAATCTAAGATCAATCTTAGAGAACACTTGAGCACCCTGTAACTGGTCAAATAAGTCATCAATACGCGGTAAGGGATATTTATTTTTCATAGTTACCTTGTTCAGTTCACGATAGTCAATACAAAGTCTCAATGAGCCGTCTTTCTTCTTCACAAATAAAACAGGAGCGCCCCATGGTGAAGTACTAGGCCTGATGAACTTTTTGTCTAACAGTTCTTGCAGTTGCATTTTCAATTCTTTCAGTTCAGTTGGAGCCATTCTGTAAGGAGCTTTTGATATAGGCTGCGTACTCGGAATCACATTAACGGTGAATTCAATCTCTCTATCAATCAAATCCCCTGGCAGATCATCTGGAAAAATATCTGGGAATTCTCTGACTATAGGAATACAGTTCACATCAGCTTTAACATCAGTATGTACAGTCAATACAGAACACAGATACCCTTTATACCCATTTCTAATCAATTTAACAGCTTTCACAGATGAAATCAAATACGGATGAGGTACTACTCCACTTCCGTTAAACACAAATTCAGGTAAACCCGGTGGACGAAAAATGACTTGTTTTGTTACACAGTCTATGGTAGCATGATATTTCGTTAACTAGTCCATTCCCAATATTACATCAAAATGATCAATGTTCAGAGGCAGTAAATCAATATACAGATGTGCATCTCCAACAATAATTTCACAAGAAGGGTACATATATGCACAAGTCATGGATCCCCCAACGGGTGATGATACAGCTAACAGATAATTTATGGGTTCTAAGGGTCTATTCAATTTTCACGAAAAAGCATGCGATACATATGACTGTGTAGACCCCGAATCAATCAAAACATACGCATTTTGAGTACAAATAGAGAGGATACCTGACACAACGGTCTTGATATTCTATACATCTCCCGGTACTAGGGCGAACACTCGGCCCTGCCTCATAGGCTCTTTTCCGGTAGCTTTGGGGTTAGGTTTTGGTGTAGCAGTTGATGCTGCGGTGCTGCCTGCAGCTTTACTAATGCCCGGAGCAGTGGAGGGGCAGTCTTTAACCATGTGGCCCACCTTGCCACACCTATAGCAAGCACCAGATATTTTATAACAGTCCCCTTTGTGCTTCTTGCCACACTCAAAATAGGGTGGTATGGAACCACTTCTCTGGCTGGAGCTAATTGTTGACCCCGTATTCTGTTTCTTGTTCAATGGATTATTTTTGCCCTTCTTGAACTTAAAACCCTGCCTTTTACCACGCCATTCGGACGCTGGTGTTTCAGTCTGTTTCAGCGCCTCGATGTTCGATTCAGCCATCAAAGCTCGGTCGAGAACATTTACATAGTTTGGTAGTTTCAAGACATTAATTCTATCAAGTATTGCAACGTTAAGGCCGCCTTCAAACTTCCTGGCCTTCTTATAATCGGTGTCCACCATGTGTGGTGCATAACGGACAAGTTCAGTAAATTTTGTCTCATATTCTGCCACTGACATGGTGCCTTGTTTCAGTTGTTCAAATTCAGTTACCTTTCTGTCCCTGACACACTGAGGGAAGTATTTTTCAAAGAAGGCTCCCTTGAATTGAGCCCAAGTCATTACAGTGTTGTCATCACGGATAAGTATCCACCACCTTCTAGCTTCTTCTTGTAGGGTGAAGGTAGCTAACAGTACTTTATGTGCTTTAGAGCACGGAAAAACCTCAAATAGTTTTCTATCTCAAGAACCCATGCTTCAGCTTTTAATGGTTCTAGGCCTCCCTGGAAGGATGACAGTTTCATCTTGCTGAACTTATGTGTTAGTGCGATTATGTCCCCGTCTTTAACATTCTGTTTCGGCTGTACCGGAGGAGGAGGTGGGGGCTGTTGGTTCTATTGTTGCTGTTGTTGTTGTTGCCTTAAGGCTTCAGTTAATAATTCAACAGTTCTTTCCAGTCTGGCCATTCTGGCCTCAGATGATTCAGTTCCATCAGTAGTATTTGCATTATCCATTTCACTATATGCAACAGAGTAATAATAAACATAGAAAGTTGCATACTTTAAACAGATTAAACATTTTAACACATATAGTAATATCATGTCCACACACACTTTTCATGCTCATGCAATGCCCTAATTGCTTTTTTAGGACACCCTATAGCTCATTTGGACACATGTGTGCGGTATAACTCGTGGTTAGTATTGCTATAATACCACTCTATCACGACCCAAACCGCCCCTATGGGTTTAGTAATCAGAATCGCCAAGAATTCGAGATTACGAAGGCACTATGATGACAGTAAGACAGAGTATAGGGGCATGGCGGAAGCCAATACAGTAAATAAACAATGTCCAATGAGCTGTGAGTCTGTATGCAAAAAGATTTTTCATACACATATATATGCACAGTACAAAACAGTATGTACATACAACATTTACAGTCGATCAAAACAGGGACCTAATCCCTATTAATCAGTACAGTACAAAAACATTCAGTCTATACAATTATATAAAACGGATACAGAGATACATGGGGAAATTAAAACACCCCTAAGCCATGGCTTGGCAGGATCGGAACCTCGCAGTGAGGCACGGTAGTTGGCTTGACAAAAAAACGAGTCTAACCCACGCTCATAGCTCCAGTCTGGTGCCTGAACACCTACATAAATATATAAACAGTGAGCTAAAGCCCAGTGAATAACATAATGCGTAAAGAGGTTAAGAATGAATGTCCTTTCAGTATTAAAAACAGTCAATTAATTCAGTATATCAATCATTCAGTCATAACAGTCATATGTGGTACATCCATTAGCATAGCAGTACAGTAAACAGTAGGTCTTAAAAGACCGAACAGTAAATGATGACCATCAATCAGTAAACAATAGTGGTTCCAACAAGGGAACCAACAGAGATCTCTATAACAGTAACAGTAAACAATAGTTGCTAAGGATGCCACAATACAGTTCAGAATATAGGACATACATTCATTCGATTAACAGTGTCAGTTCAGAAAATAGTTCAGTTAAACAGTCAGAAATATTCACAGTTGAACATATCTTTACACAATTGTTACTCACAGAGTTCTAGGCTATAAGCAGCTAGAGCGCGTCTCCGAAGGCCAACCCTATACAGTGACAGAACGAACACACACTAAGTTTCACATTCGGGAATCAAAGATTTAGTCCCTACTTGGACTCGGTATGGTTCTACATCTATATCCTCATTAAGATGCCTTAAACTAGGCCTAAGAATGCCTAGAATGAAATGAGGATACAAAGATGCACTTTAAAACATTTTTTAGAATTTTCAAAAAACAAGGGTCCCGTTCGAGCGTGGGTTTCCCCGCTCGAGCGTAAATGCAGACAAAGGTATCCGCTCGAGCGTAGACTTTATCGCTTGAGCATTCTGCAAAATAGGGCAAAAGTACTGGATGGATGAAAATCACGCTCGATAGCCGCTCGAGTATAAGACACAAGGTCTCGCTCAAGCGTCCATTCTTCCGCTCAAGCGGACATCAAAACAGTGCAAAGTACTGGGAGCATGAATTTCACGCTTGAGCGCCAGTAGTCCTGCTCGAGCGTGAGTTCAAAATCTGGAATTCCCATATTCGAACCTCAAGCGCAAAACCAAGTTCAAATATATCAAATCCAACCTTTTTGGGCTAATTTCTGGAAAACATTTCAAAACTCATAGTTTAACATGATTCAAAGCTCAATTGTAAAACCAAAGCCCCAAAAGAAGATCAATTCAACTCAATTTGAAACTAAACTTCATGAAAATGAAGAACATGCAAACATGCATGAGTTTAACCAATTCCAAGCTTCAAATACTTGCTCAAGTGAGCCAATTCTTTCAAAAACATGAGGAATCATGGACTTAAACATAAACATGAACATGCATGTAACGATCTTCCATGAAAACAACTTAAAACTCATCAATATAGGCATGCATGCATGATATATGCTATAGTTCAACATTAAGAGACCCATTAATGACTTAGCTCTCCAAAATGACAAGAGCCATGCAAGAACCAACTTAAAAACACAATTAAGAGGTTGAATTCCATACCTAAGTCTTCAATTTAAGGTATGGAGGTCCTATTCTTGCAATCTTCCTACAATTTTCCAAGTCTCCAAGCAAATATGAGATGAAATCAAGCTCTCTCTCCTATCTCTCTCTCTAGTCGGCTATAGCAAGGGAATTGGCTAAGGAAATGTTTTGTTTTGAATGTAGGAAGGCTCAAATGTGCTTAGATAGTGGCCCACTCACAATGGTAAAGTTGTAAATTGGCCTAACTCTTTAATTAGCTTTATTTTAATCTATTTTAATCATACTAAATCACACTTCAGATAAATATGCCATAAAATCTCATAAATGCTAATTAACACAAATCAACCATCAATTTCAGATTCGGCCGCCGATAAGGCCTTCAATTCGCAATTTAAACATAAAAACATGAACAGATAGTCGAACAGTCAAACAGATAGAATGCAATTCAAACAGATATACTTAATTAATTGGTTTTAGATTTGATCGATCGATTCAATTTTCATTGGTTCAATTATTTATCATAATCGATCTCGGTTTAACGATGTCGTGGTTTATCTAGAACAATTGGTGAGGGTTATTACACATAGAGGCCAGAAGAGGAAGCAATATAGTGGGAAAAAAGGCAATTTTTCTTATCCATGTGGAATCGAGGAGGTAAAAACTCTAGTTAAGGAATAGGTGGCCGATAGAGAGCTAAAATTGCCTTATGTTGAAGAAATTCCATCAAAGAAGGACCCTGAGAGCCCCGAGTTTTATGTCTATCATCTCACATTGAAACATCCGACAGAGAAGTATTGGACTCTCAGAAAAATCTTTAGAGATAAAGTCGAGGCAAATGAATTGAGGTTCAAAAAGCAAGGGACTTAAGACATTCGAGAACAACCACATCCTTAACACCGAGACAATGGCAAGAATGTTGCTATGATAGCTTATGAAGGCCCGATGATTGAGGCTATCGCCAATCTCGACGATGATGATTGTTATCTAGACGACACCTTCGAGCTCGAGGAAGAGCAAGTTTATTGTGGAAATACTCTCGATCTAGAGGGCAGAGCCTTTATGGCTCATGTCGAAGGTCCCTTTGATCCAGAAGGATGAGAAGAATACTACGGAAAAGGAGGACACCATGTTTATGTGGCATCTTATTTTGAAGAGAATGAGGAGATGGTTAACTATGAGCCTCCAAGAGTGGAGAAAGATCCGAATCACTATGCCAAAACCCTGTAAGACTGTATAAAGTTCAAGCAATTCTTCGACCAGCTTGGACTTTCTAGGGAGGCAAGAACAAAAATCACCAAGGCTATCATCAATATAGCCGAGGCACACCATGAGAAATGCATGTCGACTGAGGGATCTATCTCGAGAAAGGAAAAAGAGCAATCTAGTGCCATTACTTTCTCGGAGATTGATCGGAAGTATCCATTTTCTTGTAACTGCCTACTTTATGTGACTGCTAATATTAACGGAGTTGAGTTCAAAAGGGTCTTTCTAGACAGTGGAGCCTCTATCAACATTATGACTCGCGCTATTCTAGAGAAGGCCAGAATCTCTGAAGAACGCATTGTGAAGCCACCGATAGTCATCACTGGCTTCGGTGGAGAAAGGAGAGTTACTATAGGATGCATAACAGTCGACCTAGTCATCGGAGGGATTCGCTCGGCCACCAAGTTCCATATTATCGATTTCAAGGCAAATTATCACATTATTCTAGGGAGGACTTGGATGCACAGATATGGGGTTGTACCGTCGAGTTATCATCAATGTGTTAAAGCTAAATGGGGAAAAGACAGTGACAATTCAGACTACAAAAAGGCCTTTCAAGACCCATGAGGCTCATTATTCTGATGCTATCTACTTCACTGAATTGTCTGTCGAAGAAAATCCCATTACCTCTAAGCCTCGAGGGATCAAAATTCCTCATTGGGAGGATATCAAAAATGACAAGGAGCCAAAGGCAGAATCAAGTAAGCGGACGACGTCTCGACCAGAAAGTCCGCTTATTCCTCGAAAGGTGATGAAAGTCCGAGAAGGGGACAAGATGGTGTACTATTTGTGAAGGTACGGGGAGTCGGTTTTTTTAGCCACCGACTCCGAGTCAAAAGAAGAGCCTCCTGACAATGACATAGTAATAAAGCCTGAAGTGGCTCCAGAATGCATACAAGATAGGCTAAAGCCTTAACCCGAACAGCTTGTTGAAATAGATCTGAGTGATGGGCAAGATGCTCCAAGGCTGATATTCATAAGTTTGAGCCTTAGCCCAGAGAAACGGGAGCAATGGTTAAAGTTGATAAGCCGGTACTTAGATGTGTTTGCTTGGTCATATAAGGAAATGCCCGGACTAGATCCTGACCTAGTCTCCCATTATCTTGATGTCTTCTTAAACTCCAAACTAATCAAGCAAGCTGCTTGAAAATATCATCCAGATCTCAAGGAGCAAATTAAGAAGGAGATTGAAAAACTTCAACAGGCAGGTTTCATCCGGCCAATACAATACCCCACGTGGTTGGCAAACATAGTGCTAGTGAAGAAGAAGAATGGTCAAATTAGAGTGTGTTTAGACTTTCGAGATTTGAACAAATCTTGCCCAAAGGATGAATTCCCTCTATCTCACATCGACGCTCTCGTGGATGCCACCTCAAGACACCAGATGTTCTCATTTTTAGATAGATTCAGCGGATGCAATCAGATTAAGATGGCCGAAGAGGACACAGAAAAGACTACTTTTAGAACACCTCTCGAAAACTTCTTCTATACAATCATGCCTTTCGGACTCAAGAATGCCGGAGCAACTTACCAAAAGGCTATGACTGTGATCTTTCATGACATGATCCATCATGAGGTGGAAGATTATGTTGATGATCTAGTGGCGAAATCCAAGAAAGAAGATGACCATCTCCAAGACCTTGAGAAAGTATTCAAGAGGTGCTAGAAATTCCAAATGAGGATGAATCCTCTCAAATGTGCTTTCGGGGTGACGGCCGAGAAGTTTCTCAGGTTTTTTGTACATAGGAATGATATCGAGGCAGATGAAGACAAGGTCAAATCTATCAGAACAATGCCTTTCTCGCATTCTCAGAATGAGTTAAAAGAAGTTCTTCAGAAAGGTGTCTTATATTCGGAGGTTTATCCCAGCACTTGCAGAGATCCCTGCCCCCTTCAGCTTTTTGTTAAAGGGAGATGCCAAGTTTGGGTGGAACTAAGAGCACTGAAAGGCCTTCGAGAGCATCAAGGCGGCCTTGACCTCGCTTCAAACCATGATAGCCCCCAGCCTGGGGTGCCTCTAATGTTATACCTAACTTCAACCCCCAAGTCCATAAGGGCATTATTCATCCAAGATGTAGATAGAGTAGAACTCCTGGTGTATTACATCAGCCGGAAGATTTAAGGAGCAGAAGTCCGATATACTCCGGTAGAGAAACATTGTTTAGCTTTGGTATTCATCGCCCAAAAGCTCAGACATTACTTCTTAGCAAATCAGATTCAAATTGTTACCATAAGTGATCCAATTCGATACCTCCTCAATAAGCCTGCTTTAACCGGGAAGGTGGCAAAATGGTTGTTAGCACTAGGTGAATTCGAGATCACATGTGTAGCTCCCAAGGCGATCAAAAGCCAAGCCTTAGCCGATCTTCTTGCCCAATTTCCAAGTGGTGACTATGAACCAGTGAATGAAGAATTAAGAGGAGAAGTGCATACAGCCATGGTTTTCGAGGAAAGCTTTTGGACATTGAGCTTTGACAGAGCAACATCTGGAGGGCAAGGTGGAACCGGGATAGTCCTTACAAGCAAAAGTGGAGAAAAATTGTATTTGTAACGCCCTCAAAATAATACATAAATCAATCATTTATAAGATTTCAAAGTCATAAAAAAGATATTATATCTCCATTCATCAGAGTATTTCTACAAAAGGTATTACATGTTGACAACAAAAGTAAATGTCCTACGGGTTTACAACTTTCCAAGTCAACACTTGGTTACAACAAAAGAGGGTCAGAAGCTCTTTTACAGTTAAAGCCCTCGGCTTGGAAATAAAACATGTAATACAGAAAAGTAACAACAAAAGGAAGCTTGCAGCCTCTAAACTATCCAAGCTAGATCCTTGGAGGCGACATATCACCTCAACCTGAAAATGATGTCCCATATAGGGTGAGCCAAAGCTCAGTAGAGATACGCTAAACATAATATGAGAAATAACTAAAACATTAGCATTCGATAAATGTTTAGCAATTCGAAACTATCATAACCCCTTTCCAATAATCGATCAATATAGATTTCCATACATCCATTTACATTTACAACGGTATTTCAATTCATTCCCATTTCTTTATCTTAATCAAATCAACAACATAGTACATTCTTTATCCAAACAATTCAAAATGAGACTACAACTCAGATTATCACCATTTCTATTATCAACAATTTCAAATGAGACTACAACTCATAAAGACGACACTTCAATTCATCAACATCATTCAAATGTATATAAGGTTTCGGGGACTTTCACCCTGGACACTCCGGCCAACTTAATTATTAATGGAGTACATCCCCTATCTCCTCCCAAATAATGGAGTACATCCCCTATCTCCTTCCAAACCATGGAGTACATCCCCTATCTCCTCCCAAACAAAGATACATATGCACTGTATTTAAACACTTTATCATATACAATGATCATTTAATGCACATATTCAATGTGTTATTCCAACCGTCATATTCAATGACATTATATTCCAGGTGATTAGTTTCAGTTTACCTAATCATCATGCAGTGTCTACAACAATCAAGACTATCCTCTATCGATAGCCCAAAACAATTATTTCTAAACAGATAATAAATTTATCAAACATATAAATTATCAACATTTTAATAGGTGAGTGATTAATCAATCCAACTACACCATTTACTCCCGATTCCATCCAATTTCATGATTTTCAAATCAATTTCATATTTCCACAATTACCAAATTAATTATACAAATTAATCAATTACATTTAATTAGGGCACTTTCCCTTCTTTTTTTTTTTTTTTCAACTTTAGCCCTAAGGCTCAATTTCTTCAATTTTATACCAATAATCCCATTTTCCAAGGTCTCACATAGACATGGAGCTCAACAATTGAAAAACCCCCTTTTTATAAGTTCAAATTCAAACCCTAACCTTCCAAAATCTCCATATTTCACCATTTATACAAAATGACTAAAATTTATGTTAAAACTCATAAAGATGAGTAGTTTATCCCTACCTCAAAGTTAGAAGCTCAAAGGCGAAAGAGAGGAAATTCGAAGATGCTCCAAATACAAGCTTTTTCGGATCAAAGTGAAGCCCACACCAAGCTCTACCTTTCTTACAAAGAGACTAGAGTAGAAGACCACTAGAACTAGGTGTATTTGTAGAGAGAGAGAGAGTATACATATAGACAGAGTGTGCCAGATCTAGGGTTTTGAGGAAAAAGGGGATGAAAAGTTGAAGAAGAAACACGCTGCTACAACTGATATATTCGAGGCTTGCTCAAGCGAAGAAGTGGTCACTCAAGCGACCAGACACAAAAGAACCTCGCTCGAGCGCAAGAAGCGTCGCTCGAGCGAACAATGCAAAGCTTCAGGTCTGCAACCCAGAAGCACGCTCGAGCACAAGAGTCCTTGCTCGAGCGAAGAAACCCAAAACATAGAGCTCGCTCGCTTGAGCAAACGAAAGCTCACTTAAGCGAAGAAACCCAAAACATAGAGCTCACTCGCTCGAACGAAGAAACACAACCTTCAGGTTAAAAAGAGTCGCAGACGCACGCTTGAGTGCAAGAGTTCTCGCTCGAGCCAAGAGACACACCACTCAAAGCTCGCTCGAGCGAATGAACTAAAACACAAAAGCTCGCTCGAGCGACAAAAGTCTCGCTCAAGCGAAGAAACCAAAATCTAGACAGCAATCATTTGTTTCAAATCACACCCAACCTGTTCCAAACTTACCCAACACATCCCAAAACTCAAATACAAAGGATTTAAAGGATGGAAACAAGATATAGACAACAACAACCATGACGGAGCCCAAGTTCGGAACAAAATAAATGACAGGGAAAACCGGGATCGCTATAGTATTTGTCTTATAAACTGGACTTCTATTGTTCGAATAATGAAGCCGAGTATGAGACTTTTATTTTGGACTTGATAGCAGCTGAGAAACACAGTATCAAGAAGATTCGAATTCAGGGGGACTTAAAGCTGATAGTGAAGCAAGTTTCGAGACAGTTCATCTTAAAAGAGCCTGCCTTGGCCACATACCACATGACAGTCCAAAGGCTTCTTGACAAATTTCAGAAGGTCAAAATAGAGCATGTGCCTCACTCCAACAACAAGTTTTTAGATGCCCTCGCAACATTAGGGGTAAGAGTTGACATTCCCGAGGAAGATGTGACAATTGTTATCAAGAAGAGAACGGAGCCTTCAATAATTCTTGAGAACAAAGACCTTCCAAAGGATTGGAGAGAAAAAATCCCTTAACAACTTAGAAGCAAAGTCGAAAAATTGACTATGGCGAAGCTTGCTTAATTCCTTATTATCAAAGGTGAACTTTACTTCTGAGGAAATACCGGATTTCTAGCCCTGTGTGTTGGCTAACAAAAAGCAAGCTTCCAACTACAGCAGATTCATGAAAAGTCCTGTGGGGATAGGGATATTAGTCTGTACAGAAAGATTCAAAGGCAGGGCTACTATTGGCCCGAGATGGAGAATGCCTCTAATCAACTATAGAAAGAATGCTCTAAATGTCAGTCATACATCCGAGGGGATGAGAGTTGCTTCGAAATTGATACCCCCGACTGAAGACAAGTCTACATTAACTATCTCAAGGAGGGGACATTACCTGAGAACCTGAGAGACATTGCATATCTCAAAAGAAGAGTGAGGCATTACTTTCTTGATCAGAACAAGCTTTACAGAAGAAGCATTGAGGGCACTCCCTTGAGATGTCTTTCCAAAGAAGAGTCGGAACTAGTCCTCGGAAGAGCCTATGAAATTGAATATCAAGGAGGGGCTCGGTTGTTCAAGCAACTGATACACCTTGGGTATTATTGGCCGACCATGGAGTTCGATGCCTTCCATCACGTGAAAAGGTGCCGGACTTGTCAGAAACATAGAAACTTGATCCATGCACCGGCTGTAGATCTACATAGCATCCAAACACCGTGGCCATTTCATACTTGGGTTTTTGACCTTATAGGGCCTATCCTTTCACCATCCGAAGGATATAAATGGATCCTTGCAGCCATGGAGTTGAGCAAAAAATGGGTCAAGGCAATCCCTTTGAAGAATGCTACTGGGCCCGTAGTTGCAAACTTTATCAAGAAAAATATCATTTGCAGGTTTGGAGTACCCAACACCATCCTTTCAGACAATGCCACGCCCTTCATAAACAAGCATGTGAAGAGTCTCCTAGAGACTTACCAAGTGAGGTATCATAAATCCATACCCTATTACCTGAAAGGGAATGGGCAAGTAGAGGCCACGAATAAGACCTTGATAAGAATTCTGAGTAAGATGATGGATGAATTCGTGGGACTTGGTCTGAACAGCTAATAGTAGCCCTATGGGCATATCACACCTTAAAAAGAAAGCCAACTCAAGCAACTCCTTACTCCCTTGTGTATAGGTCTGAGGTAGTGTCACCTATAGAGTTGGAGACACCATCTGCTCGGATGGCTCTCGCCTCAGGAATGATACTTGAGCCTCGAACCACCAGACTTGAGGCATTAGAGGAAAAGCAAGATAAAGCCGCAAAAGTCATGGAAAGGTATCATGAGTCCATCTCTCGAGCTTGTAATTAGACTATGGTGCCAAGAAAGTTCGAAGAGGGTGATCTAGTATGGAAGATTGTAGACCCAATCATGCAAGAACAACCCCTACCCAAGTTTTCTCTGAAATGGGAAGGGCCCTACAGGGTGGTTCAATCAAGCTCAAGTGGGTACTACAGGCTCATAAGGGTTGAAGATGGCTTCCGAACAGGCCCGCTCAATGCAAAGTTCATCAAGCGTTACTATTCATAAATAGACTCATCTATGTTAAATTTCATTTTCATTCTTTTTGCTTTATCTAAAAGTTGTATTTCCCTTATGTTATGAAGAAGCTGATTTCCTTTGTGATGTATGTCTGTTCCATTACTTGTGATGAATATTTTATACCTTTGTCAAGAAAGTTGAAGAATTAATGAGAATATTTTAGCTTTTATGAACATGTGCATGTAATTGTTATTTCCATTGTATCATTCGAGATAAATGTTTTATCAAATAGAATGAGAAAACAGTGAGAAAATCTTCACAAACAAAACCTTCGTCATTCCATTGCATTGTCCTAGATAAAACATTTTTATCGAAAGGGACCAGAAAGTAATGCAAAAACAACTCAATCTCCTCTAAAAACACACTCAAAGAAGTTGCCCGTCACATCTACATCCTATGGACAAACAGTAGAGTGTGCCTCTAAAGCCTCCAAGGCTCGAGCATAGCCTGACTCAAGTTCACGAAGAGTTGCCTTTGTCTCATCTATAGAGGTTCGATAAGAGGCGAGCACAGACAAAACTTCTACCCATTGATTGGCATTTGAGGCTATATCCAGGTGCTTCCGAAGCCAAGATAGATCCACTTGATGACGCTCCATGTTAGAATTCCCCTGATATGCTGTCTCGACTACTTTCTCGTTAAGGTCACATAGCCATTGCCTATCCAAGCTATACAAGATAGTGGCAAAAGACTCGAGTAGAGTAGTCTGAATGAGTGGACATTGGCAAGCAAAGGAAGCAAAGGTCTCAGGGTAACTCGAATGCACAAGCTATAGAACCGATGCAAATTCAGGAGCTACCCAATAGTGAAGAAATGGTACTTTGCTAGAAGCCGGAGGAGGAACTGGGACCAGAAAGGTATTAGTCTCAAGAACCTCTCCATTTTCTATCGGGTTAGATGAACCACTCGAAGGGGTAACTTCCGGGATAAGTCCCGAGCCTGAGAATACGAGCCAATGAAGGGAAAGGCTAAATGCATCACTATCAAAATGAAAATCACTGAGATTTAGATCCAAAACATTCGAAGGCACTTGCGATGAAGAGCCTCTAGCAGTCGTTTCAAAAGCAGGTGTGTCCCCTTGAGAATGAGAGCCGTGAGGAGTCACAAAGAGAGTCAGAGCAGAGTCCAAGGTAGGTGAAGGAGGACCCCGGTAGCGGCTAACACTAAAGAAAAAATAAGGAAGTCTTATTAGGGGCAGGGAGCAATAAAGCCATTTGAGTAAAAAGTTCTCACAGATAGAAGTACTTGACAAACTTCAGAAAACAAGATTACCTGAAGGAGAATCATTATGCAAAGTAGGGGCAACTGAAGGGCTCCTAGCATCAACAAGGTCACTTGGCCGTACAGGGGGCACCTGATCGATCTTAACATATAATGAAGCTAGAATAGTAGCAGTCATCCTTGAAGAATGAAGGAAGGTTGGAGGATGAGAATCACCATAAGTGCCAGAGTGAGTCTTAGAGACTTCTAGCATATCCACCTTCACACTATTCCCAAAAGAGCACCTTATTTCTACACTGCCTTTGGAACTGTGTCCCTCAACACCACTAGAAGCACACCTCATCTCTGAACGGCCTCCAGAAGCATGTCCCTCAAAAGCACACATCATCTCTACATTGCCTCTAGAAGCATGTCCTGCGGCATCAATTCCTGTGGCACCAGTCTCTTCAACAATCTCAGCACCAGAGCCATGGTTCTCAATAATCTCAACATCAGAATAGTGAGCCCCGATAACCTCGTCACCAAGATGGCGCTCCTCCCTTGAAACTGAGCGAAGAGGAGAATATCTGACTAATGGGGAGGCATTCTCAGTCATAATAGGACGGTGACGACGCATATGCGAGATAAGGTCATAACAATGATCGGAAGACTGAGCCTCATCATCATCATCTATAACTGCTATGCAAGGGGTGCGCATCTTCACGAGTCTTGCAGACAAAGAGAAAGTGTCATCCAGGTCTGAGTCCGGCCTAGTATGGGCAACATGGCCAATATCCACAGTACCAAGAACGTCAACAACCGCAAGATCAAAAGACAGAGTAGGGTCCTGTACAACAGGGAAAGTAAAGAGTGTTCATTTAAGAAGGTATAGTTGTAAGAAGGAAAATAACTTCAAATCAGCACACAAAAAAAAAAAAAAAAAAAAAAAACTAAGATGTCTATCTGGTACTTGATGGAGCCTTTTGGAAAAGCAAGGAGTAAAAAGACTGGCATCAAAAGCCCACTTGTGGGCCATCTTCTTGAGGCGGGTCGTCCAAGGACCAGAAGCCTTATCTAGAGGGACTGGCTCTGGAATAGCAATCGCTAAGCTAGAAGTAAATGTCCGAGCTGGAGGGTCAATTAGAGTGAATGAAGCGAAGAAGCTCTCATACATATGATTAGATTTCTGACTCTCAGGCAGCCGAAGAGAGGAGTCCTTCTTATAAATCGACGGAAGCAGACATTTAGTCGGTTTACTCTGGACAAACTCAATAAATGCATCAATGTTCTTCCACCAATATTTCCTGAAAGAGGGGGTGAAACCCCCTACTTAGCTCAAACTCGGCATCGTCAAAGAGCCAGATACAGAAAGCATGGTGTGTGCAAGTCCATGAGTAAAGCGCCCGTAGCTTTCCGAAAAGAGAATACAAGAGGTGCTGGCGCCGAGGCACACTGGTCAAACCCAAATTGGTATGTTACTCTATCAGGTCTATAAATGGTACTATCAAGGCCTTCTTCATGCCATACTGGTAGCAAACTGGGACGAACCATTATCAACATATCAACAAGATGCGTAGAAATGCCCTTTGGCAAGGGAAATAACACTAGTCGAGGGGAGCCATGATAGATAAGTAGCATCGCCACACCAACCGGTGGGCATACATAGGGGCGTCCCACAAAGCGCCGAGCATAATCCACCAAAGTATTCAAGGATAGGGTGGAAATGACACGTGAACAGCATGTGATCAACAGTTGGCAAGACTTCGCTTTCTCAAATGTGCAAGACCCGTCATTATTGAGCATGGGGATATTCTTTTTATCCACTATCTCTTGAAAAACTTCTGTCTCGAATACATTCAGAGTAAGAGAAAACTTTGGGAACCTTTAAAAAAGAAAACAGAGCAAGAACTGACTGTGGACGAAAGCGACAGGCTTATATCGACCCATAGAACGTACCATGTCTCAATGTAGTAAATCCAACCAATAATAAAGGTTCCCAAGAAATAACAAGGCCAATGGGATTCGATCCCCTTTGAAGAACCTAACTGCCAATGGGAAGACAAAAGGATTGAGAGAATCTAAAAGTGTGCTCGGAAGAATGAAGAAGGAGAGGAAACAGGCCAGAAATCCCAGAAAATAGAGCCTAGAGCCATACATCGGGCTGACGTCGTACTCTTGAGAACCAGGGTCAACATCTTTAGCCAGGGGCTGAAGATCTCTAAAGAAATGGCGCATCCATGCGGTATAGGAGGCACAGTCCGTCCTCACTCGTTTGGTCCTCCTCGCTGAACCATCAAATACAGAGCTCCACTAACCACAAGCTTGAAGATTTTGCTTTAGGGACTGGATTAGAGAATCATCCTCAGGGGGTATCTGCTCAGGGCAGAAGGCATCAAGGCCAATCACTTCTAGGTGCAGCAGCATGAACACATCCTCGAGGGTGGGCTCCATCTCATGCTGGCCAAGTATGAAAGTGTGTGTCTCGATGCTCCACCAGAGAGCCATGGCTTCAAGGCTAGCATTGTTGTGGCGAATGGATAAAGATCAAGATATCTTCACTCAGATCAATAAGCAGGCCTCCTGAAGCCTCTGACAGAGGCCCCCATCCGAGAGGACATCATCGACCCATTCCTGCCAACCAAATGGAGAGTTGGGGAAAGCCTTGAACTAGAGATAGTAGTGAGGAAAGTCCCCTCGTTTAACCCTAAAGCGTAGCACTGAGGAAAGAGAAATGAGGGCCCCATGACTGGAATCAATATCCTCAGAGAGGCACAATGGAGTCCCCTTTGGAGATAGAAGAGAAGTGGTGGAGGTAGTTGCTCACCAGAACAGGTCCTTTCGGCCAAGTAAGGAGATTTCCTCCAGTTGGACGTTGAAGGCACATCCCTCTCTTTCATAAGAGCCGGTTCTCATGACCCCGGGACGACGGATTTCTTTCAAAAAGACATATAGCTGAAATAATAGGTATAAACAGCAAGAAGTCGACCATATCAAAATTCAGAATATTAGAATTGAAGCCACACATTCAAATGAAATTTCGACATCAACTGTTTATTTCTCGGGGTATCCACAAGCCCAGTGAATGACCATATATGGTTCTAATAGTTATCGTGACGTCATTATCTCAAGTAAAGTGTCCATGGAGTATTAAATATTTTATTTATACCAAATTCAACAATATGGGTTCAAGGTTCACTTAACATCATCAAGCTCAACAAATTGAAATATCAATGTATGTATCATCAACATATAGATTTCAAGTTTCTGTCATCAATAAGAAGTGCAATGTCATAGGCTATTTTGTGATGAAATTTAAGCAGGTCATTTTCTCAAAATTACTGTGTTTCATATTAAAGATCCAACTTATACAGGGCTCAAACTTTGGATAGAGTGAAGTTCAATAGCAAATTTCAAGCCCAAGATCCAACGTATTTTAAATTTCTCATCTGTAACAAGATTCAATAGATTGTCATGCAAATTACAAGAATGTTCCTCCCAAGTCAATGTTCATAGCTCAAAATTTCTTTGGCAAGTTTCAACTAAAAAAAAATCATTTAGGAAAGTCCCACAGCATATTCCAAGAATGTAAAGCCCAAACAGGTGTTGATTTATCCAAATTCATGGGTTAAAATTTTTTTTTACCCACAGGCTTAACAATTCCAACATCAATGAGAGTTGCAACATTAAAGCTCTATTCAAGTTTTTCAGTGAAATCTCAAATCACAATTATTACGGCCCAGTAGCTCCAAGTTCATGAATATAAAAGTCCATCAAAACAAGAAGGGAAAGTGGGTTTACACAGTAACTTCCACCAAAATTTAAAAAAATTTAGAGGGCTTACCTACAGATTTATACCAACCGAGAAAGAGCACGGCTAAGTTAGAGTCAATGTGGGAAGCAAAAAATAGGCCACGAATTGGTAAAATCAGCACCAAGGATAGCTGGAATAGATCGGCGATAACACAGACAATGGATGAGAATGGATATGGACAGACCGACACCGCATTGAGTGGGCAGCTTGGCTGTCACTGCTCAGTTACGGTTAACAAATGTAGCAACAGTGCAGGAGCTGGGCATGAGACGCACAAGCCACGCAAGTTGAAGTGGTCACGTGTAAGATAATGCCGGAGGGTTGAGACGACGAGTGATACATAAATAGTGTGGGACTTCAGCGGTTGAAGGAGCGAAACCAAGATCCGGTGTGCCCAAATCTCTAAGCTCACTAGGCTAAAGCGAAGCACCGACGGTGAGTCATCAGCTTTATCCATGGACTCTGTTAAGACAAAATATTCCTGAAGACGTAATGCGAAGCATGGCTGAAAAGGTGAAACTATGCATGTCTGAGAAAACTAAAATTTCTCATACACACAAGGGGCAAATGTAAGAGGAGTTAATTTGAGCCCATTAAATTAATTAGGCCCAATAGTCCAAGGTTGGTGGGCCTGAATTTATCGTAAGTCTAAGATTGGTGGGCTCGGATTTATTGCCTTTAAACGGGCCGAATCACTCTAAGCCTCAAAAGGGTTCGGATCCACGAACTTAGAGACTTACTCAGGCCTGGACTCGAAAGGGTATTGAGCAAGCCTAGAGATCCGAGGCACTTGGGCTTCGAACAAATTTGATAGCAATCTAGACGCCGCTCTATTGGTGAGTCCCAAAACATTTGCAGACTTGGAGCATTCCGGGATGAACCCACCAGAATCATGAGTGAGGTTAGGGTCCGAACAAAAGGCCCAAATCCCGAGGACGAGGGTTAGAGATGAATTCACTCATTGATTAATTTAGTCTATACCCAGGTTGAGGTGACACGACCCCGAGGGGTCTATGAGACTCGACATTATTTAGTGGCGGGGGGGTCCTCTAGGACTACCTTGGCCCTTTGGGATGATTGGGGATCATTAGTTAGGTGTGGCGAAGAAGAAAGGTTGACTGAAATGTTGATCTCCTCTTCGGGGTTTTCCTCATCCTCGGAGAGGTCACCTCCTCGGACAAGGTTGTTAGAGAGAATATTCCCCATGTGCCTTGCACATAGGATTCATCCTACATCATGAGGTGCCTATAAATAGCACCCACCCATAGCTTTACAAGGGATGGATTTTGGAGAAACAACTCTTGGGAAAGAACTAATTTCCCTTCTCCATTATCTACCTTCAGAGTGAAAGTGGGAGATCCATAGGAGACCCTTGTCATTATTCTCTCTCTAACTACTTTACCCTCTTCATCCAATCTCTTATCTCCATCATTTCTTTGCTATTGTGTTCCTAGTTGTGACTTTTGAAGAATTTAAGCCTCTCATTTCTAGAGAATTCGAGTTTTCTTCAAAGATCTTCGAAGATCTTCGAATTTTCCAACAACATTCTTAAACCCTCTCATACACTTGTATAGATGATTTATTCAACGAACCGTACATTATAAACAATTTAAATCATTAAAATAAATTCGAAACACACCTTTAAAGACTCGTAACATAATAATATGCCTATAAGACAACACCATCCCCAACTTCGTGTTGGGTATTGTGTGCCCTCAGGGCTCGCGGATTTGAAAACGTCACACATTAATATTAAGGATAAATAATATATCAATAAAATTTTTATATAGAATTTTTATACGTACTAAATAATATAATTTCTTATGATTCTTTTATTTTTAATTAAAATATTTATTATTGTCTTAATAATTTAAAAAATATCTTTAACACATTTTGAATGAGTTTTTTTTTTTTTTTTTTGGGTATAATTTTAAATAATATCTTTAACACATCATTTTCAATGTGTGTTTTTTAATAGTCTTTTAATTTGCAAATAATTTTTTTAACATTAACAGTGTTTCTAGTAGCTTTTTGGGTTACTTTTTCGAATTTCTTACTTGATAAAGAGATTATTGTAGTTATTTATATATTTTCACTAATTACTTGATAAAGAGATTATTGTAGTTAGTTATATAGTTTCACTAATTACGTATTTGAGTTGGTTTACATATACCTCAATTAATCTTGGATTTTGAAATTAACAACTAGGTAAAGTTTCAGTGGCCCTTAAAATGACTACATCTCAAAATCTTAAATAGTATCTTCCAGTTAGGGCTGTCAATGGATCGGATTTAATCCGAATCCGACCCGAATCCGATCCGATAATCCGAATCCGTTTATAAAAAATCCGATCCGATAATCCGATAATCCGAATCCGTTTAATCCGTTTATTAAACGGATTGAATATGTAAAAATCCGACCCGATCCGGTAATCCGATAATCCGATCCGATTATTCTCAATTTGAATAAAAAAACACAAAATGAAAAAAAATAAATAAAAATAATCAAATTATATAAAATTGTAGCTCAATAAATAAATAAATGGATCGGATCGGATTATCGGATTGGATATCCGAAATCATCGGATTCGGATTCGGATATCTATAATCGGATATAGACTTAAACGGATTCGGATCGGATTCGGGTTTGTCTTAATCGGATCGGATTCGGATTTTGACAGATCCGATCCGAATCCGATCCATTTACAGGCCTACTTCCAGTGTTTTTTGCTTGGCCAAACCCTTAGGTAGTTTAATGCAAATCTTTAGAGAGATTTTTTTTTTTTTTTTTTATCAATATGAAAAATGTGTTTATATATATATATATATAGGTTTTGTTTTGTTTTGTACAATATGGAAAAGGGAATTTTTCATATTTGTGTAAAAAAAAAATTTATGTCCCACTGAATGTAATTTCCCCTAAAATTTTATGAAAATTTACCTATTAATCCCATTTTGAGGAATAATAATCCATTTAGTCCCAATAATTTTTTTTATAGACCAATTAGTCCCATTGATTTTGGAAAGGTAGATTTAATATATTATTTAAAAATTAAATTCACAGTCATACCCTTATGTTTCCTTCTCTCTTTTTTTTTTTTTTTTTTTTTTTTTACTAGAAAAGTAATGTACACAATTTATGAGAATCAAATTTGGGATGAATTTTCATTTGAGAATCGTTTTTATTTGAAAAATATTTCAAAACGAGTACAAAAATTACTTAAAATATAAGATCCTTCAAACATTTCAAAAGGAAATGGGATTCTTCAAACATTTCAAAAAGAATACAAAAATTCCTTAGTAAACTTTGGACAAATGTATAATTTTAAACTGTAGCACTCTCATATAACACTCAAATGTAACACTCCAATATAACACTAAAGAAAAAAAAATTCTTAATATACTTTTTCCAAACATAACATTCTAATATAACACTCCAAAAAATTTTATTAGTATAACATTCAAATGTAACACACAAAAAAACTCATTAGTATACTTTTTTCCAAATGTAACACTAAAAAAAACAAGGATATGGGCAAGCTCGGCCCTGAGATTTCCAGAGCCCAACGCCGATAATCAACTGATAAATTTCTAGGGTCCTTCACATTTTTTTTTTCATTGAATGAAAAAAAAAAGAAGAAAAGGTAAAGGATAAAAGATTTGTGTTAAAATTACAAAAAATACTTAGCATTACATTACAACAACTAATAAGTATCGCTTGATTCTTGCTCTTCTTACATTTTTAGATGCAAATAAATCAATCATACTTGCATAATTTAGTTTTTTTTACAAAATCATTTTCAATGGATAACAATGCTAATTATTTTACATGGGCCTTTCAATTTTTTTAATGAGTCAATTTATTTTAAATTAGTTTGGGTCTTCCTTAATTTTTTTTGCACTTAAAAATACCTAATCTATTACACTAAATTATAATAGGAGGGGGCCCTGTAGACGCGCCCCGTGTGAGGGCCTCAGTGCTACAGTTCGGACTAAAATTGTCACTGTTCTTAATTTGAACCAAAGAGTCCAAATCCGGAAAAATCGTTTTGAGAAAAACAGATTTTTAGTAAAGAAGTGCCAAACATGGATGGCTTTGCCAGATACAGAGTCGCCACCTAAATACTTTTTAATGGGGGAATTTAGGAAACCCTGACTCGTTTGCCTAAGGTCACGTGTCCGTCATCACCAAAGTTGCCTCGGCTCGGGAACTTGGGTACGATTGGGAAAGGTCAGCTATGAGCACCCCCTCTCGCCCGATCCAAAGATCGGCCTCTACCAACCATGATATCTCGTTTTTGAAAACACATGCGTTCTTATTCCGATTAATTAGCTAGAATTACTATGTGATGCGCACAACAAAACAAGTGTAGACTAGATCGCCTAATTTGGAACAAAGCATTGCATATCCGTTTCGTTTAGGAAATGGTTTGAAATTTGCTACTCGCAAGTAGGCTAAAACACGGATTTCAACGAGTCGTTCTAACTCAAACAATCCAACCTTCACCCACAGGCATTCAAGCAGTTTATATCACATAAGTATCTAGCCACATGGTAAGCATGCTGTCATGTTAACATTCACACTCATGCAAGATGCTAAAACATGAATACTTACATCATACTCTGAGCCAAAACAAAGAATATGTTAGCAATCATGCATGATCCAAGTCCATGTTAAGTGGCTAATGCAACACATACAGAATGTCACTAGAATAGGCTCGGCTAATCCTAGGATGGCATATGGGATGCCGCAAGTAGCACGTATTCAAGTTAGATTTGGAATACTATGCTGTTAGCATGATGCGCCGAGCTCGGTGCATACAATACTGATGAATGATGCACGCATACATAGCATAAGGATGCTAAATTAAACATGTCCTAATACTAACCATCGAAAGCAAGTAAGTAAAAAGGAGAAAGAAGTGGGGGTTGGAAGACATGCACACACGCACCCACACTTATTACAAATTTGCCCTCGCTCGGAGGGACCGAAAGAATAATACAAATTCAACTAACCAACAAGCTAATTAAATATTACAGACCAATTAAACTAGTTAAGCAAATTAACTAATCTAATAAAACAGTAAACAGCCTAAGGAAGAGGGCCCAATGCAATGCGTGCTCGGCTCCGCTCGGAAGTCCATTGCTATGCACAAGTTGCCTCTGCCCACACTGTTTTCCTTCTCTAATCATTGCAAAATTCCCAAGGCGCACTCTATGAATCCTGTGGGATACCACCGGCCAAGGGAAATGGTCACCGGCCAAAGGAAATGATCACCGGCCACTGGTTAAGCTATCGGCCACCAATTGTTGGTCGGTCGGCACTAAAGATGGCCGGCCGGTCAAATCTTCCTGCAGAATCCTATTTTGACAGTAGCAGAGGGCAAAACAAGGCATAGCAATGCATTTCAAGCCAATGTGTGCACCAACACATCCCTTATTATGTTGTGACTCAAAGGGGGTATGGTCCTTGACTCTCGGACCACCAATCGCACATTTCCATGCGTGATGGCCCAAGAAACCAAGTTATGCACTTTGATTTCAAATAAAATGCACATGAACAAACAAGGAGCTCAACCTCTATCATACTCAATTCAAGAGGCTAAGCATGCATGTCAATGCAATGCAACCTAGACATATGAGCTAGTATGCAACATGAGCAATGGGAACAAGCATACAAGGCATGTGACAATCATGCTAACCAATAAGTATGCCAAATACAATGGGGATGTTCAAGCATGCAAGCAAGCATGTGACTTCATTCAATCATGCCACAACACATGGAGCAAACATGTTAAACAACCTAAACATGTAACAACACACAAGTATGCAACAACACACAAGGTGAACACGCAACAACATGCGAACTATGGACTTAAACTAATTTGGGCAGCTCTATACTAAGCCCAAAACAGTGGCCAACATGCTCAAGAATGAAGGCAAAATGACATGCAAACATGCATGCACACAAGGACCAACACTTAGGCATATAGAAACAACTCTCAAGCACACTTAAGATGATGCAAACATGGACAAATGGTATGCATTATAAGCTCTAAAAATCATGTTAGAGAAGGTGCCAAACCAATCTACAATGCAAGCTAGGCATGCCACCAAGCCCAAGGACTTAAACCATGGCCATATGACATATGAAGCAAATGACCAAAATGAACTAAAATAGTCCTAAATCATGCAAAAGTAAGTCCCAAAAACCACTTAGATGGCATCGAAATGATCTACTCCTAGAGGCATACACAATGGCACAAACATGGAGCAAGAAACACCAACCTTTTAAAGCATGAAAGGGGCATCAAATGCAAGCATATGAGCATATCATGAGGACTGAAATGACATGACAAGTGGTTCCAAACCACTGAAATGATGCAAGGACAGCATGCTAGAGGGGTCAATGCTTAAGGCATACAAGAGAGGTTACATGGTAGCTATACAAAGCAAAGCATGTACAACCCAAATGACCTAAAACAGACCTCTAACACATCAAAACAAGCATAAAAGCTTCACAAAGCTTGGCCAAAAACATGCTAGAACAAGGCTCAAAGCACAAAGCATGTTAAGGCTAAAACATAGCATTACAAGACAAGTATGCAAGGCATGCAAGGTGTGTCTAAACTAAGTAAATAAATAGCTATATTATGACATAATAAGCACAAATAACAGCTAGGACATGGCCAACATGAACCTAAATTAGATGCTCACACATGAGGCTTAAAAGGCCATTATTGAAGACCCCCCTCTCCTTCTTAGGACCTTAAGGCACCACCCTCACCATTGAAATCCCTTAAGATTTCAGTGGTGAGGAGGCCCAAACAAGGTGGTCCCGGAGCTCAACCAAAATAGCACAAAATGGGGCTAAACAAGCCCTAAGAGGGGTGAAACAACCCCAAACAACAAAACACTCTGAAACAACTATTTTAAGCAAGTAAAAAAAAAAACTTTTATATGTTATATACTAAGCGCAAAAACAGGTGCAAGGTAGGAAAAAAAGCTAAGCAAGAATGGGGAACAAAAGGAGTAAGTTCTTACCCTTGTTGACCCTCTTCAAGAATGATGCTCCAGCAGCTTCTTCAAGCTCAAAACCACCCAAAAACACCAAGAATAGCCTTCTGGTCCCTCAGCAACCAAGAGAAGGTGCAGGACTAGGTGTTTGTGTGCAATAATAAGACTAAACACACACACAAGGCAAAAAGAGAGAGAGATATAGAGATGGAATATATACAAACTCCAACCCTAATATCAGAGCTCCTCTAAAAATTTTGTAACCCTAATGGAGGAAGAAGAGGCTCCCTCTTATTGAGCTCACTCTTGCAAAGCTTCTCAAGTAAGCTAGTCAAGAAGGAGATCCCTCCATACACGTGTATGGAGGGGAACAAAAGTGTATGCCAGCTATAGCTGGCATAAAAATATCTACAAAAGCAGATGCACAGTGGTCGACCAACCAAAAATGTAATTTGACCAAAATAGATGGCCGATCGACTACAAAGAGTGCCGGTCGGCCAAACATTTGGCCGGTGGCAATAAACCAGTGGCCGGTGGCCTCAAGTTATGGCCGGTGATGTGTGGGGATGGTCAACAAGCCATTCCCTAAAGCATAAGTGTTTGGTGCAAAACCAGACACAAAACAGTTGAGCCGAGAGATCCTGAGGCAAGGCGCGTCGCCAAGACCTCTGGGAACTCAAGACAAACACTAATAAGGATGATCACCGAGTGTTCAAGTGGTGACGTCCAAGTCTTGAGGACGGTCAAAAATGGGGTGTCTACAGTTGCCCCTCTTTGACAGAACTCGAAAGTCATAAGAATGACGGGAGTGAGTGTCAAAGCCCAGAGACGACCCATTTTTGACAAGGCCAAAGACTTAGACAAACATGCAAGATAGACAAGATATGCGCCCGAAGGCAGGGGCAAAATGCAACTGACAATGTAAGAAGCCGAACATAACTTATGATCATGCAAAGAAAGTTGTAACGAAGCATAACATGCGACAGTTTTAAGCTAACAAACACAAATCCAACTACACTACAATGCAAAAAGGATGTAAGAGAATTATGCAATTCTCAATATGTCTCACTTGGAGAATACAACACCTGTGCGGTTCGTCTGGTTGCACCAGCTTCAAATAAACCGTACATACAATATCGTGCCTGCAAAAGAAAGCAACTTAACAGGTACGATATCGTTAGCAACATGCATAACATGCAAAATGAATGCAACATGATATGCGATATATACAAAACTATGTATAATAATGCAAATGAAAATGCAATGTAATTGAATCATGATCAAATCATGAGTGGTTCAAAACCACACAAATGTCAAAAGGATGATGGAGATGCAAAGTTCGTCTACCATAGAAAAGGTGCTGCAACTCTCAAACCAACATACCAGCGTAGAATAGGGGCGTACACATGCAGAACTATGAGTGATGTAGACGGACACAAGAACAAGTAATTGGGTGGAATGACATAAGTAGGGAAATGACCCACTGAGGAAAGACCAATGATCCTAATGCTAGATGCAAAAATTACACTACAATGTAATATATACAATGGATATGGCATGCAGCCAAACCAAATCTTGCCTAGGAAAGGCATGGACACATACAAACCACGTCTAACACAGATATGGTGCCATCACCCTCAAACCAACATACCAGCGTGGAATAGGTGCGTACAAATAATATCATAACTGTGCTTTGACGTAAAAGATATGGGCACATACCAGACCAAGCTCAACATGGAAATGCGCAAAGCATAAATAGAGGTGATGTAATGAATGCATGCAAGCTACAATGCAATACCTACAATATGCAATGAATGAAATGTATGTACAATGCAATGAATGCTATGTACAATGCGATCTGCCGGGAAGAATGCAATGGATGCAGTGGATAAGGCCTGCGGCCAAACCGTATTTTGCCTAGGAAAGGCATGGACGCATACAAGCCGCGTCTAACACAGAACCGGTGCCGTCACCCTCAAACCAACATATAGGCGTGGAATAGGTGCGTACACATAATATCATAACTATGCTTTGATGTGAAAGATATGGGCACATACCAGACCAAGCTCAACATGGAAAGGCGCAAGCCATAAATGGAGGTGATGCAATGAATGCATGCAAGCTACAATGCAATATATACAATATGCAATGGAATGGAATAGTATTTACAGTGAATGCATGACATATGCACTATTTACAATGTAATGCATGACATATGCATGTTTTTTTGTTTTGTTTAAAATGCAAATGATGCATGTTTTTTGTTTTTTTTTTTTTAAATGCAAATGATGCATGTTTTTTTTGAAATGCATGTTGTTTGGAATGCGCGACAACGCAAGTTGCTTGAAATGCATGTGAATTTGAAATGTGCGACAACGCGCGGCTTGAAATGCATGATAATGTAAATGAGGAAGATGCATAACAATGCATGTAAGGTGCGTATGGCAACACGTGACAAGGATCATGCATGACAATGTAGACCGATGGATTTAAGGTCTCCTAGACCGAGCGTATTTAAGGTCTCGCGAAACCGTGCGTATTTAAGGTCTCGCCAGACCATGAGGAGGTATATGACAATGCAGGCATAATAACGTACAACTCAACGCGCGTTCACATCAAAGCGTTGTAAAGCAACGCGTGTGGGGCAACTTTCAAATCTTGAAAGGGACAAAAGGATACAAAAAGGATACACCTTGCACATATTCAAGTGCTGCGCACTGAAGACATAGTCTAAGGTCAAAACGGAGACCGGTTGAGCTTCGAAATGCACTGTCTTGCATTGTCTTGAGCAATGAAGGCCCCAAACCACATATCTGACCCAAACAAGGTTGTAGGAGGCTCACCGGCCATCAGAGGAGGTCACCGACTGCCCACCGGCCATCAAAAGGTTCCATTGGCCAAATATTTGGTCGACTGGCCAACAGTGTGGCCGACCGGCCAAAAGTGCCTGATTCGGGGCAGTTTGGTCTTTTGGACTCGGGTCTTTTAAAATAGGGCTTCAAACCCTATTTTGGCACTTGCCTCTTGCTCGAAAGTTCTTCCTCTCTCTCTCTAGAGTATTTTCCTTCCTTCAATCCTCTATTTTTCTTGATTTTCGTGCCCGTTTCGTCGTTTGATTCGCGAATACCTCGCCGTTTCGGACATTTTGAACCGAACGAAACTTCGTTTCGGTGTCTCTTTCTTGATTTCCGCCTCTTGGGGTTTGTTTCCCCTGAGTTCCTCTTGATCTTTGTGCCTTTTCCGAACTTTGACTTTTCTGCTTTTCGGTTGACCTTTCATATTCTCGCCCGGTTTTCCTTCTTCTGGCCATTTTCACACCACTCTTGACATGGCAGACGATCTTCCGTAGGGCGGGACTCCCCCGGATCAGGAGATGGATCCCGAGGCCGAGCTCTTGCCCTTGAGCGTCTGCCCGTTTGACCCGACGACCTACCGTCCGGCGATTCACATACTTCCTCCTGACAGACTTCGCCAGTTCAGGAGTTTCGATAGGACGGTGGCTCTAGAGCTTCTCCTGCGCGAGCCGGAGTCACATCTATCATACGGTGCTTCCGAGGTATATTCTTTCCCGTTTTATTTTCTGCAACGTAGAACACTTAACTGCCATAGTTGATTCTGTTCTTCAACTGCTTAGCCCGGATACACCGATACACTGCATGCTGTAGTTGACTGCGAACACACTTGTACTTGATATCTGTTTGAATTTGAACACGTGCACACACGCTGTATTTGTACTGAACCACTCAAACACACTGACATATTATACACTGTAGTTCACTGCGAGCACACCAGCACCCGATGTCTGTTTGAACTTGAGAAACGTGCACATACACTATATCTGTACTGAACCATTCGGATATATTGACATATCAAACACTGTAGTTTACTGCAAGCACACTGGCACCTGATGTTTATTTGATTTTGAATACATGCACACACGTTGTATTTGTATCAATTTTGACTATTCTTCAAAATTGTATATTAAATATTGCTTCGCAACTGTTTGTTTTTGAATACAAGGGGATTCCCATGCCTTCCGGGGGTATGGAAATGTCGCCGCCCGCAATTGGTATATGGAGTTTCCCGATGCGGTCCGCCACATCGTAGACCAGGCCGGCTTCGGCGCCTTCTGCAGAGGACTCTCCCGGCTTACTGCGAGCAGGCCTCTTCTCACCGCTCTGGTGGAGAGGTGGTGGGATACCACTGACTCCTTCCACCTTTCCACCGCGGGAGACATGACGATGACTCCCTATGACTTCTCGATGTTCACTGGCATCGGGGTAGGGGGTGATCCGATCCCCTTCGACACCGATATGGATGAGTGGGAGGCCACTCAGATTTACTTACTCGGCAAGATGCCGCCTCTTGCACGTCCAGGATTTGTTAGATATTCATGGTTTGAGAGCCACTTCCAGACTCAGCCGGCTTTAGCTGAGGAGGTACCGATGACCCAGGAGGAGGTGGAGCAGTACGCCCGCGATTTCCTGATGTTTCTGCTGGGGACTACCATTTTCGCTGATCGGGCGAACACCGTGCCTCCCTGCTTGTCGAGTGCGATAGTGGACGTCACGCGGATTCTACGCTACGACTGGGGTGGCGCTGCCCTGGCCACCTTGTACGGATACATGAGCTCAGCCTCCCGTTGCAGCGGGCAATTGCTCGGAGGCTACTGGCGGGCTTGGGAGGTACATCTTCTTTTCTGTTTGACATTTCTGCTTTACATTTTCTGTACTCTGTACACTGCACACACTGCGGTCTGCTTCACGCTGACTGTATACTGCACACACGGCACACATATACTTTGTTTTACATCGATGACATCGCACACATCTGTACACTCTGCACAATACCTTTGCACAATTTACGCTTTACTACGTATTATATTTTATCTGATAAGCATACTGATATTTGCTCTGCAGTTGTGGGTCTACGCCTACTTTCTGAGACTCGCCCCAGTGCCAGACGTGGAGACCCCTCTTGGGGTGCCATTCTCCCGTCGCTTCGACGTTAGGTGTGTGCAGAGACCGCGGGAGTCTTTCATCTTCTTCCGCCGCTACTTTGACACCATCACCCCCGCAGAGGTATGTTCAACTTTAGAGTTTATTTAAACTTCGCTTTACACTGTATTTTCAATAACAGTAGATAACAAACTGCATGCCATTTACAAATCACCTGGCAGCCTTGGGCTCCATTGCCAGCCGTGATGCGGAAGCGATTTGCCAGTGTCGAGGAGACTGCACACTTCAGGATCTTGCTGGAGGGGCCCGTCTGTCGGGCTTGGTACCTGGGTGAGCGTTTCCTACACCAGACCCTGGGTTTTCCAGAGCAGATAGTCCCGATTCACCCTCCTGAGCATATGAGGGATACCGAGAGGTTCACCCCTGAGCAGATGGCTGACTACACGATCGACTGGGATGCGATACGCTTCAGAGGCATAGGTGACTACTTAGAGTACATCCGGACATATATCATGCGGCCTTTGAGCAGTGGCCGTTGAGCTGAGAGAGAGAGGCCTGCGGCGCCGGTAACTGGAGCAGGAGCAGGGGTGGGAGCGGGAGCACCGAGGGTGGCTCGGGTCCGCAGCAGAAGTGGAGCTCGGAGAGGGCGGGGGGCTAGTTGGCCAGCACTGCCCATGACGATGACATGCAGGGGGCGGGGTAGGACGACTTACCAGATCCCTATTGCTCCCCCTCCGACTGATCATGAGTTAGTTGGGTTCTATGGCTTGCCTCCGGTATGTACTATTGCATTTTGTATTCTGCACAGTCATTTCATTTCAATTCATTTGATATTCCACAGAATACTAAGACTTCCAACACTTTTACAGGCTTCCTTCGAGTATACTCGCCAATCCTTGGAGTTAACCGCTTCGGTGACGGGGATGCTTCAGCAGAGCCTCGATCTTTTGGCCATTTACAGTATTCCAGTATGTTCTTCTGACCACGGTCTCAAACCATACATAAACTGTTTCACATAATCTGATGCACAACTCAACACTTGATACACGGCCCTTACGGCGTCTGACACACTGTAGCCCACAGACTGTTCATAGCACTACTCACGGCATTCAGACACTGTACTCATACACTACATTCCACACTGATACACTGCTCACAGTATTCACACACTGTATTCATACACTGCATTCTGTAGCATACTGATGCATTTGCCATTTGTACTTTTCAGCTTCCCTTCCAGCTTCCTACTGTAGGAGGTGCTTCAGCTGGACCTTCCGCTCCTACCCGAGACGGCAGAGTATATCCCCGCACCAAAGCGGGGCGCACTCATATTGGGAGTAGCTCACGGGCACCAGTCCCCGATGACGACGAGTCCGAGGCCGAGGCAGAGACGGAGTCAGAGGCGGAGTCATCTGAGGAGGAGATCGGAGATGGCACTGACTCAGGCTCAGATGACGGCGCTGATGGCGATGCTCCTGGACCTTCGTCCAGGAAGAGGACGAGGACAGACCCCTAGGCCCGAGGCCGCTTGACATTGATCCAGATTTTTGTTGCTTTTCTTCTTCTTTTTTTTGTACTTTTCTTTTTTTTGCTGGTAGCTAGAGTACCTTGTACTACCGCAGGCAGGTTTTGTTTTCTCCAAAACTTTGTACTTGAAAAAGATGATGAAATGAAACAAAGCTTTTTATCTGAAAAAGTGTTACATTTTGGTACATTTTCATGCTTTGCATTGCATTACATCACATCACATAACAATGTAAATGGAATTGATCTTCTGTCTGAAAGTCAAACATTTGTATTGTAATAACCAGGTAATGAACCAGCTAACGACAAAACAACTCATACAACCCACTGCTTAGTCTGAACACTCGGCCCATACTCTGCTGGGAATTAATCTACATACAGGCCATAACACAGCGCTTGGTTCATTCTGCACGCGGCGGATCTTGAACAAACAGTCCAATCTGACAAGACGGAATACAAAGGTAGAATCGGCTGAAGTTGAAGCACACTCTGATGCTCCAAATATTCCCTTTCTTCTTTTGCTTCGCATAAATGTGGAGAATGGCACAGCACTCTGAGCACAGTATAGAAAAAAAAATTTGAAATTGAAAAAGGGTTTTTCAAATCGGGGTATTGAGCCTACAACTGAACACAGTAAAAAAGACTCAAACAGAAAGTACACAACCTAATCACAACGAGACACGTTCGGAAAAGATTCAAAACAAAAGTTGAGGTAAACAAAACAAAAGACACGACATACAGACGTGTTTACAAAAATGAGAAACCTTAAATCACGAGGAGCCAGTTCCTTTGGGCATTATTTCCAATCCTTTCTCATTTGTGATTCTCACATCACTTGGCCCTCAGGCTCGGTTTTTTCCTTAAAACCCTTTTGCTCACTTTTCTCTCGACTTACACCTCTCCATTCTTTAATCTCTCATTTTCCATCCCTTCCCAGGGTGGTTAGTAGATGAATAGAAAATTGTGGGTTCACGCCCAACACTATTAGCTCGCGGCTATTTCCTCCCGGGACGTCTAGTCGATGTTCCGGATGGAGTATCTTGATCCATTCCAATTTGTGCTTCGCACTTGACTTGATACCTCGTTGCTTGGAGGTTGTTGGGAGCTTCGACCCTTCTTGGACAACCGGTTGTGTCTTCTTCTGGCGAATAGAGTGCCCTTCTGGCAAGTATTGACAATCGGGGAAAAGACAGGGAGCCTGACTCAACTGTGCCCCTAGTTCATCATTTTGACCATTTTTTGTTTTGGCTCTCTACTAAAACAGTTTTGACCAATAGGAGAGTTAGATTAACATACTTGTTCGATTTTTGATTTGAAAATCATGCGAGTTAGGCTATAAGCACTGAAAATTTTCCTTTTTTGGGTCCAAGAAAATGGTCCAGTTTTGGAAAAGACGGAATAATTTTTGAGAAAATAGTCAACCTCAGTAAAAATTCTCAAAAATTATTTTTGCAAACGGTCAATGCTCAACGAGCGCGGAACTTACTCTCGAGATGCGCAACCTCGGATCGGAGGCAATGGAAAATTGCCCCTTGCTTGAAGAGCTGCACGACAACGGAAAGTTGCCCCTGGTTTGAATGGCGACTCATGGCAACGGAAAGTTGCCCCTTGTCTGGATGATGCCGCAGCATTTTGTAAACAGTCCTTATTAGTGATGATCACGACCGAACTCTCGGACATGAAGAAGACGAAGATGGTTAGAACCAATATATGGACACAATCACTTTGAAAGCGTTGGTGGCTGGACTTCAGAATGAAGTTGCCTACGTATCCCAAACATGGGAATTAAGCCTACGTAGTTCACGGTGTCACAACCGAACTATCGGATTCAGAGAAGGCAAGGATGATCAAAACCATTATATGGACTAAATTGCTTTGAAAGCGTTGGGGGCTGGATTTCAGGATGAAGTTGCCTACGTATCCCAAATATGGGAATCAAGCCTTATGTAGTTCCAGCTAAGGTACACTCGGGTATTTTAACCTTCACTTTTTTTTAGGCTCTAACTTTTGCCAAGGCCCCCGTTGCGGGATTTCGACCTTGCGAGCTTCTGTTTTTCTTTTCTTTTCAATTTTTTTCTTCTTTTTTTTCTTTTTGTATATATACTTCTTTTTTTTTTTTTGGCTCTAATTTTTGCCTGGGTCGCCCTTCTAGGTTTTCGGCCCAGCGAGCCTCTCAAAGGGTAAAAGTGTAACAAGTCCATGCCAAATGGTTTTAGGGTTTTGAAGCCATCCGTATCCAAGAGAGTGATTGTTGTTATTGATTTGCAAAAGGATTCATCTTTGGCTCTTCGAGTACATCGGACATTTTGCCCCTAGTTTAAGGGGTGCTTATGTTTTAGCTTCACAAGCTTCTTCAAGCGAGATCTGATCTTCTTGATCTAACTTTGGTGCCTCTTGTTCAAGGGCTGCTTCAAATTTGGCCACACAGGCCTCTCTTGATGATTGATCATTGAACGTTCTGAATGGGTTCAAGGTTTGAAAACAAATGGATTGAATCTTGAGGCTGAGAGCGATCCTAGGCTGCACAATCTCAAGAGCGATTCCATACAGGTCTTCACAGGACCGCGCAAAACATTTTGTTTTTGAAAGTTTTTGCGAAAGCGACAAATCGCTCGCGCTAAAGATAGTGTGGAACCAATCTGGATCAAGCCAGGGTCTTTCTCAGTACTCACGCTAACAAGCATGATTTCATTCATTAAAGGCTTAGCATGCCTCACTTTCTCTCAAATTGATCAAAGTTTTGTAAAACCCGAGGAATTCTTTCCTCTTTCCTCTTTCCTCTTCGTTTTCATCACCGCAGTGTTCAAAAAAAGTTTTGAAAAACTTAGGTCAATACAATGAGTTTAGAGCACAGAAGAGCAAGTGAGATGCTCCGCCGTTTCATTCAAATCCTCTGGCACAACTAGCTCAAAGTAGCAATAAGCACGGAAACATGATAGCCGCAGCTGTTTCATTCAGATTTCCTGGTTGCAACTGGCTCCACAATAGAGATAGACTCAAAAGAAAACAAAAACGGTGTTCGAGGCAACAACCCTGGAATCACCTAACATTCTATACAAGGGGACTAACTCGCTACAACAAGACAGACCCTTAAGCAAAAAGAACTGACTCAAGATGATGAGACAGACTTAAAAAAAAAAAACAAAGGACTGACTCGACACCCAAGCCAGAAATTATAAAACTAGCATTCGCAGATGCTCAAAAATGCGTGCCAGACGCCACATCCAAAATACGCCGAGGGTCGCCTGTAGGTGGTTCACTCCCTGATCACATACTCACAGTATCCTCAAAGTCCAACTTCAAGGTAATGTGAGACTTTCTTTGAGGTGGGTGGGAGGATAACCTCATTGTCGATCAAATCTTGCACTTTATGGCGGCGAAACAGATTATCGGTAGCGTGGTGGTTTCTTTGGTGGTACAAGCGACAAGGCAAGATCATGTGAGAGGGAGTTTTTTCGGGAGAGGCCGAGGCTCGAGGGGTTTAAGATGCCCTCTTTCGGCCAGGATTTGGAGTGCCTTAGATAACAGCATGTAGAGAGTGTGAAAGACCCTGCGCCCTCGGGGTAGGTACTTTGAAGTTTGAGAATTCTTGCTAGACACACTAGCGAAAGGGTCGGCAGGTACTGCCTTGACTTTCTGATATTTCCCAGGTGTAGAGTTGGAAGTGAAAAGAACTGTTCTGGCATGACAGGGCCTATCCCGATTTTTTGCCTGGCTTGAACTGCCTTCAGTTGGAGTGAGGAAGGCATCATCCACAGTCTTGGCCGCGACTACGAATACTTGTTGCTTATTCATCCCCCTAGCTTTCAAAGCCTTGACTGCCCATAGCAGTTGTTCAATGGGATCGACATCTGCCTTCATTTTGTTCTTACCTCTGGCCTCAGCCTGATCGAGGGCTTAGGTTGATGTTGACACGTCATTGCTATAACTCGAGACAACCTCAGGTTGGCTGAGCTCGATCACAATCCGTCCCAATAGCGGGGGCTCCTACGGTACAAAATTCCCGGCATATGGTGCAGCTGGTGGCAAAGCCGATATTCCGTAAGCGAGATCTGCCACAGACCTCTGGAGGTCACCAATCATCCCATCAATTCGAACGTAGTGGGCTCACGAGCCTAATACAACTGGGGTGCCCAGACCGGGTGCGCAACAGGCGACTTGGGTGGATGCGGTACTTCAACACTGGTCTCACTTTGCAGGGTGATTCCTTGATCTAATGCGGCTGTTATAACCACGATTTCCTCTAAATTCTGTGTCATGATAAGTCCGCTGATCTTGAACGGTGACTAACGGATCAGATATCTGCCTTGCCTCAGCGAGGGAGAACACTGGCTATTCTGTACTCGAATCTCTGAACTGAAAGAGAAAACATGTAGCATTTCAGCCCAAACGGAACAAACACAGGCGTAGCTGAACAGCTGTACTCTAATACTGATCACTGTTCCCCAAAATCACTGCCCCAAAACACTGAATCGGATACCCGCAGATATAACTGTTTCTCAAAAACACTGATACTGATGCCCGCAGGCCTGATGCTCAAACTCACAGACTGATATGTACGTTCCTGTAGAGATACACTCTAAAAGCACATAGCAAGTAAAAGAGAGCCAAAACACCCCTATGTTGGGGTATGGTTTCCCTGTCCTATTTTGTTAGGAGCTAGGGTTTCATTACGCACACAGCGGTTTCAAACAACCTATATCGGGTAAGCAACTTGTCCTAGTTTGGAATGGTCACTATGGATTTCGAATATGCACTAGGTCGAATGGTCGAAAACGGTGCCTCGGTAAAACCGGGATTTGTGTTCCCATACTGGCAAAGCCCGCAACCGGTTAGCCTTATGGCATGCTTTGACAAAGTCAAGCCTCCGGCAAACCGCTCAAGAATAGCAGATGGCCAACACGGTGTCCTAGGTGCACCAATGCACATGCAATGCAAAGAAACACATAAGTACAGTCAAAACAAGATATCACAAGTTCGAGTCAAGCTCTCTAATCTCCCCAGCGGAGTCGCCAGAAACTGTAGACGCGCCCCGTGTGAGGGCCTCAGTGCTACAGTTCGGACTCAAATTGTCACGGTTCTTAATCTGAACCAAAGAGTCCAAATCCGGCAAATCGTTTTGAGAAAAACAGATTTTTAGAAAAGAAGTGCCAAACATGGACTGCTTTGCCAGATACAGAGTCGCCACCTAAATATTTTTTAATGGGAGAATTTAGGAAACCCTGACTCGTTTGCCTAAGGCCACGTGTCCGTCATCACAAAAGTTTCCTCGGCTCGGGAACTTGGGTACGATTGGGGAAGGTCAGCTATGAGCACCCCCTCTCGCCCGATCCGAAGATCGGCCTCTACTAACCATGATATCTCGTTTTTGAAAACACATGCGTTCTTATTCCGATTAATTAGCTAGAATTACTATGTGATGTGCACAGCAAAACAAGTATAGACTAGATCGCCTAATTTGGAATAAAGCATTGCATATCCGTTTCGTTTAGGAAATGGTTTGAAATTTGCTACTCGCAAGTAGGCTAAAACACAGATTTCAACGAGTTGTTCCAACTCAAACAATCCAACCTTCACCCACAGGCATTCAAGCAGTTTATATCACATAAGTATCTAGCCACATGGTAAGCATGCTGTCATGTTAACATTCACACTCATGCAAGATGCTAAAGCATGAATACTTACATCGTACTCTGAGCCAAAACAAAGAACATGTTAGCAATCATGCATGATCCAAGTCCATGTTAAGTGGCTAATGCAACACATACAGAATGTCACTAGAATAGGCTTGGCTAATCCTAGGATGGCATGTGGGATGCAACAAGTAGCACGTATTCAAGTTAGATTTGGAATACTATGCTGTTAGCATGATGCGCCGAGCCCGGTGCATGCAATACTGATGAATGATGCACGCATACATAGCATAAGGATGCTAAATTAAACATGTCCTAATACTAACCATCAAAAGCAGGTAAGTAAAAGGGAGAAAGAAGTGGGGGTTGGAAGACATGCACACACGCACCCACACTTATTACAAATTTGCCCTCGCTCGGAGGGACCGAAAGAATAATACAATTTCAACTAACCTACAAGCTAATTAAATATTACAGACCAATTAAACTAGTTAAGCAAATTAACTAATCTAATAAAACAGTAAACAGCCTAAGGAAGAGGGCCCAATGCAATGCGTGCTCGGCTCTGCTCGGAAGTCCACTGCCATGCACAAGTTGCCTCTGCCCACACTGTTTTCCTTCTCTAATCATTGCAAAATTCCCAAGGTGCACTCTATGAATCCTGTGGGATACCACCGGCCAAGGGAAATGGTCACCGGCCAAAGGAAATGATCACCGGCCACTGGTTAAGCTATCGGCCACCAATTGTTGGTCGGTCGGCACTAAAGATGGCCGGCCGGCCAAATCTTCCTGAAGAATCCTGTTTTGACAGCAGCAGAGGGCAAAACAAGGCATAACAATGCATTTCAAGCCAATGTGTGCACCAACACATCCCTTATCATGTTTGTGACTCAAAGGGGGTATAGTCCTTGACTCTCGGACCACCAATCGCGCATTTCCATGCGTGATGGCCCAAGAAACCAAGTTATGCACTTTGATTTCAAATGAAATGCACATGAACAAATAAGGAGCTCAACCTCTATCATACTCAATTCAAGAGGCTAAGCATGCATGTCAATGCAATGCAACCTAGACATATGAGCTAGTATGCAACATGAGCAATGCGAACAATCATACAAGGCATGTGACAATCATGCTAACCAATAAGTATGCCAAATACAATGGGGATGTTCAAGCATGCAAGCAAGCATGTGACTTCATTCAATCATGCTACAACACATGGAGCAAACATGTTAAACAACCTAAACATGTAACAACACACAAGTATGCAACAACACACAAGGTGAACACGCAACATGCGAACTATGGACTTAAACTAATTTGGGCAGCTCTATACTAAGCCCAAAACAGTGGCCAACATGCTCAAGAATGAAGGCAAAATGACATGCAAACATGCATGCACACAAGGACCAACACTTAGGCATATAGAAACAACTCTCAAGCACACTTAAGAAGATGCAAACATGGACAAATGGTATGCATTATAAGCTCTAAAAATCATGTTAGAGGAGGTGCCAAACCAATCTACAATACAAGCTAGGCATGCCACCAAGCCCAAGGACTTAAACCATGGCCATATGACATATGAAGCAAATGACCAAAATGAACTAAAATAGTCCTAAATCATGCAAAAGTAAGTCCCAAAAACCATTTAGATGGCATCGAAATGATCTACTCCTAGAGGCATACACAATGGCACAAACATGGAGCAAGAAACACCAACCTTTTAAAGCATGAAAGGGGTATCAAATGCAAGCATATGAGCATATCATGAGGACTGAAATGACATGACAAGTGGTTCCAAACCACTGAAATGATGCAAGGACGGCATGCTAGAGGGGTCAATGCTTAAGGCATACAAGAGAGGTTACATGGTAGCTATACAAAGCAAAACATGGACAACCCAAATGACCCAAAACAGACCTCTAGCACATCAAAACAAGCATAAAAGCTTCACAAAGCTTGGCCAAAAACATGCTAGAACAAGGCTCAAAGCACAAAGCATGTTAAGACTAAAACATGGCATTACAAGACAAGTATGCAAGGCATGCAAGGTGTGTCTAAACCAAGTAAAAACAGAGCTATATTATGACATAATAAGCACGAATAACAGCTAGGACATGGCCAACATGAACCTAAATTAGATGCTCACACATGAGGCTTAAAAGGCCATTATTGAAGACAACAAGGAGAGGGGGGCGGCCCTCTCCTTCTTGGGACCTTAAGGCACCACCCTCACCACTGAAATCCTTGAAGATTTTAGTGGTGAGGAGGCCCAAACAAGGTGGTCCCGGAGCTCAACCGGAATAGCACAAATTGGGTCTAAACAAGCCCTAAGAGGGGTGAAACAACCCCAAACAACAAAACACTCTTAAACAACTATTTTAAGCAAGTAAAAAAAAAACTTTTATATGTTATATACTAAGCTCGAAAACAGGTGCATGGTAGGCAAAAAAGCTAAGAAAGAATGGGGAACAAAAGGAGTAAGTTCTTACCCTTGTTGACCCTCTTCCAGAATGATGCTCCAGCGGCTTCTTCAAGCTCAAAACCACCAAAAAATACCAAGAACAGCCTTCTGGTCCCTCAGCAACCAGGAGAAGGTGTAGGACTAGGTGTTTGTATGCAATAATAAGACTAAACACACACACAAGGCAAAAAGAGAGAGATATAGAGATGGAATAGATACAAACCCCAACCCTAATATCAGAGCTCCTCTGAAAATTTTGTAACCCTAATGGAGGGAGAAGATGTTCCCTCTTATTGAGCTCACTCTTGCAAAGCTTCTCAAGTAAGCTAGTCAAGAAGGAAATCCCCCCATACACGTGTATGGAGGGTAGCAAAGGTGTATGCCAGCTAGCATAGCTGGCATAAAAATATCTGCAAAAGCAGATGCACAATGGTCGGCCGGCCAAAAATGCAATTTGACCAAAATAGATGGCCGGTCGACTACAAAGCGTGCCGGTCGGCCAAACATTTGGCTGGTGGCAACAAACTAGTGGCCGGTGGCCTCAATGTATGGCCGGTGATGTGTGGAGATGGTCAACAAGCCATTCCCTGCCCTCAAAGGCAAAGCACAAGTGTTTGGTGCAAAACCAGACACAAAATAGTCGAGCCGAGAGATCCTGAGGCAAGGCGCGTCGCCAAGACCTCCGGGAACTCAAGACAAACACAAATAAGGATGATCACCGAGTGTTCAAGCGATGACGTCCAAGTCTTGAGGACGATCAAAAATGGGGTGTCTACAGGCCCTTTTTTGGGTCTATTATCAATGGATAACAATGCTAATTTTTGTGAATGGGCCTTTCAATTTTGAATGAGTCAATTTATTTTAAGTTAGTTTGAGTCTTCTTCAATTTTTTTTGGACTTAAAACATACCTAATATATTACACTAAATTATAATAGGAGGGGCCCCTTTTTTGGGTATATTTTGAGGGTTCCTAGGCCATGGCCTAGTGGGCCTATGCCCAGGGCCAGCCTTGGGCTCGGGGGGTTGAAAAACTCATTCTTAGAAAGTGATGCCATGGAAATAACATGTCTATGGAGGATTTTCATAAGCCATTAATGGCAAAAATAAATTTTAAAAAAAAAAAATAGCCCCATTTGTTAATGAATGATGAAAATTATTTCGCCAAAGAACATGTTCTTAGACCAAACGTGATTAAAGATGATGATCAATCCACTGTTGATGGATTTAAAATATTTGACATTATTGGAAATGTCAAAGCATTTGAATTTCCACTAATATATTATTAGAGATGGGATTGGGATTGATAGTGAGGTGGAACTCATTATCTTTGTGTTTGTTTTGAGAGATGGAGAGGTGATTCATAATCCCCTCTGGATTATGAATCCCTTTGGGGAGAGGATTCAAATAGGCCTTCAGCACTTGCTATTAGAAAAATAGTCCGGCAAACTATTTTTTTATTTTTTACATGTTGGGCATTTTTTTTTCAACATTAATGATTAATTTTTTATATATTTTTTATTAAGTAAAAATCATTGTTTTATTTTTTCTGAATTTTTTTAATTTTATTTTTTATGTGTTGGCCATTTTTTTTTGAACATTAATGTTAAATATTTTTGTATTTTTTATTTATTTTAGTATTTTATATAAAAATAATTTAACAATTCCTACACCAACAACTATCATCAAAACAAACACAATTTTACTTAATCCCCTCACTAACAAAAGGAAATATCATTTTTTCCCCCAAACTATCACGCATTTTTCACGTTGACCCTCATACTTTTATTTATTTCAATTTAGTACTTGAACTTTTCACAAATTGATCAATTAGACCCCTGCTGTCACCTTTCGTCCACAATTGGACGGAATGTGATGAGCTGTCCCCCTGAACTATCTTTTGGAGGGAATATAAGAGGGTTTCCCGCTATATACAACCTATCCCTTCTACTATATAACAAAGGCAAGTTCCCAAAAAAAAAAAAAATAGAGCATCTTTTTAGTAGTGAGATAATTAATACTACTTATATTAACTTTTATTAATGAAATATTTTTTTTTTAAAAATTAAAACTAAAAAAAATGACAAAATAATCATTTTTATATCATATAAGGGTAGAAAGGACAATTATACAATAAAAAACTATTTTACAGCTTATTAACCAAACACTACTCAGCTGTTTAAATCCATAATTTCACAGCCGCACCAAACAGGTTAACAGCTTATGTTCACAGCTATAAGTTATAATTTGTTAAGTTATAATCTATAATCACTTTTCCACAGCTCTACTAAACGGGGCCAATGTATCCATGAGTGACTATTTATAGGCAAACATTTGTAGGAAAAAATTACGTAATAACTACCATATACTTTCATCTCCCACACTTCACACTTCATGATCTTCCACTTCATCTCTATGTCTCCATAACTTCCTTTAACCTCCAATTCATACTCTATGTTCTCCATTTTATCATTCATCATCTTTTCACATGTGTTTAATGATTCATAACTTCTCATAACCTCCAAATGAGTAGGAAAGTGTCACACGTCCTACAATTATATAAATAATAATTAATAATAAAATTATTTACTTATGGTACCAACATTACCCCCGTAACTTTTTCGGAATGAGGAACCTCGAATTCATATACATCAATTTAGACCATATTTGGCAATTAATTAATGTATTCAAAGGGAGACACGCATTCGAATGTTCTTTTAACATGATTCAATTTTGTTAAAAAAATAACCAAAACCTTGCTATAAATGTGCTTACAACATATTTTTGAAGCTTTAAAAGAATAATGCTTAAAGATTATTGTTTTATTAGTCATTTCATCAAAATTAAATTTTAATGCAGCCCACAAATCCAAAATAGGTTTTGAACACTGAGGCCCCGTTTGTTTTTAGAGATAGAATGGAGGAAATTCATAGTGGAAGAAATATCATTTCCCCCTCCTCAAACTTCACGCGTTTTTCACGTTGACCCCTATACTTTGATTTATTTCAATTTAGTAGTTGAACTTTTCACAATTTGATCAATTAGACCCCTGTCGTCACCTTCCATCCACAATTGGATGGAATGTGATGAGCTGTCCAACTAAATTATCTTTTAGAGGGAATATAAGAGGGTTTCCTTAAAAAATAAGTTGGTGTGATAGACAGTTCAACTAGGGCTTCATTGGGATCAAAATCGATTTTAGGGTTTTGAAATTCCTTACTCGAAATCGAAATCAAAGTTCATCATTGTACGAAGGGTACGAACTAACATTGAATCATGGGTTGGGTTCGAAAAGAGAAGGATGGCAAGTGAAGGAATGGACCAAATATTTATGGTATTTACTTTTAATATTTGTTTAATTTTGAAGCTAATGTTTATGAAATCGATTTCTGATATAATATTATTTTGATTTGACATTTTTTAGAATACATCTTTGTTTGTTTTTCTTTCAAAAGGATTTGTTTAATTGTAATTGTTTTACTTGAATAATGTAATACTTGATTAGTTTTAGTTTATTTAGTTCTTAACAGAAACTCATTTATTATGTAATGCTTATTAAAAATCAATTTACCAAGAATACAAACAAGGTTTTTTTTTTATAAATGTATTCATACATGGATTTCTTCAATTGGAACTGTCTTATGGTAATCGTAGGTGTTGGAAATAATGGTTTTATAGGCTTATTTTGAGCTAACTTTGAGCCCAAATTTGAGTAGGGCCCACATGTCTTTTGGGATGGGTCCAAAGATGTGACATGTTCCTTGCCGCGTGGCAAATCACACGGTGAAGATGGTTCGTCAAAACCATTTATGAGTGAATAGAAAGTTGACGTCGTATTCGGACTCATGGAATGAACAATTAAAGAATAAAATGTGAGTTTCCTTGTAAGGCTTGTCCCACATTGGAAACTTAAGAGAACTTATGTGTGTATATGAGTTCTAGACAGCAACACTTGGGTTGGGCCCCAAGGGCATCTCAAGTGTATAGAAATGAGGAGTTACGGACAAAATGGGCCTTAGCATAAACCGCCATGCGCGCGCGCGCCGATCGGCCGGGTGGTTGAGCCGTGCCGGATGCGGGTGTGGGTCGGATCGATTCTAATATTAATTTTTTGGACAAAATTTATTTGAATTTTTTTCAAAAATTCTTGCGAAAAATTTATTTTTTCTAAACAAAATTAATTCAAATTTGAATTTAATTTTTTTATGTCCAAAAACAGTGATCCTCTGGTCCATTTCTAGTGGTCCAGAAAGTTCAAACAAGTTGAACCGGTCTAGCAGGTGCAAACAGTCCACACATGTTTAGTTTGAAGTTTGTATTTGTTCATTTGAAACTATATCTGTTCAGTTTCAAATCTGTACCTATTTGGTTAATTTCATACCTGTTCGGAATTTCTGAATAGTCACCATTTGTCCTATAAATAGAAGTGTCATTCCAGTAGATTTTCACAATCACAAACATCCAGAAAAATTATTCTCTTCCTGATTTTGCTTTTGCGAATTGTCATTCTTCATATTAGTTTTAGGGAAAATTCAGAGAGTATAGAACACATGTTTGGTTCACCGTACAAATTGTTTTGAGTGCTACTACAATTTGTGTAGTGTAATAACGCAATCCTTGTATCTGTTTCTGGTATATTTTTTTTTCAATTCCTTATTCTGAGCATTTAAATGCTTACTGTGAAGTTGTATGTGAAATTGAGTTTCATTAAGGGAATCCTATGATTATGGATGTATATCTGTATGATAAGAAAATATCTGTCACAATTACGGTGTTTGGATCTGAAATTAAGAGCTTTAGGAGTGTAATCATCTGAAATTGACCTTATATGTGGGATCAGCATAATTTTTAAGTCATAATAAGCATTCTTGTAGAAATTTGGTTTGGAACAATTAAATTGATTAATTTTTGTCCTATTTAACTTTTTCCTTTTATATTATATATATATGTACCTCTTGTATATGGAACTTAGAACATGACTTCAAATATATCTCCTGAGAGAAGACAATTAGAGAAGGAAAGAAAGGGTTTGAAAGGAAGAAACTCATCAAGAAGAAAGATTGGGAGATAGAGAGGGATGGTAGAGTTAAAGCTTAAGGTATGTATTTTTGGCTTGAATTAAGTCCTCTCTTGAGGTTAAGTAAGAGATTTTCTTTGATGCTTATGTTGTCTTTGCATATTTGAACTCATTTAGGGATTTGAATGAATCTATATATGTTTGGGAACTATATGGTAGGGATTTAAAGTGTTTAATTTATATTTATAAATTGCAAAGTATTGAGGAATCAAGTCATTTTGAGATTGTTGGATGTTTGAGATATCTTTGTACATGATTTTTGAACCATGTTTCATCAATTAAAGAACCTGTTTTGAGCCTTGAAAAAGTGTACCAAAATTTGGGTTTTTGTTGAATTTTCGAATTGCAATCTGCCTGAATCGCCACACGTGCGGGGATCACTGCCGTACATGCGGGAAGCCTTGCCGCACATGCCGGGCTCATAGCCGCACGTGCAGCCCAAACTATAAAATTTTGTTCACTCCGTTTTGCGTGCTTAACCCTCTGGAATTTTTTGAAATATGTGTTTGATGTCCCTAAGATGCCTGTAAATTCGTTCGAAGTAAATGATGTAGGAAATAATGAAAGAAAGAAAAAGAGAACTAATGTATACGTTATGCACATGTGTAGGTCATAACCCAGGAGGGCAAGCGCTCCGCTATGGCATTGTGAGTAGTAGTACTATAATCGCACATTTCTTTACCGTTAATAACCTTCACAAGTAGTTATGTTACGTTAACATTATGTTGATGGGAAAGTGGTGTAAAGTTATGTGAACGTTAAAAGATTTTGGGCATACATCGGTATGACTCTGAACCCACTCAGTATTCCAGTTACGGTTAATGGTTATCATTAATGTGCTATAACCCGTAAATCACCTACGAACTCCATATAAGAATTATATACGAATTTTGATACTATGCAATTAGTTAACGGGAAGAAATTATGAATGTAATTCCCATTTATTGGGAACATGATATTTGAACGGGAATATGATGTTTTGAATGACCTATTATGAACTTCTACAGTTTTATTTGGTTCAACACACGTTTATGGCATAGATATCTACCCAGAGTGGATCATCAGAATGAATAATTAGGTAAGACCACGGATTGTTTAATATGTTAATAACTGCCAAGAATTATGATAAACATAGGATTGACTTACGAATGACTCAACCTAAAGACAGAATGAAATGTCAATGTCATTGTCATGTAACTCACATTGTGATGTAATACATTATGATGTAAACTATTATGTCTTTATGAAGTGTACTGCAATGACTTGATACAACAAGAAATGCTCTATTTTATGAATGATTGTCTATATCTATATAAGTTTTCATGGCATCCTTAGCACAAGGCCCTTACCCGGGGGTATGTTTATGCTTCAAGCCTAATTTAAATATGTATGCGTCTATTTCTGTTTATCTATTCCGTTTATTTTATGTTATGACATGATATGGATTGACCGGTTTTTAAGACCTAATGATTTCGGATATGGAACAAAGTGTTGTACGGAACTAAGTGCTGCTATGCGAGTCACCTTTGGAATCTGTGCGAGCCACCTATTGAGTCCATACATATATGAATGAGGCCTATGGCCGTTCTGTGAAAGTTATGAGGCTTAACACCGTTCTGTGCAAGTTATGAGGCCTATGGCCGTTATGTGAAAGTTATGAGGCTTGAAGCCTTTCTGTGGAAGTTATGAGGCCTATGGTCATTTTGTAAGATCTGTTAGTATGAAGCAAAGTGCTGTACGGAACTAAGTGCTGCAATGCGAGTCACCTTTAGAATCCGTGTAAGCCACCACTTGAGTTTATACATTCTGACAAGGGCTTAATGCCATTCTGATAAGGGCTTAATGCCGTTCTGTTAAGGGCCAATTGTGAAGTTATGAACCTATGAGGCCGAGGGCCAATTTGTGAATATGAGTACAAAAGCAGATTAACTACTTGTCTCTTACATTATATATATGCATTGCTCTATCTTATAATGCAAGTTGAACATTGAGTTATTTAAGTGCTATTATTCGCTGAGATTGTCTCACTCTGTATTTTGTTTGATTCTGTAGGTAATAAATAAATCTGGAGGTCAGCCATAACCCTCGATGCTCGTCCCTCTTTGTCAGCCTCTGTATGACCAAGCAATTGGGTGAAGCCTACCTGTTTTTATGAAGTATACTAAGTTTTGACTTGTACTCTGATTGTCTATAATATGTAGAAATTTCCAATGTTTTTGTTATTCGCCCAAGCAAGGGGCGGGGTTGTATATATAAATATGTATCATCTAATGCACTGTTCGTGATCCTGGCATGATAGTGGTCGCTCAATGGATGTAGTTTCTTTCTATTTCATGCTATTTTATAATATTTAATGCTTCCGTTCAGGCCCCATATGTAGGTATATCGAATTTTATGTCCGTTTTTGAAGTGGTCATGCCCAAACTTCTAGGGGCGAGTTTGGGGTGTGACATGTAGATCATTGTATCTTGAGAGATAGATTCCATTCATTCGTAAGCACCGAAGCAGGGCGACTCTGTCTTAAGGACAGAGTGTCATACACTCAACTTAATCGTTTTTATTACTTATTCATTTCGGTAAAATAAATTCAGTAAGTAATTTATTTATTTATTAATTTTTTTGGTTTCACATTATTTATTTTACATAGAAGATTGATCCAACAATCTTAAGACATATTCAAGTTATTCTGTTTATACATAATTTTTCGTTTATTTTCTTTTCTCTTTCTTCTTCTTACAGAAATTATTTTCCGCGGTTTTACAAAATAATATTCTGGTTGGAAAAACAAATAGTAGTACTATACTGTTTATTTTCTTTGACAACTAGTAGTAATATATTGGTAGTCATTAACAATTTAGAATATTTATTTGTGAAGTTGATTAGAAATTAATTTTTGTTTTTAGAAATAATTTGTGAGTTTTCATTAATTAAATTCTATTTCAGTATTTTAATTTTTGAAGTGTTACAAAAATTTAATTTTCTATGTGGAATTAATTTGTTTAAATAAAATTTTATTTTATTTTCAAATTAATTAGAAATAAAAGTTGCAATTCTTATTTCTTTTATTTTTACAGAATTTAATTATGTGATTTTGATTTAAATTTTCTATGTAGTATAAAATTTTAATTATAATTTTGTTTTATAATTTAGAATTCATGGCTACTAAAACTGGTCAAACTAATGCTCAAACAAGTACTAATCTGGTGGCTACAATTGCTCCAACCCTTCCTCATGTTATGACTGTGCCAATCAATCATGGTGAAAGGCCAGAGAAGTTCTTAGGAACTGATTTTAAAAGATGGCAGTAGAAAATGCTGTTCTATCTTACTACTTTGAACTTGGCACGTTTTCTCCATGAAAATGCTCTTACTCTGAAAGAGGATGAAACCGACTGACAAGTGATTACTACAGTCAATACTGGAAACATGCTAATTTCCTTTGCCAAAACTACATCTTGAACGGACTTGACAACATATTATACAACATCTACAATCCTATCAAGATGGCAAAGTAACTTTGAGAGTCTTTGGAGAAAAAAATACAAGATAGAAAATGCTAGCTCGAAGAAGTTCATAGTAGGCAAATTTCTGGACTTTGTGATGGTTGATTCTAAGACTGTGATCAGCCCAGTTCAAGATCTCTAACTCATTCTACATGACATTCATGTAGAAGGTATGTCTCTCAGTGAATCCTTTTAAGTTATTGCCTTAATTGAAAAATTACCACAAAGCTGGAAGGAATTCAAGAACTATTTCAAACACAAGTGCAAAGAAATGACTTTAGAGGAATTAATTGTGCGTTTGAGGATTGAGGAGGACAACAACAATTTTGAGAAGCGGGCTGGTAAGCATCCAATGGAGTTTAAGGCAAATGTGGTGGAACATACTCTAAAAGCAAAGAAACATAAGTATTATGGAGAAAATTTCACACAAGGCTCTAAAGAAGAGGAAACTAAGAAGTACAAGTTTAATGGCAAATGTTACATCTATGACAAAAAGGGACATCGGGCCAAAGATTGTTATAGCAAACGCAAAGGCAAAAGAAGATCAAGCAAGAAGTCTGCTCAAGCTAATATGATTGAAGTGGACAAAATTTTTAATGGTGTAGATGATATAAATCTTTCTACAATTATTTTTTAGGCAAATCTTGTCGAAAATCCTAAAGAATGGTGGGTGGACATTGGTGCAACTCGCCACATCTGTGCCGACAAAAAGATATTCACATCTTATTCTATAGTGGACAATGATGAACAACTTTTCATGGGCAACTCCTCGACTTCTAAAGTTGAAGCACAAGGAAATATTATTTTGAAGATGACATCTGGAAAGAAACTCACTCTCAACAATGTGGTGCATGTATCGGACATTCGTAAGAATCTAGTCTCTGGATTTCTATTGTCACGCCCCACTTTGTTATTACTCGAAATCATTACCAAATTCATTAGTTTAATTCAATATTAGAGATAATATGCGGAAAAAAAAACTCTTTGGTTAAACAAATGGAAATAAATAACGATTCTCTCATTCGTATGCAAATTATATACAACATGAGCACACTAAATAAATTGCCCTTGGGCTTACATCATTAAAAAAGTCAAGAAGAAGGGAATAACCCTTTTACATAAATGGCATTCCGCCAACACAAAAGAGGCCCCGTGGCCAACAAATAAGAAGATCCAAAACCTTGTAGCACATCCTGGCTATCACCTGAAAAAAGATTCAACAATGTGGGATGAACATATAGTCCAGTAGGGATCTCAACATGATCCTCAACAATAACAACTTACAGATAGCTATGATCATGAATGCCCAATCTCATACTAGAATAGTAATGTGACAGTTTATACAAAATATATATAAGTATGAACTTTCCATTTCATTCAACGCTATAAGCGGTTCACCTTTCTTTCCTTTTCATTACCCATTTTTCAAACTTTCATGACTATATTTTAGAAAAAAACAATTTCACCAAGCCCATTATTCTTCCCCTATTTTCCGTACTTACAACAAAATGACCTTTTTTGAAAACATGTTCACAAATACCCCATTTTCCTTCACACTTTCCAAAATCTCAAAATGGCATTTTGGTTTGTTCCCAACACATTCATATCATTACATGCATGCCTTAAATAAAAGGGAAATAACAAATCATCAACTTGTATATAATCCACAAATGTTTCAAGTAATCATCGCAACCCATAACATACTCAGATACACTAACGATAACAATTAAAACTCTGCTCTACCGGCTATATGCACAGTAAGCTAAGGATATGCCAAAGCGATAAACAAGATAATAACTCATTTTAAACATTTCATACCTCATAATAGATACACATTTTAGTACTGTATCAATCTCAGACAAAAACACTTTCATACTTCACAAATGATACACATTTTGGTGTTGTATCAATATCAAACAAAAACACTTTTATACTTCACAAATGATACACATTGTAGTGCTGTATTAATGTCAAACAGTTTCCGGTTTAGAGGTCCATCCCCCATCTTCGCCTAAACTGTGGAGTACATCCCCTATCTCCTCCCACACAACACAATGTATATAAACAATTTCATATACATAATCAATCAATACAACAAACTATAAATAACAAGTGTAATACATACACATAAACTATTCAATAATGTTTAATCAACATAAGTGTAATGCATACGTCACAATTCAACACAACAATGTCATCCTCCACCGATGACCAAGGACAAAACCTCTAGATGCATGTGTTTAGTACACCGAATAAAAGAGACTCAACTCTCAAGCAAACCTTAAACCCAACAACAACACTAGTACGATAGGTAAGGATAAAACCCCCAAATGTGTGTATTCAACACTCATGATACAATAGTTCAATTCTCAAATTTATTTTCTGAGACTCATATAGAGTTAACATTTCATTTACCATTTTCAAGATCAAGTTTCATTTTTTTTTCCAAGTCAACATGTTCCATCACTTATTCCAAAAACACTTTTCCCTTTTTACAAAACCAATTACATTCTCTTCATTTTACAAAATCAATTCCATGGATAATAAGCCATAACCCAACTTGATTCAATACGTTCATTTCAAAATAACCCCAATACCATAATTATTCCTAACACCTTCTACACAACTCATATTAACCATAGAAATTTACCAACATTGTTCAACCATAAACCCTTTTTATTTTACCAAATCAAAATATAATTTAGGGCTTTCTCTTCTTTCAACAATAACATGCTAATTTTATACTCTAATTAGTCCAAACCACAGTTAATGATAACAAAACCATTCTCAAACAACCAACCCTAGGTTCCCCTCATGATTTTCAAACAAATCCAACACGGATATGATTTTCATGCAATACAAAACTACCACATGTCTATCTATAGACGGAGTATTGAAAAAGAACAAGGAAATCCCTACCTCAAATGGAGAGACCAAATGGAGAAGATGAAGGCCAAAAACCAAAGTGCTCCAAATTGCCAAACTTTCAGATTAAAATGAAGCCCTCAACCCACTCTACCTTTCTTACAAAGGACTTAGTATAGATTTACACTAGAGGGAGATGAAAACCAAGAGAGAAGGTGTGTAGGGAGAGAGAGAAACTCTCAAGTTATTCATTCAATGAACTTCATTAAATTGATTAATGTATCTCATACATTCATGATACATAATGCATCCTCTATATTAATGAATTCATTATATAAATTAATGTATCTTACATATTCATAATAGATACATAATGCATCTCTAAGATTCATTCAAAATAAATCCATCACATTCAATGTATTAGCATTAGTCTTCTATACATTGTATATATACAAAGAGTAAAGGATGGAAACAGGAATAAGACAACAACACATCTATGGAACCGAGTTCGGAATACAATTAAAAAAAAATGAAGGAAAAACCGGGATCGCTATATCTATTAAGTAAAAAAGGGTTTTGGTTAGTGTTTAAGAGTGATAAGTTTGTACTTACTAAGAATGGGATGTATGTAAGAAAATGTTAAATGTCTAATGGCCTTTTCAAAATGAATGTAATGACAGTTGTATCATCTGTTATTAATAAAAATACATCTTCTTCTTACTTGCTTGAGTCTTCAAATTTGTGACATGGTAGATTAGGACATATTAATTATAAATCTTTGTGTAGATTAATTAATATGAAATGTTTACCTAAATTTGACATTGATTTAAATCATAAATGTGAAATTTATATTGAGGCAAAATTAACTAAAGCTCCTTTCCATTCAATTGAAAAAAATACGGAATCACTTGAATTAATTCATAGTAACATTTGTGATTTTAAATCAATTCAAACTAGAGGTGGGAAAAAATATTTTATCACTTTCATAAATGACTATACTACATATAGTTATGTTTATTTAATTCGAACCAAGGATGAAGCTTTGGAAACTTTCATTCAATACAAGAATGAAGTTAAAAATCAACTTGGTAAGAAAATTAAAAAACTTAGAAGTGATAGAGGTGGTGAATATGAATTACCATTTGGTGAGTTTTGTAAAGAACATGGAATAATTCATCAAACCACCGCTCCTTACTCACCTTAGCAAAATGGAATTGCTGGAAAAAAAAAAAAGGACTTTAAAAGAAATGATGAATGTCATGTTAATAAGTTATGGATTAGCTCAGAACTTGTGGGGGAAAGCAATATTCTCTGCTAATTATATTCTAAACAAAGTACCCTGGAAAAAAATGAATCAAACATCTTATGAAATGTGACATGGGAGAATATCATCCTACAAATACTTAAAAGTGTGCGGTGTTTGGTTAAAGTGGCTATTCCTAGTCTTAAAAACACTAAAATAGGTCCTAAAACTTTTGATGACATTTTCATTGGTTATGCCATGAATAGTAATGCATATCGATTTTTGATTCATAAGTCAAAACATTCCGAAATGCATCTAAATACTATTATTGAATCTAGGAAAGCGTCTTTCTTTGAACATGTGTTTCAAAATAAAATTGGACAAGAGACTAGTACTAACAAAAGATCTTATGATGCTATTACTAGTCAGGATCAAGAACATGATCAAGAACAAGAGCAAGAGCTAAATCAAAATGATGAGGAGGAACCTAGGTGTAGTAAATGTGCTAGAACCTCAAAATCTTTTGGTCCAGATTTTCCAACATTTTTGTTAGAAAATGAGCCTTTAACTTTTAAAGAAGTTATGTCCAGTCTTGAGGCTCCTTTATGGAAAGAAGCTGTAAATAGTGAAGTTGAATCCGTCCTGCAAAATCACCCTTGGGAATTGGTGGATTTGCCACAAGGTTGTAAACCTCATGGGTACAAGTGGATTTTCAAAAGAAAAATGAAAGTGGATGGATCAATTGACAAATACGAAGCAAGACTTGTGGTTAAAAGATATAGACAAAAAGAAGGTCTTGACTACTTTGACACATATTCACCAGTTATTAGAATAACATCCATGAGAATGCTGATTGTCATTGTATCCTTGTACAATCTAAAAATTCATCAAATGGATGTGAAAACCACTTTCTTAAATGGTGAGTTAGATGAAGAAATTTACATGGAACAACCAGAAGAATTTTCTGTTCCAAGAAAAGAAAAGAAAAGAAAGTGTGTAAATTAGTTAAATCGTTATATGGTTTAAAACAAGCGCCAAAGCAATGGCATGAGAAATTTGACAAGGCAATGATGTCAAATGGATTTAAAATTAATAAATGTGACAAATGTGTTTATATTAAAAACACAAACAATGGTTATGTTATAGTATGTCTTTATGTGGATGATATACTCATTATAGGTAGTAATAATGATATGATTAAAACTACCAAGAAAATGTTGAATAAACATTTTGACATGAAGGATATGGGGATTGCTGATATAATTCTTGGTATGCAAATTACCAAAACATCAGAAGGTTATGCTTTGTCACAATCACATTACATTGAGAAAATGCTTGACAAATTCAGCAAAGATGATAATCATCTTGCTAGAACACCTGTGGATGTTAATTTGTTTCTTTCTAAGAATGTACAAGAAAGTATTTCTCAATTAGAGTATGCCCAAATTATTAGAAGCTTAATATACTTGATGAACTGGACTCGCCCTGATATAGCTTATGTAGTAAGTAAATTAAGTAGATATACGAATAATCCGATAGTAGAACACTAGAAAGTTATTATAAGGGTTCTAAGATATCTCCGATTTACTCGTAACATTGGGCTTAATTATACTAGATATCCAGTAGTACTTGAAGGATACTGTTATAGAAACTGGATATCGGATACTAGAGACTCAAAATCCACCAGTGGGTATGTCTTTACTCTTGGTGGGGTGGCTGTATCGTGGAAATCTTTAAAACAAACTTGCATTGCTAGATCTACTATGGAATCAGAATTTATAGCTTTAGATAAACCTGGCGAATAAGCAGAATGGCGTCGTCACTTCCTTGAAGATATTCCAATGTGGCTAAAACCAGTGCTTTCCATATGCATACATTGTGATAGTCAATTAGCAATAGGTAGAGCACAAAGTCATATATAAACCGGTAAGTCATGACACATTCGTCGTCGACATAACACCATGAGACAACTACTCTCTAATGGAATTATTTTCATTGAATATGTGAAGTCTAAAGACAACATAGCAAATCTACTAACCAAAGGGTTAGCAAGAGAGTTAGTTGAGAATTCCTCGAGAAGAATGGGACTTAAGCCTATTAAATAAGAGTTATCATAATGGCAACCCAACCTAGTTAATTAGAGATCCCAAGATCTAGGTTCAAAGGAACAACTGAGTTGTGTATGACTCATAAGGATCACTAAGGAGTCAAACTCCTACCCATTTCTATGATGAAATAGTGATGTCTACAGCATTTTAGGTTAAGTAAATACTTTTAATGCTTCTTATATCTAGGAATACCTAGTGGAGTATGGCAGGATACTTTTTATAAGAATCACCTATATGAGTGTGAATTAGGCCGGTTATATGAGATTTGTGAAAGGCTACAATTCTTTAGAGTATTCATGAAAGACCAAGTTGTTCAGGGCCAAAATAAACACAATAATGAGAACTAAATTGTGTCTGGTTGTAACAACCCCGACCTCTGCTTAACATGCAATCCATGATTAAGGATGCTTAATAGGTAATTAAAGTGAAATTTTGCATTCATTACGTGTGTTATGTGTTATATGAGTTTCTATCTGTTCTGTGTAAGAACATCTGTCTTTGATTTTGTTCTATTCTGTAAATTGAAGGCCTTTTTGGCATCCGATCATGAAATTGACTTGGTTTTTGTGTTCATTGGAATTTTTAGAATTTTATGGTAGGTTTAATTAAAATTCGGTTCGAAACGATTAAATTAGAAGAATTAATGCTCAATTAAGCCTAATTAATGAATTTCTTAATCCAAGCCTATATAGGGCACCTTTTATATCTCCACTCATTCTTTTCTTTCATTTTAACACATCCTTGAGCTAACACACACACACACAAACATGAGAGAGAGTGATTAAGCAGGAGATTGAACTTAACCAAGGGATTTGCTAGGAAGAGGAAGAATTGAACTTAGAGATTTAAGAATCAATCCTCTAACTCTCATATTGGGAAGTCTAGGTAAGAATTCAACCTTTAGATTGTACGATATGATGTGCAGGACTTGAGCTCTAAAGAATTAAGTTGGTTGATACAAGAATTAAGTTAGAATTGAAGAGAATTGAACCATACCATGCATGCATGCTCATTTCATCACAATTTGATATTGTTTTCAAAGAATTTCCTCTTGCATGTCCTTACCTTGATCTTTTTCTAAGAATTCAACATATTTTTGAGTTAGACACCTCATTGGATCATGTTTTGAAAGCTTTGAACTTGCACCTTTACATGCATGATATATAATGATATGTTGTCACAATTTCAAGGTTGAGTTTAAAACAATTAACAAAGATTTTGGACTTAATTTTGTGAAATGATTTAGACTTCACCATGTTTTGTCTATTTACAAGTATTTCCTCAAGTTTCCTCAAGTTTTTGGTCCAAAAGACCTTGATTTGCAACTTTGAAACTGAGTTTTACACCTGGCAGAGCAATTTGGAAATTCTAGATTCTGCCTTTCCGCTCGAGCGACGAATCTTGTGCTCGAGCGACGAATCTTGTGCTCGAGCGACCACTCTATATTTTGCACTTCCGCTCGAGCGACCAGAAGTTCGCTCGAGCGTGAAATGTATGCTCCTAGAAGTTTACCATTTTTGCAGACCGCTCGAGCGACAAGAGTTGTGCTCGAACGAGGACCTGAATCTCACGCTCGAGTGACTGTCGAGCGTGAAAATCACACAACTAGTACTTTTTCAAAGTTTGTAGATTGGTCGAGCTAAGGAAGTTGCGCTCGAGCGTACCCTCACATGTGTGCATGTCTGCGCGAAGGAAGTTGCACTCGAACGGGACCTCTGTTTTCAGCAAGTTTTGTAAAATATGTTCAAGTGCATTTTGGCATCCACGTTGCATCAAAGGAATTTCCAGGCCATGATTAAGACTTAAGAGATTAAGATTTAGAAACACACTAAGAAAGAAACGAAAGAAATTATGTACCAACCGAATATGTGTTTCATTATGTGTTTCTACTATGTGTGTGTAGGTCATATACCACAAGTTATTTGATTTGTTTGTTCTTCAAGTGGAGCCATCTGTGAGTAATAACTTTGTAAAGTTATTTTCACATTAAAATATTTTCTTATATGATATGACAAGAAATGATTTGCTTTCTGAAATGCTATGTTCTATATCAATAAATGAATGTCCAAATTTTAACAAGTATGCGTGGCTTCCTTAGCACAAGGCCCTTTCCCGAGGGTAATAATACCGTGGTCTACAAACACAAGGCCCTTACTTGGGGGTAATAATACCGTGGTCTACAAGTACATGGCACTTGCCCGGAGGTAACAATACCGTGGTTTCATGGCCCTTACCGGGGGTAATAATACCGTGGCCCAAATATATTACAAGTACCCGGTACTGGAGGTTCCTTATGGAACTAACAAGCATGATAACGCTAATGGATGTACCATGTATGATTAAGCATGAACTCTGATTTTTGTATGTAGTTTAAACAAGAATATGAATATATATCTGTTTTTGATATAAATTCTGATTTCTGGAACTGTTATGGACATCGTTCATTTAAACTCTTTACTCTGTTATTATTCACTAGGTTCCCGCTAACTATTTATTTTATGTATATAGGTGAGCAAATGCGTAACCAGGCCTAAGTTGCTGCCTGGAGTGTTTTTGGAGTCAGCCAACCACTGTGCCTCCCGAGGAGGTTTCCTTTTGAGAAGTCAAGCTCTGTGAACCTCATGAAGATGTTTTTGTTGGTTGTTTTTCTTATTTGTACACTAGGCTAAGTCCCTCATGACATTATGTATGGTGATACAAGTCTTATGGAAATTTGATATTATCTAAGTTTAAACTTATTTGTCTCATGTATGTCTTCATAACTCAATGAACCTTGTATTTGTATGATTGCTTCCGCAACCCTTTATATTTTGTTATTCTGTTAAGAGGCCTTTGGTAATCCCAAGATTACTGGCCGGTTACATCGCTAAACCTTAAGAGGTGGGTTTGGGTCGTGACAATAGTGATATATTGTGTGAGTTCTATTGTCTTGGTTTATAAAAGCGGCTGAATTGTTCAAGATATCATGTTCATTGGTTAGCTAGTAAATCCGAAAGTGTATCACAATGGAAGGTTCAAAGCCAAAACCTACTTATCCTTTGTAGAATATTTTCAATTTCTTTAATCTCTGTACTTTAGTTCATATTGTTGCATATTCTTTCCGTCAAATTCCATTCATGTGGGGGATTGTTGGAAATAATGGTTTTATAGGCTTATTTTGGGCCAACTTTGAGCCCAAATTTGAGTAGGGCCCACACGTCTTTTGGGGTGGGTCCAATGAGGTCTCGTTCTTCTTGCCGCATGGCAAGTCACACGATGAAGACGGTTCGTTAAAACCATTTATGAGTGAATGGGAAGTTGACATCATTTTCGGGTTCGTGGAATAGACAATTAAAGAATAAAATGTGGGTTTCCTTATAAGGTTTGTCCCACATTGGAAACTTAAGAAAACTTATGTGTGTGTATAAGTTCTAGGTGGCAACACTTGGGTTGGGCCCCAAATAGCACTCCAAGTTTGTAGAAGAGAGGAGTTATGGACAAAGTGGGTCTTAGCACAAACCACCACATGCGCGCGCTCCGTTGCCATCGTCTGTCTGACCGGCCGGCCGAGCTGAGCTGTATCGGGCGTAGGTATGGGTGTGGGTCGGGTCGATTCTAATATTAATTTTTTGGACAAAATTTATTTGAACTTTTTTCAAAAAATTTTATGGGAAATTTATTTTTTCTAAACAAAATTAATTCAAATTTGAATTTAATTTTTTTCTGTCCAAAAACAGTGCTCCTCCAGTCCATTTCCAGCAGTCTAGAAAGTTCAAACGGGTTGAACCGGTCTAGAAGGTGCAAACAATCCGTACCTTTCAATTTGAAGTTTGTATCTGTTCATTTCAAACTGTATCTGTTCAGTTTCAAATATGTATCTGTTCGGTTAATTTCATCCATGTTCGGAATTTCTGACCAGTCATCATTTGTCCTATAAATAGAAGTCTCATTCCAGCAAATTTTCACAACCACTAACATCCAAAAAAATTATTCTCTTCCCAATTTTGCTTTTGTGCATTGTTATTCAGAGAGTATAGAACACATGTTTGGTTTATCGTACAAATTATTTGCAGTGCTACTACAATTTGTGTAGATCATTGTATCTTGGGAGATAGACGTCATTCATCTGTAAGTATCGAAGCGAAGCGAATCTGTCTTAAGGACAGAGTGTCACACACTTGATTTGATTGTTTTTATTACTTGTTCATTTCGGCAAGATAAATTCAGTAAGTAATTTATTTTTATTTGTTTGTTTTGGTTTCACATTATTTATTTTACACAAAAGATTGATCCAACAGTAGGTTAAAACTATTTTTATTTATTTATTAGTATAATTAGTCCATAATAGCATATTTTTTCATTTAAAAATGCAGAGAAAGGATCTTGTTATTTCACAATCAAAATGCATCATGGGGGTTTGGTCAGTTATAATCCTTAGAGGGTTTATAGTGGTAGATTTATTAGTTATTTTGACTTTTGTAATCCTGATGAAATATTACATGTGGAGTTGGATAATATGGCCAAGGAAGTAGGCTACACTGGATGTAACATCTATTATTATAAGGTTAATTATTGTGTTGGGTTAGAGTTAATTAAAACTGATCAAGATGTAATAAGGTTGGAGACACTTATGGATGGAAACAGAGTAGTAAAGGTTTATGTAGGCTGTTTTGGAATGGATGGTGTTATAAACGCCCAAGTTAATCAAGTAGGGTCAAGTGCAAAAAGAAGTCAAAGAAAGGGAGTACATGTAGATATACAGGTAACAGAAGAGGAAGATAGTGATGACTATGATCTTAATCCCTCAGACTCTTCCTCACCTGATGAGTCTGAGAAATATGAGGATAGTGACTATGGATTTTCTGATGATGATGCATTGTATGAAGCTATTGGGATAGATGCAAACAATTGCATATTTCTATTTGCCTATGCAATTGTTGAGAAAGAGAAGAAGAAAACATGGTTGTGGTTTCCAGAGTTACTAGGACATGATCTGAATATTGTAAACTCTCATTGTCATACCTTCATGAATGATAAACAAAAGGGTTTGATTGATGCAGTGGCCGAGGTGTTCCCAAATGCTTCACACAAGTTTTGTGTGAGGCATTTCTATAACAATTTTAAGGGTGAACACAAGGGGTTTGTTTTAAAAAAAAAAAAAATTGTGAAAGGCTGCAAACGCAACAACTGTTCTTGTATTTACCAGAGTGATGTCAGAGATTAAAGAAGTTGATTACAAGGCATATGATTGGTTAGTTAAAAGACCACCAACTCATTGGAGTAGGAGCCACTTCAATACTTTTCCAAAGTGTGACCTTTTGCTAAACAATCTATGTGAGTGCTTCAATTCAAGCATCTTGGAAGCTAGGAGTAAACCTGCAGTTACAATGTTAGAGAAGATTACGTTGTTGTTGATGGAAACAGTTCAAAAAAGAAGAGATACAATGCAAAGACACAATGGCCCTATATGTCCTAAGATTCAAAATCATTTGGAGAAAATGAAAGTGGATGTAGCTGGATGGATTCCTAGATGGAATGGCAATGAGCAATTTGAGGTTGTAGGGCCATATGGTGAGCAATACAAGTTGGACTTGCAAACTTGGACTTGTGGCTACAGGAAGTGGGATCTGTCAAGCATTCCATGTGCCCATGTTGTGGCTGCTGCAAATTTCTTCAGTCAAGAACCACAAAAATATGTTCATCAGTACTACAAGGTGGAGAAGAGAGCTGGGAGGCCTAAACAAAATAAAATAAAGAAGAGTGAGACACCAATTCAAGGCACAAATCTAGGAAGACAGGGCATTGAAATCACTTGTAATAATTATGCGAAGGTGGGACACAACAGGAGGAGTTGCAAGGTCAATGGCAGATTCAACTACATGCAAGGTCAATGGCAGATTCAACAAGTTCAAGGTCGGTCGACGGTGCAACCCGCGAGAGGGACATACAAGAAAGCCAATCTGAGGGGAGCCAAACTGAACCAAGCCAACCTCAGAGTCAATTAATTGCAGAAGCACCTGAGGTCAAGAGACACATGAGATAGAAGAAACTGGCTGTCAATGTTCTTCCTTTTTCTTTTTTTTTTAAAAAATAATAACTTAACTGTCCTATATTTAATTGTGGATAATTCAATCTTATTGTATGTTAAAAGGAGAGTGGTACAAGAAAGTTAGTCAACTCCATCTCCAATGAGTTCAACCAGCACACCAAAGGAGGGTCAAATGATGTGGAGAGGCAAGCTAGTGTACAATGCTAGTGGCCTTCAAACAGCATCCACTGGACAGAAAAATAGAGCACCTGGAGATTTGGAAGTAGAAAGCATCCATTGCACAGATGATTGAAAATTTGTTTTTTTTTTTTTTTTTTTTTTTGATAAAAGAAGGAAGCATCTACATGACTTTCTTATTAGGGTTTTTTGTACATTAATGATTTTTTGTTTGGAACGGTTGCCCTGAACTTGTTAACTATGTAAAGGTAGTATTTTGGTTGTCATAAACAATTGTGTTTTGAAAACTTGAATGACAAATTTATGAATGTTGCTTTTGTGCATGATGCTTTATTTTAATGGATGGTACTCCTCATTTCTATGTAAATGTAGCTTGTGTTGGTTTTGGTTGCCATTAGATGGATGAATTCCAATTGTGTGTTTTGAGTGAATGCCACTAATAGGTTTTTGTTCATTGAATGAATGCCATTTGATTGATGAATGCCAGTGATAGGTTTTTTATTCATTTGTTGCCATTTGATGAATAGATGCCAGTGATAGGTATTTTATTCATTGGTTGCCAAGGTCCATTCAAAGAGGCCACCAATTAGTTTTTTTGATAGAAGGATGACAAATAGTTAAAGTAACACACAATGCTACTTTTGTTTTTTGTTTTTTGTTTTTTGTTTTTTAATATTAAATGATAATGCTCTGTTTTTGTAAGGGTGAACACAAATTGTTTTTTAAGGGACAAACAAATGCTGTGATTTTTTTTTTTAAATTTTTTTAGAGTAAAACTTTAATACAAAATTTGAAATTTTCATTCAAAATACTTCCCTCATTACATTTCATTCATAATATTTCCCCTCATTACATTCATTCATTCATAATAGTCCCCCCTATTACATTCTTTCTCACACTACATTACAAACCACATTGATAAAATGATGCATCATGAGACAGCCAAGCATATCCATAGCTTTCTCTCTCTTCTATTCGTTGTCTGTAATCTTGCCTCTAGCTTATTGACCTTCTTCAACAGCCCATGGATGATTTGCATTTCCCATGAGCACATAGGTGGGTCTATCCAGGTGAACTGATTACAACTATTAGTGGGACAATTAAGGAACCTCCTACCAGGATTTGCATCAGTCCATGATGTTTGTATCAGCCTTCGTCTTTCACAAAAAATGCATCTTAGGTCTTCTATGTCACTTGAACTCCATCTTCCTTCAGTTGAGCTTGATCTTCCCTGATTTCTTGGCCCTCTATTCCTCATTCTCTTGATACATTTGCTAAAAATGTAATGGAAGTATTATTGTCACAATTATTTTCCATTATAAATTAATTAGTATCAATTAATTGCTTAATTAGTCTCAATTAATACTAAAATTATTAATTAGTCTCAATTAATATTAAAATTATTAATTAGTATAAATTAACATTAGTATTTAATTTTTATTAGTATCAATTAATATTAATAATCAACAATTGTTATTAATTAGTATCAATTAATAATTAATTCATTACAAAAGTATACAATATTAATTTATTAATAATTAATACCAATTAATATTGATTTTTTAAATTGATATTGATTTTTTTTTTCTTCAGAAATATACAATTTTTTATTTTTTAATTAATATAAAAATATACAATATGAATTTATTAATAATTAATACCAATTAATATTGATTTTTTTCTTTTTCTTCAGAAATATACTTTTTTTATTTTTTAATTAATATTAATTAATAATATTAATATTTGGGCATTGACGAGGGCATTTAAGTAATTTTAGCCCCCCAACACCAGTTGCACGCTTAAGTAAAAAATTTAAGCATCCCCTGACCAGCTTTTGAGATAAGTTGAGAAATAGCTTGATTTAAGCTATAAGCTGGTTAACTTAAGCTGCACCAAACACAATATTTTAACTTAAATTAAGCTAAAAGCTGAAATAAGCAGCTTATAAGCTCTACCAAACAGGCCTATTGTAATGAACATCGAACTCAAATCAAAGACAATTGATTTATATTTTTTCTTGTCATTTATATTTTCTGGTCATTCATATTTCTTGCACTTTATTTTCAACACTTTCGAAGCATAGGAGTAGAGGTAATTTTATCCACTTCCTTTTCAAAGCATAGGAGTATAGGTGATTAATTATTACTTTGATTGTTCACTCAATCACCCCAATTGTTCACTCAATCATCTTTCTCCGTCTCCCTCCTTTTTTTAATTTTTCTTTTCTTTACACTTGACAATTTTGAAGGTCTCTTCATTGAGCCAAAACAGCTGTTAACACAATTGTTTGATAATTGACTTGAATTTAATCTGTAAGAATTTTTTAATCCCCACTATCACAATCACATTTAATCCTCACTATCACAATCACATTTATAAAATAAGCTAGCAGATTATTATAAGGAGCATGTCAAGGACCCGCTGAAATGTGCCGATTTGGTCGTAGAGACATATGGCGAGTGAGTTCGGCAGATAAGTAGGTTACCTAAAAGAACTTTTTGAATCATTATACTGAGTACAAAGCTAATTGTTAGTTTGAGTGTCACGTTGTCACTAGTATTTTAATGAACCAAAATTATTGTTCCCATGCTTTAGGTTAATTGCTCTGTTAGCATTCTTCTAAATGTCACTGGAAGATTTTATTTTTATTTTTTCTCACTTTTCTACATCTTGGAATTGTGGTCTCATTGACAGATGTATTGACAAGTGGCTTGTGCCCATTGAATTGTTAGGAGTTGGCGAGTTTTGCCAAAACATGGCTTGATTGGATGTTCTTTTGGTCCCAAACTCTGGTCTTCTTATGATTCAACTTACTATAGCAGTTGACTTGTAATAGCACACCTTTAGTTTGTTTTGTTTTGTTGCTTTTTGCTATTTCAAATTTTGTAACTATGCATCATACATTTCAAATGTCTGATATTCTGTTTTTTTAGGCGGAAACAACTGTAATGCACATAATTCTAAATCGCGGTATCGGGTAACGAATTCAGATCGATCATGAGTATCAGATCGTAGTATCGACCGACGATTTCGGCTATCGGGCGTCGCGGCTGTGAAATTTCAAAAATCATTAGCAATCCATCTAAAACTCAATTTTATGCATTTTTTTGACTCTTTTAGCCTTAATTTATCACATTTTAATCAAAATTTTGATATGTAGAGGCACTTTCTTGACTCATTTTCAACTAAATGATATGTATTTATTTTAGTCTCAACCTTTTATTTGGCATATATGTTAAACTTTTAATATAAAATTGATGTGGAAATATTTTTTTACTTATTTTCAAAAATGAATTACTTCCACATGCACAACAAATTAATAAGAGAAAGAGGGACATGAAAATAAATCATTCGTTTCAGTCATAATCGCATACTAACAATCTACTACAAATCAACAACTCTAAAACTTAGTAATAAAAAGAATTATGTGGTGGTACAGAAGAATCTCCATATCTCACATCACTTTGATCATCACTATGACTTGGTTGGCCTATTTCTCCATATTGATATTCGTTGTAGTAGTTATTGAAAGTGCATTGATCATAAGTAGTGTTGTTGCTGCCACTGCTACTTGATTGTTGTTGTGTTATTGCAAGCCCCCCTGTACCATAATTGAAACCCTCTATATCTGAATATTGATGAGGTTGTTGAGAGTAGTTCCAATTTTCCATATACGGTGGTTGATAGATGTGTGGTGGTGGTTGACTTGGAGGAGGGTAATAAGGATATGGTACTTGGCATATTGGTCGCCAATGTTGAGTTCCCCTTCCATCTTCTTGTCTAACTCCGAGATGTCCAAATTGATTTCTAAGGTCACGATGACCATAAATATCATCAATATGTCGTGAACGCCCAATTGATGCTTCTACATCAGGAGTAGAAATAGAATGTCGTCGTTGCTGTGTAGAATCCCTGTTCTAATCATGATCAATATAATGAGTACTGCGTCTACAACCATGTGCAGAACCTGCAGACTCCCATTGTCCACCACTACCACCACCTGTTGGAGGACGACTGCCATCACTATCATCTCCACTACCACTAGGTGGACTCAAACTGCGACCCTCACTAGAGCCACTTCCAGTAGACCTTGCTCTTTGATGGTGTTGAGGTACTTGGCTACTAGTTGTATGATCTCCCTCATCATCATCATCATCAACAATCAACCAACTTGAGTTATCTTCATCATCCAAGACTGCATGTTCTCTCTCTTGAAGCCATGGATTTAATAGATCATCCTCTTCAAATATGTAGTCAAGATTGATGGGGTTAAAAGATTCCTCTCTATCATCTTGGCTTTTTTCGTGTTGCATGCCTAATCTTTAGCCTCATATTGTAATACACATAAACAAGTTTATTTAATTTTTTATACTTCAACCGATTCCTTGTCTTTGTATGTATCAGGCTAAATGTACTCCAATTGCGCTCACAATTAGAAGAAGACGTGGTTTGGCTCAATACTCTCACAGCCACTTTTTGGAGTGCCAAAGCCGATGTACCATAATGGATCCACCATTCAGCTATATACAAATCAATCAAATATTAGTGATTATGTTATAATTTGATATAGAAGTGTTGACAATGTAACAATAACATATATAATTAAAATAGTTAATAGTTCGTTGAGTATATAATAATTACCAGGATTTGTTGCTTTCACTGCTCTTTGTGCTAACACAGTACCAAAAGAATCTTCTTTATTACAAAATAAAGAGATATGCAATGAACAAAAGGCAATAAGTAGTTTTACAAACACAATTCACAAGTCAAATAATAAGTTATCAATTTAACTAATATTAAATAATGACTAACTTGGTTTATCGCCTGTATTTGCTCGTTTAAATTTGGTAAAAGTCTCGAAATCACATTTCTAACTCCACTCATCACTTCTCGATGATTAGAAAGGTGCTCCCTATACTGGAATATGGGATTTAAAAAATAACCTACGTTCAAATATAAAATAATAATAAAAGTGAGACAAGGAACACATAATTTATAATTTAAATAAATTAAAAATTACTTACCAGCAGCATGCAAGTCCGTGTGTAGTTGGAAAGCCCATCGATTATCAATAATCTTCCAATAATCTACATAATAGCGACAATTTTGTTTGATGGCCAACTTTACTCTATCCATGGCTTCATATATAAAACCCATTGTGGGCTTTTCATCCCCATCTACAAGTCTAAGCACCTTTAGAAGTAGTTCTTGAACTTTTAATACATCTGCCGCCTTGGTCCAAAAATCTTTACTTTGTATAATTTTTTTCGCTTCTTTTGCATCATCCTTTTTGGACCATTTGTTGTGCTTCCACTCTTGAGAATGAAACATATCCTGTAAAACAGTCTTATATTTAACAATGCTTTCCAAAGTAATGAAATTGGTGGCAAAGCGTGTGATGACAGGACGTAACAACTCTCTATCTCCTGTGAATCTCTTCATAAAATCAACGACCCAATTGGAGTTATAAATAAATCGTGTGATTACTTTTGCACAATCCAACACCTTTACTACACTTTTTTTCTTCCCAATATCCTCTAACATAAGATCAATACAATGAGCTGCACATCCTGTCCAATACAAATTCTCCCTTTTTTGCATGAGTTTGTAACTATGACCTTTATCGCAGCCTTTCAAGTTATCGCCACGATTTGCACAACATATTCTTCTCCAATTTCATCCACTACCTTGTCCATGAGGCCCAAGTAATAATCAGCTGTCCTACTAGGTACATCAGTTACATCCACAGACTTTTGAAAATTTGTTCCATGATTGCTATACACAAGAAAATTAACAATGTGCTTTCTTGTGGGCCCAGACCATCCATCACACATAATTGTAACACCTCTCTTAGCCCAACTAGATTTATGAGATTTTATCCAATTTTGTAAAGCTTCATACTCCATTGGTAAATACACTTCGCCACTGCTTAATAATAAATAACAAACAAAAACTATTAATAAGCATCTTAATAATTTATTTATTTTTAAACATAGATAGAATTTTTTCAAACTTTAAGTTAGAGGCTTACTTCATAAGAAGTAGGTAGCTTTGTTCCTTTTCCAACCTCTCTTGCAGTATCCAACATTGGTTTTAGCCATTTAGAATTAACAACATTAGTAGGCACTGGAGTGAACAATACAAACTGGCTAACTGCTCTTCCTAATTTTTTCTTTGCTTCTTTCAAGAATCTAGAGGAGAGTTTGGATTGTTTGTTGCCTTTGGTCCTAAGAAGATCCACATCTATGTCTAATAATTGAACTTCTGGAGAGGATGTATCAATCCATTTCCTACCTGTACTAACCTCACGAACACTATGACTTCGCCGAGCAAAATCAGGAGGTGGTGCAACCTCAATATCACTAGCCCTATTTTGTCGGGCCATAACCATTTCTAAGTCCTCCTCATCATTTTCATCATCATCACACTGACTGGCTCTAATTTGTTCTGTCAATTCCTCATTCATCTTCCTTTTGTCAAGCTTTTTGCCCTTATAATTATTCAAATGATCCATCATTAGTGTTCGAACTTCACCACTGACATTAGCACAAGGTGCGACTTGACCTTTCATATGGGACAAATGTTGCTTCAACCTAGTTATACCACCATTTAGCTCTTTTCCACAAAATTTACACCTAATTTTATGCCTATTATTTTCTAGTGGAATTCCAAATTTCCAACCAATATCATCACTTGGAAGTTTTCCACTAGAACCACTTTCGTGCGCCATTATAACTTTCAATTATCTACAATAACAGTTTTCAATTAACAAATATTGTAATTCGAATTTAGTTAGTAATAATAATGCATTTAAAATAAAAATAAAAAATCTAAAATATTAAACATCTTTACTTAACAATTAAACCTCTTTAAAAAAATCGTGATTAAACCTCTATAAAAATAATGATAAAAAATAATCAAATAAAAGATTTGATGATTAAAAAATCTAAAATAACAAAAAAAATCTGAAAATAAAAAATCTGACAGATTAAATCTCTTTAAATAATATATATAAAAAATATATATATTGAGCATATGTGCATTTAAAAAATATATAAAAAATATTCTTATATATAAAAAATTATATTCTATGCTGATAATATATATATATATATAATTATGGGAGAACAAACCAGCTCCTGAGTTGTAAAATTATGAGTTCTATTCACCTTTTGAACTTATGTGCATTTAAAATTATGTAAAAAATTGCTCCTGAGTTCTATTCAATCTCAATAATATATATAAAAAATTATGTGTATTTAAAAAAATAACCACAGAAAAAAAAATTATAGACAAACCCCACCTCCGTGCACCATTATAACTTTCAATTATCTACAATAACAGTTTTCAATTAACAAATATTGTAATTCAAATTTAGTTAGTAATAATAATGCATTTAAAATAAAAATAAAAAATCTAAAATATTAAACATCTTTACTTAACAATTAAATCTCTTTAAAAAAATCTGACAGATTAAACCTCTATAAAAATAATCTGATAAAAAAATAATCTGAAATAAAAAGATTTGACAGATTAAAAAATCTAAAATAATAAAAAAAATCTGAAATAAAAAATCTGACAGATTAAATCTCTTTAAATAATATATATAAAAAATATATATATTGAGCATATGTGCATTTAAAATATATATAAAAATATAATATTCTATGCTGATAATATATATATATATATATAATTATGGGAGACAAACCTGCTCCTGAATCGTAAAATTATGAGTTCTATTCACCTTCTGAACTTATGTGCATTTAAAATTATGTAAAAAAATTGCTCCTGAGTTCTATTTAACCTCAATAATATATATAAAAAATTATGTGCATTTAAAAAAATAACCAAAGAAAAAAAAAATTATAAACAAACCAAACCAAACACAACTTAAAAAGCAAAACTATGACTTCTTGAGTCAAAAAAAAAAAAAAAAAAACAGAGCATCATATTATGGTGAGAGAACAAACAGAGCATGATGAGTGAGAGGAGAACAAACCTTGAACGAAGAAGCTTGAAATTGGTGATGGATTTGGGTTCGATTCGATGCTTCTCCCTGCAGGCTGCAACACTTTACAAGATCGATGCTCCTGGGAGATGGATTTGGGTTTGATTGAGGAGTTGGGTTGGGTTTGGTCCGATTGAGTTTTTCTTCAGAGGTTTGTATGAGTCTGTGTATGTGTTATTGTCCGTGAGTCTGTGTATGTATTCCGTGAGTCCGTGAGTCTGAGTTTTTCTCCAAAGATTTGGTCCTTTTGCTTTATTTTTGCAGGTACTTTGGTCCATTTTTTTTGCTTTTGCAGGTGCTTTTGCTTTATTTTTTCTTTTCCTCCAGGTGCTTTGCTTTGCTTTTCTCAATTGTTTTTGCAGGTCTTAAGGATATCGTGCTTTGCTTTGCTCAGTAGCCACACTCATACATACACAAGACACCATGCTTTGCTCGTTTTTCATCCGTATCGGCATGTATCGAAAAGAAATCGCTTGCGTATCGGATTCAGTCCGATACGTATCAGGAATCGGCCGTTACGGCCGTGAAATTCAGTCTCGCCAGTATACCGGTGAGTATCCGACTCGGCCCTCCCATTTTCTGGCACGAACCGGCCGGTACGGCACGTACCGGTTGATATTTAGAACCTTGGTAATGCATTTTTCTTGTCATTATTTTGTGAGAATGGTTTCCCTAACCTTATCAATGATCATGTACTTGTTGGGCGAGGATTGCTCGACCCTCTTGTCATGCTTTGAATAGAAACTTAATGTCAACAAAATGTGTCATCTAATCTGCCAAAATTGTGTCTAATAGGATAAATTATGAATAGGTTCTAATAGTTGGATATAATTTTCATAAAGTCGTATTGAAAATAAATCCTAATAAAATCGTCATTAAAAATAATTTTTTATAACGATTTTTTACATATCGCTAAAAATTGACAAGTAGTGATTTTTTTTGTCACAATTTTTATAAATTGTCACTAAAATATACAATTAGTGATATTTTTCTGTGACAATTTTCAAACTGTTACTAAAAGTTAAAAATCAGTAACTTTTTTGTGATGATTTTTTTTGAACTGTCACTAAAACTTATAATTATTAACATTTTTTGTGTATTTTTTGTGACAATTTTTAAATTGTTGCTAAAAATTAACAATTAGTGACATTTTTTAGTAGTGTTTGATGAAAAATGTCATTAATTATCATAGAATCTATTGGATAATAAATTTACTTATTAAGACTTACACATAAGTCCCCCTATATAATAACTATGCTGTTAATTGTTGATAGGGCCCGAACGGCCTCCAGTCTAGATCTGGAACAATCCGGCCCAGTTCGACCCATTGAGTCTACTATTGTGTCTTTTTTCGATAATCAGAACTGTTTATATTTTAAGATTTGTTGGGTATATTATTCCTGTAAAAAATCACATCAATCGGATAACGGATACTATGTATTCGGATCACGTTTGTCTGAAAAAAAATGAACAGTTAAAAAATTAATGGTTCATAAAAAAGTGATCTAAATACATAATATTCATTATCCGATCGACATGATTTTTTATAAGAATAATATACTCAACAAATTTTAAAATGTAAATAATTTAAATTATTGAAAAGTAACCTAAAAATCAGTTCAATAGGCCGAACTAGACCCTCCAGTCAAGATGATGGACTGGAGGCAAGCCCCAGCCTTGTTGATACTATTGTAGGTTCTTGTGTTGTGGACTAGTCTTGGTTTGTGCCAATTGGGCTAATGACGATTTGGGCATGACTAATTTGAAAGCCTTCGAGAGCATAACAATGTAAAAAACAAATCATTAGCAGCCTTTAATTGGGCATTTTTTTTTAAAATTGCTTTTGAAATTTATTTAGAGAAGAAAATTGTTTTAGGAGTAATTATAATTTCACACACCGTTCACTCTATGTGCATTTCATTTCTTAATGCACACACTTATAAATTTGTTTACTTTTTGTTTTATTCATTCCACACACTAAATATTCTAAATATACCCTCAAAATATAATATATGCACACATTAACATAAAAACTCAACACATCAAGTACAATATAATATATAAACACATTAACATAAAAACTCAACACATTATGGGTGTGTTTGATTGGGGGGATTGGGGGGGATTATCCACTATTTGGACTTGAGTCCAAATAGTGCTCTTAATCCGTCGTTTGATTTTTTTTTAGTCCGTCGGACATGGAGTCCGGCCGGACTCCATGTCCCCCATATGGGGGACTATCCTGTCCTAGGGAGGGAGGTGGGATAGAATGTGGGGGGACTAATCACTGTTTGGATTAGATGATGAAATGACCATTTTGACCATCTACTATTTAATTATGTATTATATTTAATAAAATTCAATAAAATTTAAATGTCTCAATTTAAAAATAAAATAATTTTATTTAACTTTTTATTAATGTTTTATTTATTTAATTTTTTAAAATAATTTTTTATAGATATTTTATTGATGTTTTATTTTAAAATTTTGTTTATAATTTATTTAATTTCATTATTTAAATTGTAATAGGTGTTTTATTTAAAATTTATTTAAAATTTTAATTAAAAAAATAATATAAATTTTTATACAGTTATACAAAGATTTTATTAAATCAAATTTAGTGGTTATTTATTTATTTAATTGTGTATGTAAAATTTTTTTTTTGTAAAGTTATGTATGTAAAAAAAATAAATTGGATTTACTAATGACTTGTATGTAAAGTTGGACCACACAGTAAAGTTTTGTATGTAAAAAAAATAATGATTTGTTATACAGTAATGATTTAAAACAAATTTTATTGATATTTTATTTATTTATTTTAAAAAAAAAATTATTTAATTAAAAATAATTAAACGTTGGATTCATTTGTCCAAAAATAATTATCCTATCCAGTCCAAAAGTAATCCGACCAAATAATTATCCTATCCAAAAATAATTTATTTAATAATTATCCTATTAAAAATAATTAATTGAAAAGGGTAAAATAGTCTTTTGTTCATTTATCCTATCCAGTCCGTCCAACCAAACGTTGGATTCACTGAAAATAGTCCTTTCCAGACATCCAATCCCATGAAAAAACAAACACATGATACATATTCAATCTGACCAAATAATCCGGGAGATTCACAGTCCCAGAACTCAAATCCGATGAATTCTAATCCCCTTTTCCAATCCGCCCAATCAAACACACCATATGTACACACCACAAGAAAACATAAATTCACGCCACCCTAAACGTAAATTTAAATTGTAGCCTACACACATGGTATTTTTCGACACTCTCTGACAATTTTTTATTATTTTTGTTATTCAATCAGTGTTGATGAGGAAGGGAAGGAAAATCATTGGTACTAGTTATCTGAATAAATTTAAAAAATCCAGCAATTAACAACCAAATAAAATAATAAATTTTGGTTCCGTATTTTTAAATAAAATATTAATTTTCAACATACAACTACCAAATCATAGAAAAACTTTCACAACTATACTGCAGAATTAAATTTATGTTTTTGAATCCGTATTTTTGAACCATTTATATATTTTCGATTTTATAGTTCCGAACTATTTACATATTTTCAATTATCTTTTTTCGAATGAGATTTTAATTTTTTTCATTCTCTCTATTTACATATTTTTAGTTTAATGTATTTATTTTTGTAAAAGATGTGTATCAAGAATTTTCATGTTCAAAAGATATCTACTAAAAAAAAAGCTAATCTTAAGGTTTGGTATGAGTATTGATGTTTATATTGCTCATTTTGTTTAATGATAAAATTTTTAAAAAAATTTATTTAGTATGTGCACAAAACATAAATGATGTGTAAAAAAATAAAATTACCAATATTTTACAATTTTAGGATTATAAGGATGCAAATTTGTGCAAGAAAAGTAGCAAGAAAGTGCCTCATGTTTGGGACAGCAACATTTGATAATGGATGATATTGAGAGGGCACTATCAATTGTTTAGTTTGCCGACATCTAGGGTTAGGTGAAGAAGTGATGATGGTGAGGCCTAGTGAGCCTTATCAATGGACTTTGTGGTTCCTTGTAACTATTTTATTTTTGTCTTTTACGACTGTGAATCCCGCATAAAAAGTGTGTGCAACTCTCAAGTCATGGTTTAAAAAGATGTATATGATGCCTTCGTTTGACGCTGGGATTAATTTAATTTATTAAAAAAAATAAAATAATAAAATAAAATATTGAATTTAAATTATCATAATTTTTTTCTTACAAAATTATAAAAAAATAAAAAAATTTATTCTGAACAAATTTTTTTAACTAAATTAAAATAATCAAAGAATTTAAAAAAATCAAATTAAAAAAATACTTCCAAATGAAGTGGATAAAGCCTGAAGAAAGTGGAGCCAAATGCCCTTTTTTGACATTATGATCATGTAGCCGACAACAAAGTAAAACCTAACTGTAAACATTTCAAAAGAAGTTATTAGGTGTTAACAATTTGTGATATATTGGGGACACTTTTGCTTGTCAAATCAAATCAAACTTGATTCAATAAAGAGAAACAAATATATATAATCCAAAAGAAAAAATATGGAGAGACAAAAATCATTTTACCGAATAATTTATCTTCTATATTTGACGGGTTTAATCAAATTGAGAGGTTTAAATTTGATTCAAATTGTGTTAGAGTATCTCTGACGGTATAATAATTTTTTTATTAAATTTGAATAAAATTTTTTTTTGATATCAAGTGCTTCAATGAAAGATTTTAGAGTTTTATCAGAACACCGATCAACCAACCAATATAAAAATATATATATATATATATATATTTTGTCTTCAGGTGGTCAACCAAACAGACGACTAGCCAATGCAATTTTTTTACAAATTTTTGTCTGAAGGTGGTTATCTATAAGGACATTTGGGGGACGTCCCGGAGATATCCGACAACGATAATGAACAGAAATTTGATTAAAAATATATTAATCCTCAGTTTAATGACAAAAAAGTGAAATTCTTAATTTGATACTTATTTGATGCAATCGTTAAAGTAGCAAAATGACTCAATTTTTATTAAATTCAAGTATAATAAAAAATTTGAGTAACCATTAAAAATGATTTTAAAAGTTGCCTAACCCTGACTTGGAACTCAAGGTTATATGTCCAAATTAGATCCAACTTAACCCCTGATTGTCCATAAATTTAAGTTAATTAATTTATTAAAAAATTTAGATTACCTAGATGTTTACACGGGATGGAAGGGATGGAATTCCCCTAAAGTTGGGAGAGATAAAAATTAAGTGAAGATTTTGTGTAATGTTATTTATGAAAAATTTTAATATACATATTTTTTAAAATGAGTGTATTATATGTATCCTCAGTTATCTTATTTTTTTTAGTTATAAAAAAAAATTTAGTCATAATATTATTTTAATTATAACTCATAAATTTTTTAGTTATGACTCGTGTTGTGTTTGATTATAATATATATTTTTTTAATTGTGACTCAAAAATATAAAATTATGTTATTTTTTTATGAAAAATGATTTGGAGCCCTAATTTTTCTCCCCCTAATCTCCCTAATTTCTTGTTTTGGCAACTGTTTCCTTTTTTTTTTTTTTTTTCTTACTTGATATGGAAATTAGGGGGATTAGGGGGAAGGAAATTAGGAGGATGTAACAAGACTCTTTTTTTATTTAGTTATATAGGTGCATATGGTACACATTTTTTGAGAGGTGTGTACTATAGTGTTTCCCGTTATTTATATATAATGGAAAATTCTATTATGCACACCTACATACTATAGGCACCATTAGTTACAGTATTTTCTTCTTTAGTTATGACTATTTTTTTTCTTTACTTATGACATTATTTTGACATATTTGGTTATGACATTTTTTGTGTTTGATTATGATTTTTTAAATTATGAATAAAATAATATGAAATTTTGTTATTTTTTTTTTATAATTATAAAGTATATGTGGTACCATACTCTTTTTTCCACATATAATATATAATAAATATAATTTAACAATTTAAATTTTTTCAATATATTAATAATTATTATATTTATATTTAACATTTTTAAACACTACATACACTAAGCACAATTGAATTATATTTAACATTTTTAAACACTACATACACTAAGCACAATTGAATCATAAAATGTTTTCTTTTTAAAAGTAAAAAATGGGTTTTTGATTCGAAATGAAAAGTGCCACGCAAGAGTCACGCAGGGAGCACGTGACACGAACACGATTTGCAAGCAGAGTCGCTGAGTCCTCGCCTTCGGAAATCGGCTGGGATTTGGCGAGGAGTGGAGTGGACCGATTAATTTATCGCCGTGGTTTTCATTTCCTCGGATATCTCCATCGCCGATCTCACTTTCTCCGTTCAGATTTCCAGATTCCGGCAACTCTGGTCACCGTCAGCTTCCTACAATCACCGCATCAAACAATCTCTCTCTAATCTCCCTCTAATCAGGTCTCTCTCTCTCTCTCTCTCTATATATATATATATATTGTACCTACATATTCATGTATTATTGCATTCTCATGCTTTCAAATTGATTATGACTTTCAATTTATGATCTTGGGGTTGTACTATCTTCAATTTGTTACCTAGTAGCTGTTGAAACTGTCATATCCTATAAACCAGTGAAAATTTGGATAATTTAGGAAATAGGGACATTTTTTAGACAATAGTGGTCACTTATTGAGCTGTGATGATATTATGGTCAAGATTGTGTTTAGAAATTACATTTTTAGAAATGAAAAAAAAAATCATAAAATAAAATAGGGAGCAGGTTGAGAAGAATCCAGTTTGAGAAAATTTTGGGATAGAGATTACTTCTTAAAGATTGAAGGATTACTCTGTTAAAATCAAATAGATTTGTTTCTATTTGCACTTTTTTTTTTTTTTTTTTTGGTATGCAAAATATAATTAGTTTTAGTAAGTTACTGCTTTCTAATACTAATGATACATTGGAGCACTCTTGAGCTTCTACTTGGTTGGCTCTTTTTCTGCTATCATCTATGAAGCATGGGTACTTTGGAAAACTTGCTGTACTTATCGGTGTATCAGACTCGTATGGTACTTCTCAAGATACGCATCGAGAGTATCTAAACACGTACCCAAGTTTTTTCTTCCTAATTTTTGACGTACCCAGTATATATTCAAGCCGTATGGTACCTCAATTGAAACAATATTTTCCTTCTACTACAAAGATAAAACTCATTTCATTAGACTTCTTTTTTTATTTTTTGTTTTGTGCTTAGCATGACTTTAAAATTAAACTATAATTTGTAAGTTATTTAATATATTGACATTTAATTTTGATTTATACTTTTACTTTTGGCATTAAATGTTAATTATAGGTTGAATCTTAACAAATTAAATCATTTAATTAATTTTAGCATTCCTCTAAATTAAAAATAAATATTTTTTTACAAGCGTACCAAGCCGTACCCGTACCTTATTTTTTTTTAATTTTACCGTATCGACGTACCCCGTATCGTACCAGTACCAGTATTCGTACCCGTACCCGTACCCGTGCTTCATAGGCTATCATTATCTTCCTCTTCTGGTTTTGTATTATGTTTGTCTCTATGAAGGCAACTGAATAACTACTAGTAGCTTTATTTAAGTCATGACTTGGAGTTCTGGTCTTTGAGCTCAAAATCGAGGAATGGCATGAAAATGGGTGGAATTGGGTATTTGAACATGTCACCAGATAATCTCTTTTTGTAATTGTCATACCAATGAAGGGCTGCAATAAGGTGTTCTTGCTTGTTATAAAACGAGACTTATTGATACTCAACAGCTTGAAATATTGTTGGCCTTTTAACATACAAATTACAACAGTTAAGGATTAATGACCTCTATCTGCATGCTTAAAACCCTTGATGGGTGGTTCATTTCTCTGACCCAATAAGAGTGAGGAAAAGCTTTCTTTAGAATAAACATGAATGAACATTTCATAATATGTTGATTACCTTAAAATCGCTAAGTTCATTTCAACAGTTATACCCTTTTCTTTCTAAACAGATATTATCAGTTGAGTATGTCACTCTTTTGATCAGAAGAGGATGCATCAGAGTGGGTTAAAGATATACCTTTTATTTGTGACAGGATGTTGCCAGCTGACATAAGCATCACTCACAGTCTATAGGTGTTTTGCTTATGCTGGCGTGGAGCTATGATGGATTAATCTAGTGGGCTGAATTTAGGTTTAAGATTCTGTCATGTTACTGTGAAGCGAAGTCTTACATCGCCCAAGTACTAAAATAATATTAAGCATATAAGTATGAGGGCACCCTCCTCTTGAGCCAGCTTTTGGGATTGACTTCTATCCAAGACCGTGTAACATGGTATAGGAGCCAAAATACTTAGGGATGGGTAGGGTGCATGTCACTGGCCTGCACGCTGCAGGTACTGCCATGTGAGCATACTAGGCGTGAGGGAGGGTGTGAAGCAAAGTCCCACATTGCCCAATTACTAAAATAATATCAAGCACATAAGCATGAAGGCATCCTCACTCTTGAGCTAGCTTTTGGGGTTGAGTTCTACCCAAGGCCGTGTAACAATCTCAGTTATTAGTTATTTCATCAAGGACCATTATCAAAATTTCAAATACCCATGGAATTGTTAGGCAGGACGAGTCCTGCTGCAGTTTTTGGAGACAACATTTGTAAAGAATGCTCAACAATAATTTGTTCTCAGTTGAAATATTTCAGTTTTAATAACTGAAAAAGAAATTTTATGAAATCAGATGCTGCCTTATTTTCTTATCCTAATAATTTTGCTTTCATTTATCTGGCTATTTAATCAAAAATGCATTTTTGCGGAACAAATTCAACATAACTTTTAAATATTCCATCCGACATTAATCTTGGGCCAAAATGAGAGGTGATTGCCATCCATCATGTGCAAACCTTTCTGCTGAATGCATATGGTGTATGCATGCCATGGATTATTACTTATAAACTTATATTATAAAATTCCTTTTGCTGTAGGTTATGTACAATGTGGATGCGAACAATTTTGTGACAACCAAACAGGGAAAGGGGCAGGTAGACCCTGGTTAACCTGTGTAAAACAACAGTCATTAATTTGACCTAGTTGTTTTTCTTGAGATTCTGGCTTTCTTGATCATTTATTCTATTACCTAATACCTGTATGCTACCTTTTAATTCCTTGGCTTAGTTACCATCTCAATTTTTATGGTCTTTGTGTCAGCATGCAAATTTAAACTATCTTCCCTTTAAAGTCATTAAAATTGACAGCACTTTTAGTTTCAAAGCTTCTAATTTATGTTTCTGATATATTTATCTGCATTTGGTGGAAAAATAGGGAATCTTACAATAGTCAGTCCAAGATAATGGTACGAGGTAGAGATGCCTGTTGGGAACACTGTGTCCTTGTTGATGCAACAAGACAGAAGGTTAAGTGTAATTATTGTCAACGGGAGTTCAGTGGGGGAGTTTATAGGATGAAGTTTCACTTAGCTCAAATTAGAAACAAAGATATAATTCCTTGTGCTGAAGTACCAGACGACGTGCGGGACCAGATACAGATTTTATTAAGCACCCCCAAGAAACATAAAACCCCCAAGAAACTAAAGGTGGATCGGGCAGCCAATGGTCAGCAAAATAGTTCCTCTGCTAGTGGCGGTGCTCATCCCAACCATGGATCCAGTGGGCAGCGTGGAAGCACATGTCCATCTTTCCCACGCCCCTCTCCCAGTCCACAGCCAACTGTTGATGATGCTCAAAAGCAAAAGCAGGACAATGCTGATAAGAAGATTGCTGTATTTTTCTTTCACAATTCTATTCCTTTTAGTGCAGCTAAGTCCATGTCTTATCAGGAAATGGTGGATGCTGTGGCAGAGTGTGGGGTGGGCTATAAACCACCCAGTTACGAAAATTTTAGGTCCACGCTTTTGCAAAAAGTGAAAGGAGATATAAATGAGTGTTACAAGAAATTAAGAGATGAATGGAAGGAAACAGGTTGCACAGTCTTGTGTGATTGCTGGTCCGATGGTAGGACCAAATCGCTTGTGGTCTTTTCAGCTACATGCCCTAAAGGTGCATTATTTCTAAAGTCCGTTGATGTGTCTGGCCATGCAGATAATGCACATTACTTGTTTGAGCTGCTTGAGTCGGTTGTTTTGGAGGTTGGTATAGAAAATGTTGTACAAGTAATAACAGATAGTACTCCTAGCTATGTTTACGCGGGAAGGCTTCTCATGGCCAAGTACTCTTCATTGTTCTGGTCTCCGTGTGCTTCGCATTGTATTAATAAGATGTTGGAAGATTTCAGCAAACAAGAGTGGGTAAGTACAGTCTTGGAAGAGGCAAATACCATCACAAGGTACCTTTACAGTCATGTGGGGATTCTAAATATGATGAGAAAGTTCACAGGAGGAAGAGAATTGATTAGGGCTAGAATTACTAGATTCGTCACTAATTTCCTCTCCTTGAGGTCCATTGTGATTCAGGAGGATAATTTGAAACACATGTTTTCTCACACAGAGTGGTTGTCATCGTCGTATAGTAGACGCCCTGATGCCCAAGCTATTAAGTCCTTGTTGTATTTGGAGAGATTTTGGAAGTCTGCACATGAAGCAGTAAGTGTTTCTGAGCCGTTGGTTAAAATCCTAAGGATTTTAGATGGGGACATGCCTGCAATGGGCTATGTATTTGAGGGAATAGAGAGGGCAAAGGTCTCGATCAAGGCGTTCTATAAAGGCATTGAAGAAAAATATGTTCCGATTTGGGATATAATTGATGGCAGATGGAATATGCAGCTTCACTCGCCATTACATGCAGCAGCAGCATTCTTGAATCCGTCTATTTTCTACGGCCTGAACTTTAAAGTTGACTCGAGAATGAGGAACGGGTTTCAAGAAGCCATGATGAAAATGGCTACAGAGGAGGACAAAATAGAAATAACCAAAGAGCATCCCATGTACATAAATGCTCAAGGTGCTCTTGGCACTGAGTTTGCGATCATGGGAAGAACGCTAAATGCCCCAGGTATGTATGTGTTGCCTTGCATTTTAATTTCCATGTCCACATTCTTTTCTTTAGAGGAATCCCATGTTTGAGGAAAATGCCGAGTAAAAACCATTAATGTTTTCTGATTAAATTATGCACCTAAAACGCCATGATACACCCAACCAGTGTGATTCCAACATTGATATATTTATGCTACCATTAAGTAGTATTCATAATGATCATAAATTAAAATATTTACAGGAAAAAGGACGTGTGTTATATGAATATTTCCAATGAGTCATTGATACCCATGAGATGTCCTTTGGAAGCCCCTTCTATGTGCCTGTTTGGTGCAGCTTATGGTTATTTTGGGGGGGAATCTGTTCACAATGTTTGATGGATTAAGACATAAAAATAACTAAAATAAAAGGTTGATTATCAGAAAGCCATGGTAGGGGTGTTTTTAGTATTTCTTTCTTTCTTTGTTTTTCAATATCAACTTTCAGCTTTCAAAAATTGCACCAAGTAGGCCCTTGGTGCTGTTTGCTGCAAAACGGACGTTTTATAGCTTCTTTTTTTTTTTTTTTTAAATTTTTTTTAAGATTTATACCAGATTGTTTGGTGTAGCTTTGCTTATAGCCTATGCAGTAAAAATAGCTTAAATAAACTAAAGAAAAATAAATTATCCTCGTATTGGAGAGGAATATTTTTTATTTTGCTTATAGATCATCAACTTTCAGTTTAAAATAAACAGCAACAAACAGGCTCAATGCAGGCTTCATGTTCCCTCATCTTTTAAAGATAATTATCACTGTTCAATGTTTTCTCCTGAAAAACTTCGCACTGATTCGCCATTGTGTGTTCTTAGGTGATTGGTGGTCAGCGTATGGTTATGAAATCCCCACACTGCAAAGAGCTGCAATACGGATACTGAGCCAACCATGTAGTTCTCACTGGTGTAGATGGAACTGGAGCACTTTTGAGAGCATACACAGCAAGAAATGCAATTCTTTAGAGATGGATAAATTTAGTGATCTGGTTTTTGTACACTGCAATTTGTGGTTGCAAGCAATTGTTAGAAGTAGGGATGGGAAATGTAAGTCCATTATTTACGATGAAATAGATGTTGGCACTGAGTGGCCCACTGAATCTGAATCTTCACCTCCTCCCTTGGATGATTCTTGGTTGGAAAATCTACCCCTCGATTGCAGAGGTAGCCTTTGAACTTGTAAATATGTATAGAAGAGAGAGAGAGAGAGAGATTCAGCACTTGATTTTGTATGAAACTTCACTCAGAGTTACTTAACAATGACCATTATTTTTGTAGTGGTCATTGTAAATGGCTGTAAAATAGCTAATCAAGCTTGTATAATTGAATTTATCAACAAATTTTTTTTTTTTTTAATTGATAAAATTACTAAACTGTTCAATACTTCTTATGATATAGTTGACGGCATGCAAAATTTAATATACTTTAAACTTGAAAAGGTGTAGGGTAAATTACATTTTGCATCCTTACATTTTGAATTAAATTTCACTTTGATCTTTACATATGAAATCATAACAGTTAACCTTTTATATTGCTAGTCAAATTTCACTTTGGTCGTTGCACATGAAATTGTGACAGTCAACTACTTGTACTTTTAGTCAAATTTCACTTTGGTCTCTTTACGAGTATTAATATTCCATTTCTGTTACTCAATTGTTTAAATTTTTAATAGAATTTCGTCATGTGATAAGAATGTGACTATGACATGAATGTAAGAAAAGAAAATCGTCTACATTTTTCACCGATGTATACTTTATCCTAAAATTTACATCAAAAGATGACTATATTAGGTTAAAATAAAACGCAAATTGTGAATAATTAAGAAGATGAACTAGGGTTTTACATAAATTGAAATCACGAAACTCTATTTTTTTACGGTAATGCAGTCTACTGTCTATTCATTTTTCTTTTTCTTTGACTTCTTTGTCGCATTTTTTAATTTCAAAATGTCCACTTTCTTGCCTTTTCATCCTAATTTTTACCATACAAACATATATATATATATATATATAATATAACTCTCATGTGCTTATCATGTAGGACAAAGTGTATTGGTGGAAAATATTGATGATTTTTCTCTTTTACCCTCATTTCGTAGTTACATGATTGAATTTTGTTAAAGATTTAAAAATGAAGTAACAAAAGAGGAACATTAACCCTTGTATAGGAGCCAAAGTGAGATTTGAGTAAAAATACAGGATGTTAACTATCACGATTTATGTATAGAGGCAAAAGTAGGATTTGATCAGAAGTACATGGGGTTAACTACCATGATTTCATATATATAGACCAAAGTAAAATTTGATACAAAATGCAGGAATACAAAATGTAATTTACCCAGAGATATATATATATATACCTCTCTCTCTCTCTCTCTCCATTTCTTTTTCTTCCCCTAGATATGAACCTGTTTTAATAGGTAAAAGATTCAGCAAAAGACCGTACAAGAAAAACCAAGAATCTTCATTCAACTGTGCCCTATTATGTAAAAATGGCCTGCAGCCCGTGGACAGGATGAGTTTGGCCCATTTAGGTCTAGGCCCGAGCCCAATCCAAGACCTTGGGCCTAGGCCTGGGCCATCATTTTTGAAACCCAGTGCATTGGCTCACTTAAGGCCCAACCAGCCCGAGTCCCAGTATATTTTTTAGTGGAAAATAATAAAATTTTGGTAAAAAAAATTAAAAAAATAACAAAAAATGTTCAAGCCTACCCAAGCCCGAGCCCAGGCCAACTAGCCAGCCCGTCTAAGGTCCGAATACCCCTAAACCTAATTTTCTAACCCGTGGGATGGCCTGGCTTGAATTTTGCAGGAACCCACAAGGCCCAACATGGGCCGGGCCGACCGGGCCAAATTTACACCCTATTCAATCTTCAGCTAAGTTCAGGAATCATTCCAAAATCATATCATAAACATAATAAAAAATCAAAATCTTTAACTCACTAATATCATTTTCTTTCGTTTTCTCACCAAACAAACGGAAGATTGATTGGATTCTTGAGATGTAAACATTACGAAAGACACAATGCAGAATGCTTTGAGATTAAATGTAACGCCCCAAAATAAATATAAAAAACCATCTACGACGATAAATAAATAAATAAATCAGAGTATAATATCCTTCCATTACATAAGATTCAGTTGTACAAAAGGGTGACATATGCGAATATACATTCATAAGTCCTAACCATGAATCTATAGCGTCTGTCAGCAACAAATGTATGAAATAGAAGTCGAACAAATAATTGAAATGCCCTAAAGGCTACAATTTTCCAAGACTATACTTGGCTACATCAAAATAGATTTAAATTCAATACAGATAAAGCCCTAGGCTTGTATAAAATAATATCAACAAGTAAACAAAATGAAGCTCTTTGTTCCAATCATCTCAAGCTATTGCCTTGGCGAAGGCATCTCACCAACACCTGAAAATGGTTTTCCCCATATAGGGTGAGCCAAAGCCTAATAGAAATAATCCAATACAATATATGAATTTTAATAAAGATATAAGGGTGAAATATATATGAAATGCTTATGACCAAAATGTCTTACACTTATTTCTCAAAAATCATGTCATGCTCAGTTTATATCACAATTCTCAAATTATGTCCTTTACAATAGAAAACAATGGAGAAATTTCAAATTGGTACAACTTTTCATGAATATTTCGTCCGCGGGAAACCGTCAAACGACACCCATATAAACATAGCCTATACAAGCGCTACTATTGCCATTTTACGGATATTTCATCCGCGGGAACTAGCACCCATGTACACGCGTATTTTTTGGGACTTTCACCCTGGACACACAGGCCAACTTGATTTGATGATACACACATCTTTTTCACGTTCATCCATTTTTCTGAAAATCATTATACATGTACAATGTATCAAGATATGATAATGCTCAATGCAAATAGATGAGAAATTGGTTTCAATTCACCTAATCCTCATACAATTTCTATAATAATCATAGTTATTCTCCACCGATAGCCCAAAACTACTATTTCTAAACAGATATAAAATTTCCAAAACAGACAAACATTCCAATTTCAAGATGTGAACAATAATATATATCTAACTTCACTATCCATATGAATATATATCCAATTTCACATTTCCAACATCAATTCTATTTATTTATACAAAATAAATATTTGGGACATTTAAGGCAAAATTCCTTTTTTCTTCCAAAATCCATTCAAAGTATCAATTCAACAATTCTATCACAACTCACCCTCATTTCCAATCCCACAACCATCTTTAATACATCCATTTGAAAACCTCTCTTTTGATTTTAAACCAAAATCCTAGGTTTGTTCAAAATCCTTCAAAATCACAAAATTGTTTTATAAAAACAAATAACTAACTTAAAAATCATAAAAGAATGTAGAGAATCCCTACCTCAAAGCTAGAAGATGAGACAAACGCGGATGAAACTTGAATGAAGCCAAAACCCAACTCTATTTGGATAGAAATGAAACTCTAGGTGAGCTCTACCTTTTTAACAAAGGGAATAGGGGTAGAGAAATCAATGGATCCAAGTGTTTTAGAAGTGAGAATGTGAGTTTTCGAAAGAAAGGGTCTTAACTTTTAGAAAGTTTAGAGAGAGAGAGATATGAAAAAGTGATATAAAAAGTGCTTTTATGAACTGATATACGCACTGTCCATTCGAGTGCAAGAAGTGACGCTCGAGCGCCAAGACACAATGAAAAAGACGTCACTGCTCAAGCACAGGCAGTGATGCTCGAGCGTAGAATACACACTCTTAGTAGTTTTACAGATAGAAGGCCAACGCTCAAGCGCAAAAATGGGAGATCGAGCATAAAAAGGGGAGCTCGAGCGCAATACCGCTCGAGCGTAAGAAGCTCCGCTCGAGCATAAGAAGCTTCGCTCAAGCGAAGAATAACAAGTCTTAGTAGTTTTGTAGACCTGCAAAAGTACTGAGAGTTTACAAAGCCAGCTCGAGAGCATGAAGTGGCGCTCGAGCGCATGAAGTGGCGCTCGAGCATAGAAGCAAAATTCTGGGCAACAAGGTTTCTGAAAAACAAGGTACCAACCTATTCCAAACATAACCAACACATCCCAAAAGCCAAACTCAAGGAGAGAAAAGAGGAATAAAACAAGAACAACAATACAAAACCATAAAATCCGAATCCAAATATCAAATGAGTCGAGTCTTAAACCAAAATCGCTACATTAAAACTTTGAAGGAACAAGATTTACATGCGATTGTGATTCTTTGAGGTACCGACCGAAAGTGATGGAGATCTAGGGTTTTAAAAAGGAAACACACAGATCAGAGGAAATGAGTGATTATGAACTTAGAGAGAGAGAGAGATAGAGATAGAGACAAGGAGAGATCGGGGTAGGAGAGAGTCTTAGAATGAAGTGGTGACAACGTCAAATCGGTAGACTTGGAGACGTCGATGAGCAGTGGGTCAAATTGGCGGCTATGAGGTGATGGTGAGGAGGCTGGAGAAGGAGATCGGACTCAATCTAGACCTTCGACGCTGTCGTCATCAACTCTAGTCTCCGTCTGGTTCGTCTCTTCAGCGTTAGAGAGAGAGGAGATGAAAAACAAGAGTTGTAGAAGAGAGAGAGAGAGAGAGAGAGAGAGAGAGAGAGAGAAGTGGGTTTGTGAGAAATGGGTTTGTGAGAAATGGTTTTATGTTGTATAGAAATCAAAAGTGTCCTTATGGACTTAGTAGTTTCGGGCATGGTCCTTTAGACAAAAGAAATCCAAATTTTGATTTATAGTCAGTGTACCCTAATTTTAATTACATAAATCTGTTTTTAATATAAATTATATTTTAGATTCATCTTTTTGAAAACTTTAAAATAAGATTAATATTAAATATGGAATTTTAAAAAGAATTCTAACAAATAGACATATTGTCTTATTTTGTAACTAATTTTAAGAAAACATATATGAAAAGGCAACTATATATTTGATATCATTAAATTATGCTTCATACAATAGAATTGGAATTTTTCTCAAGATGTGGACTAAATGACATGAATTTTTGGTCATGTGTTTTATGATTTATGCAAAATAGTAAAAATTCAAAGTCAAAACAACATTTATATATACATATATATTTGTAAAAATATCCATGTGAAAATTTTTTCATCAACGGACTATCGAACATAAACTTATGACTTATTAAAGTTTTAACACCCTATATATATATATATATACCAATTTCGTTTTGTAATTGTAAACTAGACAAATGTATGCGTGTCCCATTTTTTAATTTAAAAACGTTTTAAAAGTGTATAGATTAGCACAAATAATGCACAAATAACATAGATAAAGCATATATAGCACACATTTTGTTTCATTTTTTCTTTTTTTAATTTAAAGATAATGAGAAAGAGTACAAATACATCTATCTGTTCCCATTTTTAATTTAAAGTGATTTAAAATTGGCAGATAGACCTTATTATCTCCATTTTTAATTTAAAAGTGTACAAATAAACCTATATGTCTAACCCCCTTCCCCCTCCTTTTTTCTTTCAAATTTTCATATTTAACATGAATTTTGTTTAAAAGATTTCGAAACACGAATCTAAAATTTAAAAATGGAATAACAGAATTCAATTTATAAGATTTTAAAGTTTTAATGCAAGTTGTCATGACCCAATCCCGCCCTTATAGGTTTAGCATCGTAACCGACTAGTAATCCTGGGATTACCGAAGGCCTCTGAGACAAATTAACATAATGTTAGAGGCTAGCGGAAACAAATAACAAATATACAACGTCCATTGAGTTATGCAGACTTATATGAGACAGAAAAATTTTAAACTTTTTATATACATATATACACATCATCACTATGTCATAATATATATACAGATCAGACAAAAAGGACTTAGCCCATTTTTCAAAATATACAAGACTTGTTTAACCAAACAAGAAAACAGAACTTAAACTTTAAATCACATAGTGACAATCACTTGACATATTCGGAACCTCCACGGGAGGCACAACGATTGGCTAACAAAAACAGAAATGAAGGCCGTCAACTCTGGCCCTGATCACGCACCGGCTCAACTACATACATAATATAAATTGTGAGCGAAAGCTCAGTGAACAATAACAGAGTAAAAGGGTTTCAATGAATGAGTCTGTACAGATTCAGAAATCATAATTCAGTTTCGTATCAAATTCATAATTTGTCCAGATCATATACAGAAATCATGAGGTACACTTAAATATACGTGATACATCCATTAGCATTAACAGAGCAGATACAGAACAGATGCAGACATGTGAGGGTTACAAATAACCAGTTCCATAAAGGAACCTCCGGATCCGGGTAACAAAGAATAAATACGCTGAGCCCCCATGACGGGGCCTCCGGTATGGGTAATAGAGTGCAGATAGATTAAGTTCCATGATGGAATCTCTGATACCGGGTTAACAGTCAACAGATATCACATGATGCTAAGGATGTCACGAATACATATTAAAAATTGGACAATCATTCATTGTACAGAACATATCATTTCAAAAAACAGATCTTAATTCATCACACAGAAAATAAATAAAGTTGAACATAGCTTTACTATGTTATTACTCACAGATAGCTGCAGAAGCAAATCAAACAGACTGGACATATCAGATAAATCAGGCAGGCAATGGCGCGTGACCTACACAAGCACATAACATATACACATTGAAATACAATATTACTTCCTTGGTCAAACTTGACTCTTCTAGTCTTTTTTTCCATCTAAATAGTCCGAAGTTCTACTACGCTTATTCTTTCCCATTCAAATAAACCGGGTTCTTATTTCACACATTCTTTCATTACTAAGTTCTTCTTTTCCAAATAGATTGATCTTTTACTTAGCTTCTTAAACAATTACCACTAGATCAATGATTTATTCTTTAACTAACTAATTTATGTTGATTGATGGCTTATTAATCTTTATTGAGTCATAAGCCATGTCTAGAATGCTTTGGAAAGAGATGATAATAAAAATGTGAACTAAATGCAGTTTTCCAAAATATGCTGAAAATGGGTCTCCGCTCGAGCGCCACTTTGGTCGCTCGAGCGGACTATAAAATTTGAAAAACTTCCGGGAGCTCGATTTTCACGCTCGAGCAAACAGTGTAAATTCTGGAATTTTCATAATTGCAATTGAAGTTCAAATTTGATATTCAAAGCCTCCAAGCATGTATTTTTGGTATACAAAAATGGAGAACCATTGTATAATTTAGTAAACACTTTCAATTAGAAATCATTCATTCAAAATCATGCTTTAATTGTCCAAATTTAGTTTTAACTCATCTTCTCCATATCAAACCCAATTTCAAGCCCGCTAATTTTAAAACACAAATTAAACTTTCAAAATTCTTGAAAAATTCATAATGTACGTACAATTGGAACTCAATTTCATGTTAGAACAAATAAATTCAACCCAAAGTAATTAATTTCTAACTTAATTTTCATACATTTGATCATAGCTTCAATTTCTCATTCTCTTTAATTACATAAAATTGGCGTCCAGTTCTTTCTATTTTCCTTGAAATCATGAAATTAGAGTCATGAAACTTCTTATAAATTTTCCAACTAATTTCCATAATCTTAAACTCAACTTAATTTGCAACCTTAACTTAATTCATAATTAAAATATGTTTAATTTAAATAAAATCTTAAATTACATTACATGCATGGATTAAAATTTTAATTATAAAATCAAAGCTTTATCTAGCATTAGGATTAATTCTAATTTTTCATAAACTTGATGTTCATAAAACATTTCCTTTTTCTCTTCAAAATATGAGATTGAATTAATTCAAATCCTTCAAAATCCATGATGTATGTATCATTAGAGTATTAAACTTGTAAAATTTATTCATGCATGTAACAAATGGAACTTAATCTCATGCAAGATTACAAAATTAAAGTCAAAATAATTGATTTCTAATTTAATTTCCATAAATTGAACATAACTCCATTTATTCATCATCTTGCTAACTTCATCTATTTATATGAAATTGAACCCAATTTTAACAAATTTAAGAAATCATAATTCATACTCTTGGTCCTAACTTGATTTTACATGCAAATCCAAATTTAATCTCATAAGTCTTTTTACAGATGAATTAAATCTAAAATTTTGAAATTCTAACATGCATGTAAGGATGAACCTCAAATTTATGAAGAATAATAAAAATCAAACTTAAACTAATTAATTTTTAAATTAATTTCCATAATCATGAATCTAATTTAATTTCTTGCTCAAAACCCAATTTCTTACAAACCGATGGAATTGGTTCCATAACTTTCTTAATTTTAGCTTTTAACTAAATTATCTACAAAAATTAAGACAAATATTTACCTAAAATTGTTGAATTCTTGAGCCTTCTTCCTAATCTTTTTTTTTTTCTTCACTTCCTCTTGCTTCCTCTCCTTTTCCTTTAGTTCATCTCTTGAGGTAGCTTCAGAATTTCCAACAACCTGGGCTCTTGTTCACAAAGTTGAGCCCTCTCTCTCTCTCTCTCTCTCCCTCTAGGATTCTCACAGCATATATCCAACAAATGCTAACCCAAACACTTTTTAACTCATTAGTTATACATACACATGCACCTCCTGGCCATGGCCCACGTATACACACTTGCACTTTCTAGACAATCCTATAATTGACTCATAAATAGAATTAACTTAATGCATAATTACTCATTAGCTTAATTAAGCACAACTTAGTCTTGATTAATCATAATTAGCACATAACTTAATTAATCATAACTAATCACAAATCTCACATTATTTAATTAGTCTAATTTGACTTCCATTATAACCCAATTAATTATATTTAAATTTATCAATTTGAATCAGATTTTTAATCAAACTTCCGAAAGGCTCCAAATATTGAATTAAATTTACTATCATTATCAATTTTGATTTCCCAAAATCATTTAGGCCTTCAATTTCTGATCAGACTTAAATTTCCATCAATAAATTACATATATAAATTAGACACCTCATAATTAAATTTAATTTATAATAGACACAACCCTCAATCTTCATGGCTTAATCAACTCCAATTCAGACCCAATTAATAAAATATCAATTTTATGTATCTGAATCGAATATTTAATTAAGCTCTCATACAGTCCGATACTCAAAATTAAACAAATTCAATTCACCAATTATACTCTCTTGAGCCACGTTGGTTTTCAATTTCAAATTTCAAAATAAATCCTCAATAGAATCAAATACGAATCAAACTAAATAATTCTTATGACCCCAAATTAAATTAGAACAATAGGCACTTAAATTCAAATCTCCTTAATTAGTTAAGTGTTATTCATTATACGCGATGGGGTCGTCACACAAGTACACAAACATGGAAAGTTTCTAAAAGGTTTATTGTTAAGAGAAGATGATTTGGGGCCTTCCCAAATTTGAGGGGATGCATGCAAGTACACAAACAGAGTCGGACAAAAGTGACAAGCGTATGTGAAGTTCGGCAGAGGGGACAGGTATAGGAGATTGAGTTGTGTTTTGAGAGTAGTGTGGCTGTGCCTTGGGTTGGAAATAATGGTTTTATAGGCTTATTTTGGGCCAACTTTGAACCAAATCAAAACTATTTATGAGTGAATGGGAAGTTGACGTCGTTTTCGGGTTCATGAAAAATGGACAATTCTAGAAGTAAAATGTGAGTTTCCTTGAAATGGTTATCTCACATTGGAAACTTAAGAGAACTTATGTGTGTATATAAATTCTAGGTGGCAACACTTATGTGTGTATATAAACTTAAGAGAACTTATGTTTGTCTGATCAGCCGGCGGTGCCGAGCACGGTTGTGGTTCGGGTCGGTTCTAACATTTAATTTTTCTTAATGAAATTAATTCAAATTTGAATTCAATTTCTGTCCTAAATTCTTTCCTCCTTCGGTCCAAGTCCAACAGGTTCAAAAAGACCAAACAGATTCGGTTTTTTCCAAGAGAGATTCAAACTGCCCAGCGATTTTTGAACAGATATGAAACTCTTGCAGTTATCTATTCAAAATTTGAATTGTATCTGTTGCACCTATTTATTCAAAAACCTACCTATTTGGTTTGAATTTTAGACCTGATCAGGTCTATATATACCAGGCCATTTCCAGTAGTCAAGGCATCTTAAAAACATCCAGAAAAAAAATATGTTCCCTTCCCATTTTGCTCTTTCTTTGCATAATTCTTCATATTAATTTTTAAGGAATACTTTGAGAGTATAGAACACCGGTTTTGTTCATCGTACAAATTGTTTGGAGTGCTAATACAATTTGTGAAGATTATTGTATCTTGGGAAGATAGACGCCATTTTTCCGTAAGTACCGTAGCAGGGTGAATCTATCTTAAAGACAGAGTGTCACACACTCGACTTGATCTTTTGTACTTTTATATTTTGGTAAAATAAATTCTGTAAGTAATTTATTTTTATTTGTTTGATTTTCTTTAAGTTATTTAATTTATATAGAAGATTGTTCCAACAATTAAGGAGTCTGATTTTGGGTGATTCATTGTTTGATGTGTGATTTGATTTTGTGGTTTCATGCTTTTCGCTTTTCGTTTTTTGTTTTTTGTTTTTGTAGAAAAAAAACAATTTGATGAAAATGTTAATGATAAGACAACACAATCTCTTGAACAATCTCTTAGAATTAATTATTGTGATTTGTAAGGAAAAGAAAACAATTTGATGAAAATGTTAATGATAAGACAACACAATCTCTTGAAGAATCTCTTAGAATTAATTATTCAACAATGATTCAGAATACTAATTTTGGTGTTTTAATGGAGCACTAATGACATGGTAAAAGGAAAAAAAAAAAAATTAAGACCAAAACATCCCATCATAATGGGTGGGATCCACTGCTAGCTCATTAGAGCTAGTTTTAGGAGTTTGGATCCTCTCCTTGCAACTCCTCCTTGCAATCCTCCTTGCAACGATTGAGATCAGCTGTTGCAACATCCAACGGCCATAGAAAAAATAAATAAAAAATAAAGAAATTGAAATTAGCTGTTGGATGTTGCAATGGCTGATCTCAACCGTTGCAAGGAGAATTGCAAAGAGGAGATCCCAACTCTAGTTTTAGAGCTTAAGAATTAAAGCTCCAAAGTATTGTTTTAATTATTTTATATACATAGCATATCAAGCTATTTCTTCGTTCCAAAATAGGTTTGAACAATTTCAATTGTATGAAAATGTTTTTGGTTTTTTATTTAATTTTGAAAAATTAAAATCACTAGATGATGATAGTCTAAAAAAATATTGTCTTACTCTAGAAAATAAGTTAAAAACATAACAACTTTTCTGATATTGATGGTTTAGAGTTATTTTTAGAACTGAAAGTTTTAAAAGAAAATTTTTCAAATTGATCAAGAAAGCAATCCAATTGATATACTAAATTATATAAAACGGTTAGATTCTTTTCCAAATGCATGTATTTCTTATAGAATATTATTAACAATACTTGTAACAATTGCCTCTGGAGAAAAAAGTTTTTCAAAATTAAAATTGATAAAATCTTACCTTAGATCAATTATGTTACAAAAAAAATTAAGTGGATTAGCTATATTATTAATTGAAAAAGATTTGTTAGCAAAATTTGAATATAAAGATTTAATTAATATTTTTGCATCTCAAAAAGTTAGAAAAATAAATTTTAAATAAAAATTTTATTTAAAAAAAATTATTATTTGAAGGCCTCATTTTTAATTATTGTTTTAGGCCACAAATTATCTAGAACCGACCATGTTAATTAGTATTCACAATGTATAAAACGTATGAATAATACATCATTTTTATTTTATTTTTATCGGTAAAAAAAAAATGTTTCTTAATTGTCCCCTCATCTATGAACTCACATATTCTGATTCTTTTATCTATAAAAATGCATCAATCTTACCCTCTTCCCCTTCCAGATTGGAAGTATTGGTACGAATTTTATAATTAAAATATCAAAATATAGAAGTTTTTTAGGTGAATAAGTTATAAAATATAGAAGTTCATAAATGAAAGATAAAATAATTATTCACTGAGAGTTAATGGGTTTTGATTTAATTAACATTTTCTTCTCTTTTGTAGTATTATTGTTCTTTTAACATACATGAATTAGAGGTGAACAATGGATATTTTGATTCGTCTAAATTGATCGAATTGAATCGATCTGTCACATTTTGAACGGATGCGTGATGATAAACGGATGATTGCAAATTGATTTTTTTCAGTTCACTTCACTACAAGAAAAACAGAGTATAGTGACGTTTTTTTTTTTTTTACGGCGTTTGTCAAAAACGTTGTGAAATCTACCTCGATTTTCAAATTCCAAAAAAAAGTAAACTAAACCATCTTGTTTTGTGTGCCGGTTATAAGAAAACAGTGAGCTAACGCTGTGCCGTTAAAATAAGATTATTAAATTATTTGTTATTTCTTTTAAAAATAAAAACAAAAAATTTTCTACTTTGATCAAACAGATGTGTGACTTCAGGAAAAGAGAGAGATCGAGTCTTGGATCTTTAAGGCATCAGACCTTCGACCTCCATCAGTTCTTCGGTTGTTTGATCTGAAAAATCTTGTTCTGCTCTTGATTTGAGCGTATATCTTCCAGATTGTTCGAATCCCTATGATCTAAATTGATCTAGGGCTTAAGGTTAGCGTTTTCGGGAGTGTATATCTTCTAGATTGTTCAAATCCATATGATCTAAATCGGTCTAGGGCTCAAGGTTAGGGTTTTCTGATATGGATTTGCTACATTCACGCAAGATCTATAAAATTCCATGGCTAAAACTAACGATTTGGAATTGTTTCTCTTGATTTAGTTGATTTCCAATTTTTTTTTTTTTTTTTGCTTTTGTTTTGTGTTTTCTCTTTTCATTTTTGTTCCGTTACTCTTTCTAGTCCTTGTATGGAAAACTCTTCTCTTTCATCAAATTGAGCAGCAGCAATAGCGAATCGATTTATCTAGGGTTTCGAGTGTGATGTTAGTGTCTCTGATCATGTACGGGAAAAGCAATTGGCGTTGGATGTGGATCGTTGGAAACAGTGAGTAGAAGCTCAACGATGAAGAGATATAGATCATAGTTATTCTTGTGGTTGATTTTTACTTAACTTAGTTCTGATTTCTAACAAGTAATCTTTGCTCAAAATCATGATCCCTTGACCGTTTTTGGTGATCTTCTAATGGAGTTGGGTGCTGGGGTAGAGTTGGCAACTACAGCTGTGCCACACCTTTTTTTGCCTTTAGCTTGTGCTACCAATGTGGCCAAGGTTCAAGCCTTCTTTGTCTCTCAATTTCTTTCTATTTTATAAATTTCGGCTAATCTATGTGATGAAATAGCTTTATTGCTTTATTTTCATATTGTTTCACTTGCAGAATGTCGGTGTTGTCACATCAACCTCAACTCATACTCCAATATACAAAGCCTTTGCCAAAGGTAAAAACATTGGGGATGTTACTGTGAAGGGAGAATGTGTTGGCAATGTTGCCGATTTGGTATGCTTCTCCAACTTCCATTACAATTTCCAGAAGTTTGTGTTTGCACCGAGCCAATTGAGAACATATTTTGATGGCTGCTATAGTGACTGTTGCCACATAGTTAAATTGATCTGCATATTTTGTACTTTGTTTCCAGTCCTAATATTATTTGGTGAACAGAGAGGCATTACTGAAGGAGATGGGTTTTATTACTCTGTATAGTTAATCCCATTAATGTCCCCTTGGCATTTTACTAGACCCTTTTTTAGTGACACAAGCAAATCAGAGTAAGGCATTACACTGTATTTATATATATATATATATATATAACTAAGTGGAACATATGATATACGTAGAGACATCATGTTACGAGAAGCACGTGCACTCGACTCGACTGCAATAGACAAAAGCTGTTCTTTTGCTATCCAACAAAAAATGGCAATTAGATATTGGTCAGTACTAGTAGTCATGGAAGTTGACCTTCTCATTATTATGATTTAGCTGATACTATAAATTGACCTTTTTGCAACTTCTCATTTTGAAAGATTGAAACTAAAAAAAAAAAATGTTTGGTAGTTTTTCCTATAATTTGATGGATGCTTGTAGACACCCCATTTTTTACCGTCCTCAAGACTTGGACGTCACCGCTTGAACACTCGGTGATTATCCATGTTTGTGTTTGTTTGGAGTTCCCGGAGTTCTCGGCTACGCGCCTTGCCTCAGGATCTCCGAACTTCATTTTCGTGTCTGGTTTTGCACCAAACACTTGTGCTTTGCCTTGGAGGGGCAGGAAATGCCTTGTGAGGCATCCCCACACACCACCGGCAGTGGCTAGAGGCCACCGGCTGGTTGATGTTGCCATCGGCACTATATTGTGCCGGTCGGCACTCTTTTGTGCCGGTCGGCAGTCAATTTTGTCAAAATGACAATTTTGCCCTGCCGACTACTGTGCAGTTGCTTTTTGAGATATTTTTAAGCAGCTGTATCACACTTGCTTCCCCTCCATACACGTGTATGGAGGGATGAGCCTCTTGTTTGCTTAGTGGCTAAGCTTACAAAGTTGTCTCCTCTATAAGAGGAGGTCTTGTCTTCTTGGTTGAGGGGTTGGCCATTTGAGAGATCAAAAAAACCAGAGTTCATATATATCTCTCTCTATATTTTCCATCTCTCTCATCCTTGTGTGTGTATTTTAGACCTAAATAGTGTGTTTTACCTTACTTTTACACCATTACACACACCATTACAACTAGCTTCGAGATTGAGGGACTTGGAGGTTTGTTTGTTGTGATTTTGGACTGACTTTGACCATTAGAGAGTGGCTGGACCACCTGTTCTTCAAGGGATCTTCAAGGGTAAACTCTTTACTTTAGTTTCCCCATTCTTGCAACTAGTTTCTACCCCTCTTGCTTTGTGTTTTAAGCTTTGTGTATAACATAAAAAAATCTTGTTTTTACTTTCTTAAGAACATTCATTAAGGTCACCTTTTGATTTGAGTAAGAACTCACCCTCTTAGGCCTTGTTTTGGCCCTTTTAGTGCCTCTTCTTTGAGCATTATTTAACTTGGTGTTTTTGGCCTTCTCACCACTGAAAACCAGTGGGTTTTCAGTGGTGAGGGAGATGGTTTCAAGTCTTAAATTGGGGAGGGATACCCCTCTCCCCTTTGTCCCTCTTTGGCCTTCACTCTTGGCCTAATGGATAGCATGCATGCTTGGTTGGTTTTGGCTTCATTTCAGAGCATATTTGTGGTTCATATGATATGTTATGCCTCTGTTTTGGGTCAGATTTGTAGCCCTTAGCATGTCTCTCATACTTGCTTTGAAATGCTCTCTTATGCTTAAAAGTATGCCATGCATCTAGGCCATGTTCTTTGCATGTTTTAGCATAATTCCATGAGGGCATTAGCATCATATTGCTATGTGTAAAGGCTGTTAGCCACTGTTTGTGCCATGTTTGGAGTGTTTGGTGTTGTTATCTTGCTTGTTGGCTTGCAAGCCTTGGGTGTGTGAGTCCCTAGCATGTTTAGCCTACCTCGATCTTATGATTTGGCATCATTTTAGATCACATTTCAGTCCTTATTTCATGCCTATATGTCTCCATTTATCACCTCTTCCATGTCTTGAAGTGTTGGTCTCTTATGCTTTAAAGAGGGTATTGTGCATGCTTGCATGATTAATGCACTTTGGGGCTGCCATATCAAGGTTTGTGGGTGTATTTTTGCATGATGCAACTCTGTTTTTGCTTAAATAATTCATGCCATGATTGGTCTTAGTAGTGGTGGAAGGGTGCTCCCTTTTTGTGCCTTAACCTTAGGCCATTTGACTTGCATGTTTGCATGAGTATTGGTCACCATTTTGGGCATGTTTTGCCATTGTTTTGGGGAGATTTGAAGGCTGCCCCATTGTAGTTAAATCCATCGTTGCATGCTTGCCTCATGGTGGTTGCTTAACTGAGTCATTAAGTGTTACTACATGTCATTCCCATTGCCTTAAGTGTCCTTGTTTGCACTACACCTTGCATTTTGCATGCCTAGTATTGCACACTTAATATCATGTTGCATTGCATTTGGGTATGCCTTGCATTTTCGCATTATTGTTGCATTGTTGAGCCTTGTTGCATGTATGCATTCCATGTCTTGGTTTAGGGTGTTGAAAGAAGTTCACACTACAAGTGGTGCAACTTATTACAATTCTTGGTCACCAAAGCCCTTGACCAACGCATGACAAGGCCTTGGTTTCATTTGTGTATTTGCATGCATTTTTACATTAAAATGCAAACTTAGTTCCTTAGGCTATCATGCACCAAGATGCATAATTGATGGCCCAAGAACCTAGGGCCATGCTCCCTTGAGTCCCAAACATGATAGGGAAGCATTGGCCATGCTTACATATGCCTAAAAATTCATGCCATGTACTGCTGGTCTGCTGTTGCTGTCAAAACTGTCTTCTGCAGGAATTATTTGCCGGCCGGCAGTATAGAGTGCCGACCGGCACTGTATTTACTGCCGACAAGCTCCTTAGCAGCCGATGGATATTGTACACGGCCGGTGGACATTCTATTCAGCCGGTGATGATCTTCAGTGTGCAGGGAGCATGTTCTGAGACTTTGGCAGTTTTCCAGAGAAGCAGGGCAGTAAAAGCAGAGCCAACAGTGGTATGGTGCGGGTTTCCGGGCAAGGCGGGCTCAAGCATACATCATTCGCATATCCCGAGGCAGGGCTGAGGCCCCCTTCTTTTTACATATGATTTAATTTGATAATTAGAAATTTCTGTAATAATTTATTTATTCTGTATTCGGACTGTATTATTTTTGGACTGTATATTCTTTTGGTCCCTCCGTGTGAGGGCACGTTTGTAATAAGTGTGGGTGAGTGTGTGTATGTCTTCCAACCCCCATTTCTTTCCCCCTTTTATTTACCTGCTTACGATGGTAGATTAGGGCACGTCTATTTTAGCATACTTTATGCAATGCATGCGTGCATCCGTGCATTTGTTAACATGCACCGGGCTCGGTACATCATACAAACCGCGTTGTATTTCAATTTCCAACTTGAATACGTGCATGTTACGAGTGCATTCTACATGCCATCTTTAGGGTTAGCCAAGCCTGCTCTAAGTTGCGTCTTACATGTGTTGCATTAGCCACTTAACATAAACTAGGACATGAGTGTTTGCTAACTAGTTTCTTGTTTTGGCACGGAGTACGATGTAAGTATTTTACGCTTTAGCATGTCGCATGCGTGTGGATGTTGCCATGACAGTATGCTTACCATGCGGCTAAGTGCTTATGTGAGATAAACTGTTTGAATGCCTGTGGGTGGAGGTTGGATTGTTTGAGTTGGAAAACTCATTAAAATCCGTATTTTAGCCTACTAGCGAGTAGCAAACTCAAACTGTTTTCGAAACAAACGGATATGCAATGTTTGTTTCCAAATTAGGCAATCTAGTCTATACTTGTTTGCTGCGCGCATAACATAGTAATTCTAGGCTAATAATTGGAATAAGAGCATATAATGTTTTCAAAAACGGATATCACGGTTAGTAGAGGCCGGTCTTCGAACCGGGCGAAAGGCGGTGCTCATAGCTGACCTTCCCCGATCGTACCCAAGCTCCCGAGCCAAGACCACTTTGGTGATGACGGACACGTGACCTTCGGCACCGAGTCAGGGTTTCCTAAATTTCCCATTTTAAAATATTTAGGTGGCAACTCTGTCGCAAAGCGATCCATGTTTGGCACTACTTTTCAAAATCTATTTTTCTTCAAAACGATTTGCGGATTTGGACTCTTTGGTTCGAGTTTAGAACCGACACAAATCGAGTCGCGTAGTAGACCATAAAACGAGCGAGCGAGTCATCCTCCGGGCGTTGAGGGCGTCTACATTTCTGGCGACTCATTATGGGATTTTAGAGAGCTTGACTCGAACTCATGATATCCGTTTTTGACTACACTTATGTGTTTCTTTGCATTGCATGTGCATTGGTGCGCCTAGGACACCGTGTTGGCCATCTGCTATTCCTGAGCGATTTGCCGGAGGCTTGTTTTGTCAAGGTATGTCCATAAGGCTGACCGGTTGCGAGCTCTGCCAGTATGGGAACATAAACCCCGGTTTTTACCAGGGCACCCCTTTTGACCATTCGACCTAGTGCATATCGAAATCCGTAGTGACCATTCCAAACTAGAACAGGTTGCTTACCCGATATAGGTTGTTTGAAACCGCTGCGTGCGTAGTGAAACCCTAGCTCCTGACAAAATAGGACAGGGAAACCCTACCCCAACATAGGGGTGTATTGGCTCTCATTTATCTGCTATGTGCTTTTAGAGTATATCTCTCTGAGAACACACATGTCGGGTTTGCAAGATTGGGTATCGAACTGAGGCGCCAAGAATGATATTTTGGGGAATCAGTTATCTATGGGTACCAGATTCAGACTTGGGGGCAATGATTCAGAAATAGTGATCAATATTTGAGGAACAGTGTATCCAGTTCACGAGCAGTGCATGCTATGATATCCAAACCGTGTGTTGTATGTTTATTTTATGCCGTTGTGCTGTCCAATTGTCTGTTCATTTATACGCTTTATTTATCTTTTTACTAGGTAGTTGAGCACGATTGCTACCGACCCGGTAGATATCCCCCAAGCACCCTGGGTTAGAGGCCGTCAACTCCTTCGATCTGAGGATCTGATAAATGGACAACCAGTGTACTACTCACTACCCCCGGTTACTAGACGGAGGTCAGTCAGGCAGAGGACATCGATCTGATCGATTCGAGAGGGCTTTATCTACCCCACTGTGTTGATGAGGATCAGGACTCTGTGTCACCAACGGAGAGAATACATACGATAATCCAACGAGCGAGGATAGCATGGCTAGTTTGGAGGAAATGGTGCGCCACCTTCAAGAAAGCATAAGCAATGCGGAGGATCTTTGTCCGTCAGCAGATTTCGCCAGACAACAGGCCCATTGTGAGGAACAGGCGAAGACAATTGCGAGCTAGAGCAACAAACCGGAGCATCCGCCAAGATCAAGCTCCTCCCCACCAGAATTCCTAATGTCGGGAGGCGGCCAATGTTGATTGATCTGAGCGCCCACAGGACCACCTCCACCTCCAACCTTACCTCAAATCCAACCTCAGCTATCAAAGACACCCACCAACCTACCGGACTCTCCCTTTGAGTTCGAGACTGATCCCACCACACTAAAGTTGAGCAAGCTTGAAAAGTTGTTCAAGAGATCCCAAGGGGTCAAGACTATCCCCGACATTGAAGATGGTTACACCAACGCAGCTGTGACGCTGCCCGACAGATTCAAAATGCCTCATATTGATCGATTTGACGAGTCTGGGGACCCCATGGTGCATTTAAGACTGTTTTTAGATGTTCTAAGGCCGATGGGCCTCGGTAGGCTTCAGAAATTGTCTTTGTTTGGCCGGACCCTGTCGGGTGTGGCGGCCATATGGTATGCTAAGCTAGAAGATGACGTCAAGAGAAATTGGGACGAAATGGCTGAGGCTTTCATCGCACAGTATTCGTATAATACACAGATTGAGATTACGACCCGTGATCTCGAGACGACTAGGCAAGAGCCTAAGGAGAGTTTTTCAGAGTTTGTAACCAGATGGAGGGCCAAGGCTTCGATGATGACCTTGAGGCCTACGGACAAAGACCAGATTCGGATGATTGTGCGCAATCTTCAACCGAAATTGATGCAAAAGATGATAGTACTCCCATTTCCTACTTTTTCTGACCTACATGAAATGGGAGTGTAGATTGAAGATGCCTTGAAGCAAGGCTTGATTGATAACGACCGGGAGCAACCCCGACGAACTTTCAATCGTGGTAGCAATGCAGGCCCGAGTGGCACTACTACTACGAGAGCCACCGAAGTAAGCATGGTCACCGCCAACCCCCCTCCAAGAAATACAGCAGCTGCACCATTCTCCGGCGCGTCCGGAAGCAACCCGCAAACAACCAAATACCCACCCAAGAACACCAGAACCTTCGCCCCACTTTATATGCCCCTGTCTAAGGCTTTGGGGGTACTAATCAAAAAAGGGCACTTGAAGCCCCTGGAGCCGCGGCCTCTACCAGAAAAATTTCCCCCTACCCATAACCCAGCCAAGTATTGTGCGTTTCACCAGCAGCACGGTCACGACACCGACCAATGCTATCGGTTACGCCATGAAATTCAAGATCTTATTGATAACGGGGTGATCTTGCCTCCCGAGAAACCTAACGTTACTACAAATCCCCTCCCCACACATAACCAAGCTCCACCACCCAAAAGACTCAATTTCATCCATACTAGGACCGTGTCCTACGACCCTAGTATCTATATCACACTTACCCACCTGCCTAAACCAGAGGTGTTGCTCCCCGATTGCACCGACTTGTGCATGATGGACATCTCCATGACCCAATCTAAGCCAACGGCGGTGACCGCCAAGAACGGGGGAAGGGAGATTCCAAAGGAGAAACAGGTTGTTGAGTCAGAGTCTGCAGAATCAGGGAACCATGTTGAGAAGATGTATAGTCCGAGTGACTACATTTCATCAATAGGCCAAGTTGGGCCCGGGATAGAATTGCCAACAGGGGAAGAGTTGTGTGTGATCCAAGGGGATAGTCTGGGACAGGGAACAGATGATGTAACAGCTGTAGGGGAGGACCTGGACGATCTCCAATTTTACAGTGACCAATACCCAGAGGACGCAGCGGTTGCGTGGTTCGATTATGAGGATTCAGCGGAAGTTACCGAGTGGTTGGACGATCAGTTCAATGTGGTAGGAGAATTTCAAGCAGAGCAGAGTTCAGTAGGAATGAGAATATTAGCGACGGCCGGAAGGGTCGAAGAGTAGAACACATCGCTGGGGGGCGCCGGTGTCGAGAATTTCGCCCGAGATTTGAACATTTTGAGTACGGAGATGATTGAACAGTCAGTCATGTCAGAACAAGCAAGTTTTGAAGATTCCGAGAGAATCAGGAAAGTAAAGGCCCGTGGAGTTGAAGCTGCGTGTGCACAGAAGCGAGAATACTACAGCGGTGGATGAAAGGTCTTTGCGGCGCAAACGATCATACGAGCCGGACAGGTGTCTGTCGGCCGTTGATGGAATGTGGTGGGAAGATGAGGACCTATGTCTTGCCCACACGGATGAAGATTGGGGGAATAACCAACCTGATAACACTTGGTACCTTGGAGAGGTCGACCACATGACGAGGAGTGGGCGATATTTCAAACCCCCACACTTGGATCAACCAGAGGCCTCGGGGAAGGATAGAGAAGCTGAGAAGCAAAAGGAGAAGCAGCTTGAGGAGGAAGCCGTACTCAAACAACTGAAAAAGATACAAGCAGACATCTCCATTTGGGGATTGCTCATGGCCTCGCGAGTACACAGGCAGGCTGTTTTGACAGCCATGGATAAGCCCAAACTCTCCATAGAAACTACACTAGAGCAGCTGGTTGGACTGGTCTTCCCGGGAGGAGGTTCCCCGGCTTTGACCTTTTCGAATAAAGAACTTCCGCCTGAGGGCGTAAATCACAATAAACCCCTCTACATCTCCGTGGAATGTAGAGATAAGTGGGTACCGGTGGTACTTGTTGATATCGATGCGCCATCAACGTCACTTGACAAGGCGGCGTATGCAATTGGCTTGAAAACTGCAGATTTCATACCAACAGCCCAAGTCATCCGGGCATATGACAACACAAGTAGAGAAGTAATGGGAACAGTTAAAGTTCAGACAAAGGTTGGGCCAGGGCAGCACGAGATAGATTTCCATGTCCTAGAAGTTCCCGCAACTTTCAATTTGCTTTTAGGGCGGCCGTGGCTGCATCAAGCAAAGGCAGTATCATCTACTTTACATCAAATGGTGAAATACCCCTACGGGAAGGGAGTAGCCATTGTCTTTGGGAATTCATCAATCCACCCACCACCGGAAGTATCCACGCTTGTTTTAGAGATCGAGCACGGCATGGAAGATGTCTTCATATCAGGTTTTACCTTGGCCGAGGCTCAAGTTGTGCAGAATATCATGGCCGCTAACGAAAGAATATACGTCAGTGCTCAAGCAGTGTACCTCATGAACAAGCTCCAATACATCCCCGAGATGGGATTAGGGAAGAGCGGCCGTAAGGGCATTGCAGCGTTGGTCGAAGTGCCGCACAACCCCCATACCTTCGGCTTGGGTTATCTGCCTACCAAGGAAGATTGGATAAGAAAAGGAAAAGAGATGGCATGAAGAGCCAAAGCAAAACAGATGGGGAAACCTTTTGAATTGATGCATTGGCCCATCCAGGGTACCCTAAACGGACGCTTCGTCCAGGAGGGGGAAGACTTTCCATTCTGTGGTTTCCCTGAGCCATGGCTGAATGAAGAAAAGAAGCGCATGCCGGGGTTCGAGATTTTCTTTGACCTACAGTTATCTGGGGATGATGTTGTTGAAAAACAGACAGACCCAACAGCTGAGACTAAGTATAGCAAGGAAGTGGAATCTGCAGGCACAGAGTTTGAAATTGGGGTAGCGTTGGCATGTTTACTTTTAGATCCTTTGATCAACCAGGTGTGCTTGGAGAATGACTCCTCGGTGTCCACGATCGGAGATGAAACGGCTGTGGGCCTACCATCAGCTATTTTGGATGCATCCATCGCACCCTCCCTCACCTGGCAGTACGAGGAGGGATTTTTGTCAAGCAACACCGGGTCAGGTAGTGAGCCGGAATCTGATTCCACCGAGTCTTGTGAGTCGGAATCAGGTTCCAGCTCGTTTGAGTCTGAGTTCGCTATTCCTGGGGGTGATAACCCAGATGCCACAGTCCTGTCCAGGTCGTCTTTTTCTTTCTCTTTTGAGTCTGTTGTAACAGAAGAATTGGACGGTTCGGAAGTATCTAATGAGAATAAGGCGACTGTGGTTTCCGAGTACTTTTCTGTGCCTTTGGTTTATTGCTTAAATCAGGACTTTCAAAATTTTGACGAAAACGACGAGGACGAAATTCCTCCGGTTTTGCAACGACTAATTGAACAAGAGCAGGAGAGGTTTGTTAAACCCTTAATGGATGAAATCACCACCGTGAACATTGGTACTGAGAAGGACCCACGGCTGGTCCAGATCGGGTCCACGTTGTCTTCGGAGGAACGCGAGCGCTTAGTCGCTTTATTAAAAGATTTCAAAGATGTTTTCGCGTGGTCCTACGAAGACATGCCTGGAATCGATCTTGAGATTGTACAGCACCGGATCCCTCTTGACCCCGAGGCCCGACCTATCAAACAGAAGCTCAGAAGGATCCGCCCTGATTGGGCCATTAAGATCAAGGAAGAGGTCACCAAGCAAATTGACGCCGGCTTCCTGCTGGTATCCGAATACCTGACTTGGTTGGCCAATATTGTTCCAGTGCCGAAGAAGGATGGCAGAATCCGGGTATGTGTGGATTTCAGGGATTTGAACAGAGCCAGTTTGAAGGATGACTTTCCCTTGCCGTATATCGATGAGTTGGTAGATTTCACAGCGGGGCATGCTTTGCTCTCATTCATGGATGGCTTTTTAGGCTATAATCAGATAGTAATGGCACCCGAAGACCGGGAGAAGACTGCTTTTACCACCCCGTGGGGTACATATTGCTACAGAGTAATGCCGTTTGGGCTGAAGAACGCTGGGGCTACATATCAACGGGCTGTAACCACAATATTACATGACATGATCCATAAAGAGGTTGAGGTGTACGTGGACGACATGATTGTCAAGTCCAAAGAAAGAGAGGGCCATTACACTGCCTTGCAAAAGTTTTTCCAAAGGATTAGGGAATTTCGGCTGCGGTTGAATCCTCAGAAGTGCACGTTTGGTGTTACAGCGGGAAAGATGCTGGGATTTTTGATTACACAAAGGGGCATCGAAGTCGACCCTTCCAAAATCAAGGCCATCTTAGAAATGCCACCACCAATGACTGAAAAGGAGGTGCGAGGCTTTCTGGGTAAAGTGCAATTCATAAGGCGGTTTATCTCAAAACTAACCTTAACTTGTGAACCGCTTTTTGGTCTTCTAAAGAAAGGAAAGAAGTTCCAATGGGACGGCCGATGTCAAAATTGCATTTGAGCAGTTAAAGAGTATCTCTGAGAATCCTTTGTGTTGCCACCACCAAAGTCGGGAAAGCCGTTGATACTGTACCTGTCAGTGACTGAAACTACAATGGGCTGCATGCTCGCACAAGAGTCGGAAGATAAAGTGGAAAGGGCCATCTACTATCTGAGCAAGAAGATCTTTGGATTCTGAGACCGCTACACTCATTGGAGAAGGCTTGTTTGGCCTTGGTATGGGCTACCAGGAAGCTGCAGTACTACCTGTTAGCTCACTCTGTAATGTTGGTTTCACGACTTGATCCCATCAAATATCTTTTCGAGAAACCGGCGCTACGGGTAGGCTAGCTCGTTGGTTCTTTGTTCTCGAATTTGACCTCAAGTATGTGGCGTAAGTCGGTAAAAGGAAGAGCGGTAGCGAGTTCCTGCCGACCACCGGTTGAAGGGATGAAGCGATTGAGTACTGTTCCCGGATGAAGCCATTACGCATATCGAAGATGAAACTTGGGCGATGTACTTTGACGGGCGTCAAATCAATACGGGTATGGGATAGGGTGTTCTTGATAACGCTGACGATTCCCGTATCCGTTTAGCATTCAAGATTCGTTTCAAAGTCTCGAACAATGAGGCAGAGTATGAGGCATGTATTGCCGGTCTAGAAGCTGCCCAAGAACTAGGGGCAAGGCGATTGGACGTCATTGGGGATTCGAACCTAGTTGTGTCTCAAGCTAAAGGAGATTGGAAAGTAAAAGAGGAAAAGATGATAATTTACCACCAGACCTTGGATTTGTTAATTCCTCGGTTTGAAAAGCTAAATTTCACTCACCTAGTAAGAGAGAACAACAGGTTTGCAGATTCGCTAGCAACTCTATCTTCCATGATAGACATCCCATCTGGGGTCCGGATGCGTCCAGTCATTATTGACCAAAAATTTGCACCTGCCTACGAGTCAATCTCTGCCATAGATGAAGTGCAGGATAACAACCCTTGGTATCATGATATATGGAACTTCTTGGAAAATGAGGCATATCCACCAGGGGCAAATGCCAAGGACAAAAGGGCAATTAGAAGAATGGCTGTTCAGTTTATCATCTGTGGGGGTAAGTTGTACAAAAGAGGTCATCTGGGAATGCACAAGCTGTGTGTGGAAGCCGAAGAGTCGAAGCGCCTAATGGAGGCCATCCATGGAGGAGAATGTGGGGCCCATATGAATGGGGTGATGTTGGCACGAAAGATCCTCAGACAGGGCTACTACTGGTCTACCATGGAGGAAGATTGTATCGGCTTTGTTCGGCGATGCCACAAATGCCAGATCCATGCGAACCGCATGAACATCCCGCCATTAAAGTTATACAACATGACATCGCCATGGTCGTTCTCAGTTTGGGGAATTGATGTGATTGGGGCTGTTACTCCGAAGGGGTCGAATGGGCATGAGTATATCTTGGTAGCAATAGATTACTTTACGAAGTGGGTCGAGGCCCAATCTTATGCAGTGTTGAAGGCTTCGCAAGTCGCAAAGTTTATCAGAAACAACATTATCTGCCGTTATGGAGTCCCGAATGAGATCATTTCAGACAATGGTTCTCACTTCAAGAAGGAGGTGGTTGATTTGTTGGAGAAGTACAATGTGGCTTTTCATAAGTCGTCCACGTATCGGCCGCAGACCAACGGTGCAGTTGAGGCCGCCAACAAAAACATCAAACACATACTGCAGAAGATGGTGGAAACCTATCGGGACTGGCCAGATAAGTTGTCGTTTGCTCTGTGGGGCTATCGAACTTCAATTAGAACTTCTACCGGGGCGACTCCGTATTCCTTGGTATATGGGATGGAGGCCGTTCTACCTATAGAGATTGAGGTTCCGTCTTTACGAGTATTGGCTGAGTGTCAAATAGCCGAGGCAGATTGGCAGCAGAGCAGATTTGAGGAACTCATGCTCTTCGATGAAAGGAGATTAAAAGCACTGTACCATGTCCAAGGATATCAACGCAGAATCGCCCGGGCTTTTAACAAGAAAGTTAAGTCTAGGAATTTGAAGGAAGGAGATTTGGTGCTCAAAGACAACCGAGCTCCCATCCACGACCCAAGGGACAAGTTCAGACCTAATTGGATGGGTCCCTATATCATCAAGTCTATCTAGTCAGGTGGAGCTGCGGTTCTGATGGACCTAGATGGCCTAGAGTTCTCCCAACCGATCAACATGGACAAGTTGAAGAAATATTACCCCTGAGAGGCTCGCTGGGCCGAAAATCTGAAAGGGCGACCTAGGCAAAATTCAGAGCACAAAAAATTACAAAGTATAAAAACTGAGCTCGCAAGGTTGAAAACCCGCAATGGGCGGCCTTGGCAAAAGTTAGAGCGCAAAAGGAGAGTGAAAATACTCGAGTGAACCCAAGCCTGAACTACGTAAGGCTTGATTCCCATCTTTGGGATACGTAGGCAGCTTCGTCATGAAGTTCAGCCATAAACTCTTCCCCGATCAACTTTGTCCATTTGATCATCTTGGTCATCTTTGCCCATCAACATTTATCGCAATCTCCGGTACAGTGCTATTCAGACTAGGGGCAACTTTCCGTTGCCGTACAGTGCCGCGGTACCATTCAGACAAGGGGCAACTTTCCAGTTGCTAGGATCCAGGGTTGTGCATCTCAGTGACAGATCTCAAGCGTGTCTAGTCCTGATCCATATCGAAAATAGTTTTGAAAAGTTTTAATGAAGATGACTTTGTTCAAATAAATCTTTTTACAACTAAGACCATTTCTGGACCAAAACGGAAAATTTTCAGTACCACAACCTTTAATTTCATTGATTTCAAATAGAGTTCTCTTGCTCTTGCATACAATTGAAGTTGCTTTTTATTACATTCATAAAGAAAACTTGAAACTACTAATAAATCAATAAATCTGGGGCATGGTCAAGTCAAACGTCCCTGCGCCCCCTCCCAGAGCTGGTCGAAGCCTCTGATGCCAAAGTGGGCCCCTCCTGTGCCTCTTCATTAAGCCAATCCAAGCACTCATCAGACAAAGTGCAACTAAAAGCAGGAGCGGGGGCCAGGAGTTCTCTCGTCCTCCATCTTTGTGGCATCTGCCATTGTCGCCTCGAATCGGGAATGTCACCGGGTACTCTATCCCTTCCGGCGGACAAGTCTGATTATGACCAAACTGGCGCAGGATACGGAATGGGAAGTAGAAGACACAGTGAGTCAAGCCAATCAATTGGATTTCGGGTTGACGGGTCATGCTGTAACTCATCATTGGGAGATTGAGCCAAGGACACCGCCAAGCGATGCGGTCTGCGGACAAGCTGCACATCCATTCAAACCACCAACCCTCATCAAGGGTGTCAACTAGGCGTTGTCTGAAGAAGTAGCCGCGAGCTGAATATGCTGGGCAAGGGTCCACAACCTTCAGTTTATCCATTAACCACACCTGGGGAGGGATGAAAAATGAGAGAATAAAGAATAGAAAGATGTACGATGAGAGGAAAAGTGAGAAAAGGGTTTTTGTGAGAAAAACTGAGCCGGAAGGCCGAGTGATGTGAGCAAACATAAATGTGAGATTGGGTGGAAAACATTACCTGCAGTAATAGTGGACTCCCTGCTAATCTGATCGTCTCTCGACGATAAAAGGCGTCTAAGCCCAGCAATGTCTCAGCCAGGATCATGGCGATGCAACTTTTGCCCTCCTTCAAGCCTTGGGCAACCTCAATCAACCGGACACTAGGCCCTCCGGAGCCGGAGACGAATAGAAAATGAGATAGCATGCATAAACAGAGGGCGTGTCGCCGGAAGCCTTGCCAGTGATGGTTGCCGCGATCACCAGTCTCAGAAAAACGGCAAACCAAGCTCGGAACATCTAGTATCCCATCACAAATCAGAGAACGAGCATCGGGCATTGAGAACCCACACATTTGTCCTAAGGCTTGAGCATGACCAAAACAAAGTTGGGGCAGGATCTCCTCATTGCGCCCAGATTCCATTAGAGCTTGGAAATCTTCAAACGTGGGACACACCTCTTGCCCACTAAAGCTAAAGACATGTGTTACCGGGTTCCAAAACCTTGCCGCGGCATGGAGGAATGGAAAATACAGCGGGGTACGGCGCAAAGTGAATAGTGCTTTTATCTTAAAGTCAGGAAATTCTTTTAGAGCCATCCAAGTTGTTAATCCAAGTTGCGAGATTTTGGGCAAGAAATTCTTCCATTTGGAGCAAATCAGTGTGGAAATGAAGAGAACCACGAAGTTGAGACCCTTTTGAAGAAGATAAGGTTGAGAGAAGGACAGATGTCAACCTTCTGCTGGTGCTGACATTTTAGTGCCAACCGGCCAATTATGGTGCCGACCGGCCATCTTTTTTTGGCCGGTGTATCCCCCTTCCGGCCGATGGACATTCCTTAAGGCCGGTATCCTTTCTGCTCGGCCGGTGGTTCTCTACCTTGTCCTCTGAGCTGTTTATGCTAGGAATTTGGAAAATCCCACCACTTTCGATACCCTCTAGTGATCAATTCTTACGAGGGCGCGCCCATTTGCTTATCGAGTTGTTGCATATTTGCTTATCGAGTTATATTTCACTCTCTTTGAGTCTTTGTAATGTTTATCAAGGTGTACTCGCATTTGGCTAGTTTGCTGAGTCCCCCTGTTTTGCTTATCGAGTTGTAATTGGTTTACTACCTGATTATTACGATGCGATGTTTTGTTTTCAAAACGCAGTTTCAATTTCAATCACATTGTCGTGTGAGGCCTTGCGATGCGATGCATAGGACACGCAAATGTAACACCTTTTGAACAAACAGCTGTTTCCTTTCCATCATATGTTTTGCAAAAAACACACGCTTTTGAGAAATAAAACACTCGAGGCAAAGGTAATGTGCTTAAACTCCTAGTAAAAAGGAAAATAAAGCAGAAGAATAGCAGGGCAGCAGAGTGCTGGGTTTGACACTGGTAACCTCCCCCTCTCGGTCATCGTACCTTTTGCGCCCTTGTTCGGGTCAGTCATGTGATTTGGCACCTTCATCACTTAAGGCAGTCCAAGAAACTGCGCCTTCAGAACATAAGTGGAGCTTCGAGTTGACCTCGTACCACAACTTTTGTGAGCAATGCTCGGGACATGCGAAGGATGTCCCTTCCCGTATCCTTTTATATATTGTGTGAATTCCGTAAATCATTTCAGTCATACTGTGTTGCAACACGTTGTGTTTCAGCATCATGTTCCACCATGATCAATTTCAAGTTTCTTTATATACACATTGCATTGTATGTGTGCATTGCTTTACTGATATGTGTTCGAGTTCCATTATATACACATTGCATTGTATGCGTGCATTGCTTTACTGATATGTGTTCGAGTTCCTTTATATACACATTGCATTGTATGTGTGCATTGCTTTACTGATATGTGTTCAAATTCCTTTTTATACACATTGCATTATATGCGTTCATTGCTTTACTGATATGTGTTCAAGTTCCTTTTTATATACATTGCATTGTATGCGTGCATTGCTTTACTGATATGTGTTCAGGTTCCTTTTTATATACATTGCATTGTATGCGTGCATTGCTTTACTGATATGTGTTCAAGTTTCTCTATATACACATTGCGTGCACGTGTGCATTGCTTTACTCACATGTGTTCAAGTTCTCTTTCCATACACATTGCGTGCATACATGCATTGCTTCACTCACATGTGTTCAATCCTACTATCTTGCTGTACACATTGCATGCATTGTCACGCAGTTTCGACTGCCTTGTCATGCATGGTGCTCAAAACATTGTACCTGTTAAGTTTACTTTCTTTGCAGGCACGATATTGTATGTACAGTTCATTTGAGGCCGGTGCAACCGGACGAGCCACACAGGTATTGTATCCCCCGCGTGAGACGCACAGAGAATTGCATAATTCTCTTACATCCTTTCTGCATTGTAGTGTAGTTTGGTGCTTGCTAGCTTATAACTGTCGCATGCGTGCTTCGTTACAGCTTTCTTTGCATGATCATAAGTTATGCTCGGCCTCTTGCATTGTCTTGCATTTTGCCCTTGCCTTCGGGCGCATACCTTGTCTTGTCTTGCATGTTTGTCCAAGTCTTCGGCCTTGTCAAAAATGGGTCGTCTCTGGGCTTTGACATTCACTCCCGTCATGGTTATGACTTTCGAGTTCTGTCAAAGAGGGGCAACTGTAGACACCCCATTTTTGACCGTCCTCAAGACTTGGACGTCACCGCTTGAACACTCGGTGATTATCCATGTTTGTGTTTGTTTGGAGTTCCCGGAGTTCTCGGCTACGCGCCTTGCCTCAGGATCTCCGAACTCGACTGTTTCGTGTCTGGTTTTGCACCAAACACTTGTGCTTTGCCTTGGAGGGGTAGGAAATGCCTTGTGAGGCATCCCCACACACCACCGGCAGTGGCTAGAGGCCACCGGCTGGTTGATGTTGCCATCGGCACTATATTGTGCCGGTCGGCAGTCAATTTTGTCAAAATGACAATTTTGCCCTGCCGACTACTGTGCAGTTGCTTTTTGAGATATTTTTAAGCAGCTGTATCACACTTGCTTCCCCTCCATACACGTGTATGGAGGGATGAGCCTCTTGTTTGCTTAGTGGCTAAGCTTACAAAGTTGTCTCCTCTATAAGAGGAGGTCTTGTCTTCTTGGTTGAGGGGTTGGCCATTTGAGATATCAAAAAAACCAGAGTTCATATATCTCTCTCTATATTTTCCATCTCTCTCATCCTTGTGTGTGTATTTTAGACCTAAATAGTGTGTTTTACCTTACTTTTACACCATTACACACACCATTACAACTAGCTTCGAGATTGAGGGACTTGGAGGTTTGTTTGTTGTGATTTTGGACTGACTTTGACCATTAGAGAGTGGCTGGACCACCTGTTCTTCAAGGGATCTTCAAGGGTAAACTCTTTACTTTAGTTTCCCCATTCTTGCAACTAGTTTCTACCCCTCTTGCTTTGTGTTTTAAGCTTTGTGTATAACATAAAAAAATCTTTTTTTTACTTTCTTAAGAACATTCATTAAGGTCACCTTTTGATTTGAGTAAGAACTCACCCTCTTAGGTCTTGTTTTGGCCCTTTTAGTGCCTCTTCTTTGAGCATTATTTAACTTGGTGTTTTTGGCCTTCTCACCACTGAAAACCAGTGGGTTTTCGATCAGTGAGGAGATGGTTTCAAGTCTTAAATTGGGGAGGATACCCCTCTCCCCTTTGTCCCTCTTTGGCCTTCACTCTTGGCCTAATGGATAGCATGCATGCTTGGTTGGTTTTGGCTTCATTTCAGAGCATATTTGTGGTTCATATGATATGTTATGCCTCTGTTTTGGGTCAGATTTGTAGCCCTTAGCATGTCTCTTATACTTGCTTTGAAATGCTCTCTTATGCTTAAAAGTATGCCATGCATCTAGGCCATGTTCTTTGCATGTTTTAGCATAATTCCATGAGGGCATTAGCATCATATTGCTATGTGTAAGGGCTGTTAGCCACTGTTTGTGCCATGTTTGGAGTGTTTGGTGTTGTTATCTTGCTTGTTGGCTTGCAAGCCTTGGGTGTGTGAGTCCCTAGCATGTTTAGCCTACCTCGATCTTATGATTTGGCATCATTTTAGATCACATTTCAGTCCTTATTTCATGCCTATATGTCTCCATTTATCACCTCTTCCATGTCTTGAAGTGTTGGTCTCTTATGCTTTAAAGAGGGTATTGTGCATGCTTGCATGATTAATGCACTTTGGGGCTGCCATATCAAGGTTTGTGGGTGTATTTTTGCATGATGCAACTCTGTTTTTGCTTAAATAATTCATGCCATGATTGGTCTTAGTAGTGGTGGAAGGGTGCTCCCTTTTTGTGCCTTAACCTTAGGCCATTTGACTTGCATGTTTGCATGAGTATTGGTCACCATTTTGGGCATGTTTTGCCATTGTTTTGGGGAGATTTGAAGGCTGCCCCATTGTAGTTAAATCCACCGTTGCATGCTTGCCTCATGGTGGTTGCTTAACTGAGTCATTAAGTGTTACTACATGTCATTCCCATTGCCTTAAGTGTCCTTGTTTGCACTACACCTTGCATTTTGCATGCCTAGTATTGCACACTTAATATCATGTTGCATTGCATTTGGGTATGCCTTGCATTTTCGCATTATTGTTGCATTGTTGAGCCTTGTTGCATGCATGCATTCCATGTCTTGGTTTGGGGTGTCAAACTAAGTGTAAGGGTTGAAAGAAGTTCACACTACAAGTGGTGCAACTTATTTCAATTCTTGGTCACCAAAGCCCTTGACCAACGCATGATAAGGCCTTAGTTTCATTTGTGTATTTGCATGCATTTTTACATTAAAATGCAAACTTAGTTCCTTAGGCTATCATGCACCAAGATGCATAATTGATGGCCCAAGAACCTAGGGTCATGCTCCCTTGAGTCCCAAACATGATAGGGAAGCATTGGCCATGCTTACATATGCCTAAAAATTCATGCCATGTACTGCTGGTCTGCTGTTGCTGTCAAAACTGTCTTCTGCAGGAATTATTTGCCGGCAAGATAGAGTGCCGACCGCAATCAGATTTATCACGACAAGCTCCTTAGCAGCCGATGGATATTGTACACGGCCGGTGGACATTCTATTCAGCCGGTGATGATCTTCAGTGTGCAGGGAGCATGTTCTGAGACTTTGGCAGTTTTCCAGAGAAGCAGGGCAGTAAAAGCAGAGCCAACAGTGGTATGGTGCGGGTTTCCAAGCAAGGCGGGCTCAAGCATACATCATTCGCATATCCCGAGGCAGGGCTGAGGCCCCCTTCTTTTTACATATGATTTAATTTGATAATTAGAAATTTCTATAATAATTTATTTATTCTGTATTCAGACTGTATTATTTTTGGACTGTATATTCTTTTGGTCCCTCCGTATGAGGGCACGTTTGTAATAAGTGTGGGTGAGTGTGTGTATGTCTTCCAACCCCCATTTCTTTCCCCCTTTTATTTACTTGCTTACGATGGTAGATTAGGGCACGTCTATTTTAGCATACTTTATGCAATGCATGCGTGCATCCATGCATTTGTTAACATGCACCGGGCTCAGTACATCATACAAACCGCATTGTATTTCAATTTCCAACTTGAATACGTGCATGTTACGAGTGCATTCTACATGCCATCTTTAGGGTTAGCTGAGCCTGCTCTAAGTTGCATCTTGCATGTGTTGCATTAGCCACTTAACATAAACTAGGACATGCGTGTTTGCTAACTAGTTTCTTGTTTTGGCACGGAGTACGATGTAAGTATTTTACGCTTTAGCATGTCGCATGCGTGTGGATGTTGCCATGACAGTATGCTTACCATGCGGCTAAGTGCTTATGTGAGATAACTGTTTGAATGCCTGTGGGTGGAGGTTGGATTGTTTGAGTTGGAAAACTCATTGAAATCCGTATTTTAGCCTACTAGCGAGTAGCAAACTCAAACTGTTTTCAAAACAAACGGATATGCAATGTTTGTTTCCAAATTAGGCAATCTAGTCTATACTTATTTGCTGCGCGCATAACATAGTAATTCTAGGCTAATAATTGGAATAAGAGCATATAATGTTTTCAAAAACGGATATCACGGTTAGTAGAGGCCGGTCTTCGGACCGGGCGAAAGGGGGTGCTCATAGCTGACCTTCCCCGATCGTACCCAAGCTCCCGAGCCAAGACCACTTTGGTGATGACGGACACGTGACCTTCGGCACCGAGTCAGGGTTTCCTAAATTTCCCATTTTAAAATATTTAGGTGGCAACTCTGTAATCTGGCAAAGCAGTCCATGTTTGGCACTACTTTTCAAAATCTGTTTTTCTTCAAAACAATTTGCCGGATTTGGACTCTTTGGTTCAGGTTTAGAACCGACACAAATCGAGTCCGAACTGTAGTAGACCCGCAAAACGAACAGAACGGGAGTCATCCTCCCGGGGCGTTCGGGGACATCTACAATGCTACAGATTGAAACTTCTCATTTTTTGTTTTTGTTGTACTCAGTTACAGTTTATCTTGCATTTAGGCACATAGTTTTGTGACTCATGATTATTTGGAGTAAAGTCTGCAAGTTGCTTTATAAGGACATGTGCTAAGACTGATTGTGGCTTTATGCTTCTTGATTGTCACTATGAATCTCTTAATTTTCTATTGTCAATAGTGTGCAGTTTATAACCTTTAAACGGCTTCATTTGGAATTGTAAATGAAGGGAAACAAATTGGAGTCTATCTAATCTTATTTTAAATTAAAAATATAAAAAGGTATTCAAATTGATGTGTTAGTATGATCAACGGCATCTTTTATAATCTGGAATTAAATGTTTAATTTTCAACTTCTTGCTTGGGTTTTGTAATACATGTGCTTGATGTTGACTATGCGTTTCCCAATCAAACTTCTGGGACTAGTTAATTTGAGCTTTTTAGAATTGTTCCCTTAGAAGATGAATTTAAGATCCTACATATTGTTATAACTCTTCATAAATTAATTTCTCTCTCTCTCTCTCACGCGTGTGCATGCCGTGGTGTGGCAATGAAGGGAGACATCCTAGAAGATCCTACAAAGGAGCCAAACAAGGATATGTACATGATGACTATTGAGCCAGAAGATGCACCCAACCAACCTGAGTAAGTTTGCTTGTTTGATATGCATTTCAATTCCTTTAATTTAGTCAAATCTTGATTTATGCATTTACTTCTCCACCCCCTCCCCCCCCCAATGTAGATATGTACAAATTGGGATGGGTTGAGGCTTCTGTTTGATCGATGGAAAGGAATTCTCCTCAGATCTCGCTTTCGAAATTGAATGAAATTGGTGGGCATATTATTTGAGAACTGGGCAATGCAAGTTTGGGAGCACTTGTAAATTCCACCATCCTCCACGATCCAATATGATGGCCTAATTTTAAGGTTTACTTATAGTGGTTAATGAAATAGTGTTACATTATGTGTAGAAAAAGAAATAGTGTTACATTGGAGGTACCCTGTTTCAAGGTTGAAATAGTGTTACATTAATGAAATAGTGTTCTATTTCAAGGTTTGTTGGAAGGTGCATCTTAGATGAACCTTATGGGTACCCCTGTTTCTCTTATTGACCATATTGGAGGTATCCCTATTTCTTTTATCTCTTCTAACATGGATAAACCTTTATGGCCCAATAGCTTGTATATGCATCTTAAAGAATATTTTTATTTTTATTTTTTGGCTTCTTCTTTCCATTATTATTATTATTATTTTCTTTTCAAAAATCTGACTATGACGAGTTTTATTGATTGCATGGTGGGTCCAAGAACATGCATAAATGTCACCCCATGTATTGTACAATTGGGGGTAAGTTCTTGCTCCTTTTAAAAATTTGTATAAAATTTCTCTCTCTCTCTCTCTCTCTCTCTCTCTCTCTCACACACACACACACGCACGCACAAATTTCGTTATATGCCATTCAGATTTTTAATTGGCCAATTATTGTGTAGAAAATCTTCAAGGAATCCTTGAGAGAATCGAATGAGGGTGTTCTAAATAGAAACCTCAAGTGGTGAAACTGGATGTGAGAGAGAGAGAGAGAGAGAGAGAGATGAATTCAAAATTCCTAAACCATTATATTGTGCTTTTCAATATTTTGATGTCATGCTGATAAGTGTATATACTCTGTTCATTTGAGATATAAAATTAGTAGCACAAATTGATTACTTTTTATTTATTGATTTTATCTAAATAGATAGTTAGAGATTGTTTACATGTTTTATCCTGTACTTCAAGCTTTGTATTCATATTGTATGTACTGCTTTTGCTTCCCAGAAAACCATTTCAAAAGTAAGTCCTGAGTCATCAAATGCATCTGGTTCTAGCTCATCAAAAGAGCAGCATAATCAACAATATCCAGGTTTTTCCTTTTATATACACATTTTACAAAATTTTGTTACTTTATTATATTTACTGAACTCAAAATTTATCTATTGCCAATCCTCATATATATCCCTCTCCTGGGCAGACCTGGTTTCTTGTGTCAGCAATGCCTTTAACCTTTAAACTGATGCTTGTTTTTTTTTTTTGCAGTGCCAGAGGTCAAACGCAGAAAGCAACATCAGAGAAAGCATTTTGAGAACCAAGAACCATGTCTGATGAGAGATGTCTATTTAACGAATATGAAATGGCAGTACCATAAAAGTTGACAAGAAACAAATTCACTTGGGGACCTGTTGGATCTCAAGAAGCCGCAAATTTCATTTGTATGACAGGTATTAAAATGGTTTAGCTGTACGTACGCATATAAGTTCTTAATTGTGAACTTTGTTCATAATACTATGTTTTGTTGCCATTTCCATTTGAATTATTATTTGTGAACTTTGATCATAATACCATGTTCTGCAAGATCAGGTACTATATTGTTTTTGTTTTTGTTTTTGTTTTTTTTTTCAAAATAGCATTTTAGTATTCTACACATTCTTTGTTACTAGAGATGGGGTCCTTTCATCGTGTAGAATACACTTGGAATAAGAAAGCGACATTCCATATCTGTTATAAATAATAATGGGGAATGATAGGAGTAATTGGAAAGCAATGAATTCAAAATGCAAGAGTGAACTAATCGATGACTGATGAAACACACTTGTAGTAAAAATGAACCACTTGGCTGGCAATAGATTTTTGTTTGAAGTAATCATGAGACAGTGCATAATTTGTTGTATCTTGCTTTGGTTAAGTTATTTTTCTAGTTTTTTACTTTTATTTCTGTGGACGGTAGAGGGTCAGTAGAATCAAATGTATATAGATGAACACAAATATATACATTTGAGTTTGGATAATTAAAAACATAATGTGTGGTTATAGCAAAGGATAGTAGAATTTTAAGATTCTCATATATATTCACTTTGTTTCCTTGTTCTAATGTGTCGAGTAATTAAATCCAAATTTAGGCCTGTAATTGGCAAATATTTTATTTGGATAATTTGTTTTTCCAAGTTTTTAATGGTATTTTGAATTGATATTCCATCTTTCATAAAGCTGATAACAGGTTAAAACAGTTTCTGCCTCTTTATCCCTTTTGTCTTGCTCACCCCCAATTGCTTTCTTTGAATTGGCTCAAACTTTTCTCTTAAAAACTTTAATTTGAAATAAGAGAGATAAAATTTAAATACTTTAAATGCTGCAATTTAAGCAATGAGGGACTAATCTTACCTCTGTGGCTGTTGCAATGGACTCCTCTCCATTTGCAACAATCTTGCTTATCTTCTTCATTCCCCCAAGAGGAGAGCATACCATAATCATCTATGGCAGCTTCTTTAATAATAGTAGTGAAAGCACAACCAAAAACAACAATCTTATGAAAATATGCCACTTATCAATTAGTAGTCATCCTTCGGCCAATGCCACATCAACAACAATTTCATACATTTTCATCCCAAGAGGTGAGCAATCATTTAATCAAAGCCTTTTTGACAATACAAGACCCCTTATTAATTAAAATACTTGTTCTTATTAAATGTAGGCTCACCTTTCAAAGAAAGAGAAGAAAAAGAACAAGAAGAAGAACTAACAAGGTAAAGTACCTACATCGCTAGTTTTTAATTTCTTTTCTAAATCAATTAAGACATGATATGATTTGGCCCTTGCTCTCAAGCCTTGATGATGATATCATGCTTTTGAAGTTTTTGTTTGGGTTGTGTTTGAAAAAAAGAGCTCTCAATAAGTAGTTCCACAGAGAGATTTGTTTTAGGATATTAATTAATGACTTTGGATGGATACTTAGGCCCTCTCTCTCTCTCTCTCTCTCTCTCTCTCTCTCTCTCTCTCTCTCTCGTGTGTGTATTTTCTTCTATATTTCTTTTCCAAGCATCTTGACATATTTGCATATTTATTCTCTTGATTTGGAGGAGCTTTTTGTTGGGATTAGTTAGAAAAATTTCTTATCGACCTTCTTATGAAGGTATGTTTTGGGATTTTGGATGTTATTGGAATATACCACTGATGGAAAACAGTTTTTGCTCATGCTGTCTTCTTACCTTCACTTTGGTATTATTATTATATGTTCTTTTATAGTTAATATGGTGCAGAAGTGGTTTAATTGATTGCATTAGTAGGCTAAGCAAGAATCTGCTCTGCTCGGTTTGGGTGGAAAGGTAAGAAGGAATGAATACAACTCTCATTTTTGGCATGTTTGTATTGTTTCTCTTTTGATTGATGAAGAATTTATTTTCCAGTTTTCTATTTATTAATGCTAATGATGCAGAATGTACCTGTTGACTTTTTTCTTTGTTTCTTTGTTATCAGCTGTGGAGGAGTGCTCACAGAACTCCCAAGCAACCTATATCTTTTGGATGATATTGCCTTTGTGAAGTTGGGCCTGTTGGATGATATTTCCTTCGTCAACTCCCAAGCATTTCATCAATTCTTATTGTTAAATTTTTATTTGCTTATTATTGTGCTAACCAAGATTGTGGAAAATTGATGTGGGACTTCTGTTGAAATTATATTTTTTTTACTTGTCTTGTTGAGTTTGTTATTTTGGTTTAGAATAATTATATAATGCTTGCCTAAATTTACTCAATATATTGAAATAGTAGAAAACTTTTATCCATATTATTCCTATTTTTTAGTTTTATTGCAAGTATTTTTTTTTTTTTTGAGGTTAAATCTCAAAGAAGTAGAACAATCTGAAAAGAAAAAAAAAAATTGAAGCTATAACGGCGTTTTCAAACGCCACTATAATAGTGTAACGGTTATATTTTTAAAACAAAAGAGCTATCACGACGTTTCGCTAAATATGGTGTGACGACATTTACTGTTATGCAAAAACGCCGCCTTTACTAATATAGCGACGCTTTTAAAGCATCGTAAAGCTACAGCGACAGCCGCATCTTCGGCGTTTGATAAGAAACGTCATAAAAAGAATCAGCGGCGTTTTTTGATAACTATAGCGGCGTTTTTTAAACGCCACTAAAAATCTAATTTCCAGTAGTGCTTAGTTTTGAACGAATGGCAGATTTGAGATTCTTTTGGCCGCAATTGGACCACCAAACTGAGAACACCTCTGATAATTTGAAAGATTTTGTATTTTCAATTTGTTTAGATATTCTATTTGTATTTTCAATTGAAAAAGAGTTTATTTTGTTGTATTTTCAATTTGGAAATCTTTTTATCAAATGGCAAGGGTTGATATTTTGTATTTTTGTGTGAAAAATATAAAGCTCAATTTTGTCATTTAAAAAAAAAAAAATCAAATTAAATAGTTTTTGAATAAAAAAGTAATGAAATAATTTTGATAATGTATGGTTTTCTTATATGTATTTATTATTGGTATTTGATAATTTACTTGATAATTTTTTAGTTATGTTGAGTTAGATTGTTATCAAAAAAAAATGTTAATGCTATATTATGTTCAAAATTTATAAAAGTTTAAACAATCAAACCAATTCACATCTATCCGCTAATCCGCATTCGTCAATTCAGCGGACGAATACAGATTGATTTTTTTCAATCCATCCATCCGATAAATGAATAACGAATTAAATTTTTTTTGACCGCAACTAGACCGCGAAGACTGCAAACATGAACGTATTTTTCGTGGTCCAACTTGTGGTTGTAGGGAAAGGACGGGCCCTCGGCAAGTCCTTTTATTCATAATTTCTAATTGAGTACTAGTATATAAGTTTAAAATTTTAAATTTAGATCCATTTTTTTATATATATTAGTGTGGCACTTTATTACAATCTCTTTTAAAAAGTTAGTGTACGAGCAAGAAATATTCTTCTCGTATAACCCTGTTGATCAAGTCTGCGCTCCTCTGTACGTCACCATTTTACTCCCTGAAAACACAAACGTGAGTTATCCGGCGGGTGTGTGCCAGATACCTCTCCGATGCCTAAGTCAGCAAAATAGACAAATAGACAAAAGCTCTGTGTATTCGAGAATCAAAGTTGTGTTACCTCTCCATAGGTGATGTTATGAGCTTTTATAGGTTTCACGTGACACAATCCTAGTAGGACTCTTATTCCTCCGCGTAGAGTCCTCCTAGGAGTCACACCCCTGAAAGATAATGCTTATCCTTCAACACCCCCTTCACTGCTTAAACTAAGTGAGATGATTTTACTTCGGTAGTATGACAAAACGACCGAGATAAAATAGCCATGCTAAACTGGCTGAAATGACCGAGCTCTAGCTAGCTCAGTTCTCTCCTCTGTTACTTGCACTTCGATTTCACCTGTTGAGACCGTGCTATCCATAGCGTGCCTAGACCGAGCTATTCAACAGCAAGGTCCTGAGAAAAGGCCCAAAATACCTCGGCTCAATATGGTTTGACCGAACTAACTGTCGCCGCTCTGACCATGCCGACCGAGCTAACTACAAAGCTCTTTTGGACTGGGCTAACTTCAAGACCTTTTTACTCAGTCCTTACTGTGGCCCACAGAATGGCCCCTTACCCACCTCGGCTCAATTTACATATAAATTACCTTCTCAATTGCCCCTTAATTCCATCTGCGCAGCATGATAGGGATTATCTTTTACCAGCCGAGATAAAAACTTTAGCTTTTCAACCGAGCTAAATCCACACTGGGCTACCCATCTGTCCGGTCAAAAACGTCTCTTCAGTCGCTGTAACTTAATCACTTCTTATTCCAAGAACACATGGCACACTCTCATTGGCCCAATGCAGCTGTCACGTCGTCTTCGTACTTCGCGTATTTTGAACAGTCCCGCCTTTTTTTCCCCTTTCTTCACACAAAACTAAACCCTTCGCTTTGAACCATTTCACTTGCACTATTCATCTTCTCTCTCTTGCTTGAGCCTCCATTCCTCCCAGACACAGTGCCTGTAAATAGCTTTCTCTCGTGGCTTTGATCTTTATCAACTCGTCTTCAAACTTGTAAGTAACCCAATCTTATTTCCTCTTTGTTGATTTCGCATCTGTTTTGTAATACACAATATGCGTTTTTGTATGATTTTCAAAACACCTATTCTACTTTTGCTTCCATTTTTCTGAAAAAACTTCTGTAACATAATCACTGTCTATATGAATAACTTGGGAAATGGTAGCTTTGATCCAAAATCGCACTCCAACCGAACTAGGATACTGTTTGTATTAGGTACAACCCTGGCCAAACTAAACAACCGAACTAAAACTTCATACCCTACTCGTAGTTTTAATAGGCCCTACCTCTTAGCCGGGCTATCAAACTGCATTAAGTTTGCGCAATATCGCGCTAGAAAGCCCTAACCACCGACCGAGCTAAAACTCAGAGCTAAACCAGCTCCCTTAGTGAAGACCGAACTAAGAATGTTGCCCCAAAAGTTCAACCAGGCTAAAGGCCCTTGCTCAAACCGAGCTAAGAATGGATAATGGCCCACGTAGCCGAGCTAGGACTTCATTTATCTTTCCTTTGTTTCTTTTAGCATGGTCCAATGATCTGTGCTTAACATCTTTCTTTTTTCACTTTGCAGACTTAGGTTGCCAGGCACTCCCTTGAATGCTTAACCGAGCTACTCAGCGTCATTTCACGACCGAGCTAATACTCGTCTAATTTATTCATAACTTAAGACCTCATGGGTAAATATAGGTTTTTGGTAAACACACCAGGTGCTATGGCCGAGTTTTCGAAGGGACTACCATATCCTTGATGATGTCCATCTTACCTTAGCCAAACTAGATACCACACCTTGGGGAAACCGGGGCTTTGTTCCCTTCACCCTTCTTTCCATTGTAGAAACTGGACTTAGATTCCCTGTTCAGCCCCTTCTTTGCGAGTTCCTTAGACAAACCAACCTCTGCCCTACCCAACTTTCCACAAATTCATACCGCATAATAAATGGCATCGCCGAGCTAAACTACCAGGCTGGCCTTAACCTCGATCTAGCCGAGCTCTTCCACCAATATTCCATAGGATCAAATGAAGATAACCGGGTTTACTATTTAAGAATAAGGCGCCGGCATGAAAAGATAATAAAGAATACCCCAGACAAGGATGTAAACGATGATGATTTCTTTTGGGTTTCTGAGAACTTCGAAGACCAAGAAGCCCAGATCTCGAGCGACCGAATAAATTGGAATAAAGGAGTCACCGGTATAATTACTTTGGCTTAGTTTTCTGCTTTCTTTTACCTCGGTTTCCTTATCTTGAACCGTACTAACTGTTGTCTTTTTTACTTCATGCAAATTTGAACTTTCTGAAGTCCCAGTACAACTACCCCAACTTAAACACGCTTCGCGCCGCACTGCAATATCCCAATAGAAGTTAGGCTGAGCTACTGAATTTTGAACCGACATATAGATACAGCAGCAGACGAAAGACTAGGGTAATTGACTTTTTGTTAAAAGCCTCTCCTGAACCGGATCCAACCTTGCCTCAGATCAACTTGATCCCACTAACTGCTGAACAAGAAATGGCCAAGAAAAGAGCTGTAAGAGCCCTTCTGACCGAGACAAACTAGCCCGAGGTACCCCCAGCCAGTCAAGCTTAGGAGACCGTGGTAGCCCTACCATCCCACCAGCCTTCATCGTCTCGGTCTCGCAAGTGCGCTCGGTCTCCTCCAACCGAGTCACGCCTTGTCGATGAGGACGAAACTGTGCTTCCTCTAACCGCAGTACTAAGCCCACAACCTGAGAGCTCAGACCGAGCTAACTCTTCTGATTGGGCACCGAGATTATCATACCAAAACCGAGCCATCCGAGACACAGATTTAGTGGTGGCAGATAAAGATCACATGTTGGCCTTCAATTTGGCTAAAAACTTGTGTCTGTCCTCTGACATGGATCATCATGCCCACCTTACCGAGCTAAAAGCTATCCGCTTGGCCACCAAATCAATGGTGCTAGTGAGTATTCTTTCCTTTGTTTTCTCATTTTGTGCATCTGTTAGCTCGGTTCTTACTCAAAAAATTGCTTACCACCGTTATGCAGGCCATGCAAAAGAACCAGATTGCACATAAGCGTGTAATAGAGCTATGGAAGAAAGCAAGGCAGGCTGTGGTTGAGGCTGACAAGAAGACGACCGAGCTAAAAGTGGCCAAACAAAAAATGGCCGAGCTACAATCTGAGGTCGCCCGCCTCACCAGTGTAGTTGACTCAGCCGAAGTGGAAAAGCAAAAAGCTTTGACCGAGCTGAAGGACTACTACCTGCGTGAGCTCGCCACGGTTGAGGACAAGAAGAAGGCCGAGATAACTGAATTGGAGAAGAAGATTGAAGATGCTGAAGACCGCGGTTACAAAGAAGGCGAAGCAACCTACATCCTGTAGTGTGAAGCTGGTAAGGATTTATTTTTCAAGTGTGGGTGGAAAGCGGCGGTGGCACAACTCGGTCACGGTCCTGACACCGAGGTCTTCTTGAACCCTCCTCCGCACTTCATACCGAGCTATATGGCGGAGTACGCTCAAGCCATTCAACAAAAATTTCTTCAAATTGATGATGAAGAAGAAACCGAGCCTAACAATGCCCCGGTCGTCAATGATCCCACTGTTCAGTCAGCTCGGGCGAAGCCACCGGTAGAAGATTTGACGACCGAGCTACCAGCTAAAATCGGGCTCCGAGTTGAACTGGATGCGGATCTTGATGACCTCTTTGCTTAGTCTTACGCTTTCTGTTTTTTGCTTTTGGAAAGAAATTGATAACTGTAACTGGGCTAAGCCCCAACCTTTGTACTTGATCTGAATTTTCAATGAAACCTTCTTTTGTTCCGACTATTGTTTCGGTTTACTCTTATGCTTGCCTTTTCTTTCCAATTGTAATCTGAATGAAGTATGACATTTTTCAGCCGAGATACCCATCTCGGTCTTACCCTTGAAATCTCTGACAATACCTGCCAATCTCTTCCGCCTAGGTTTTTACCTCGGCTGAAGATTACAAAATGTTATATTTCAGCCAACCACTCTTCAGCCTTGATCCTTATCTCGGTTGAGGAGTACTAAGTGTTGATTTTTTCCAGCCAACCCCTCTTCAGCCTTGATCCTTATCTCGGCTGAGGAGTACTAAGTGTTGGTTTTTCCAGCCAACCACTCTTCAGCCTTGATTCTTATCTCGGCTGAGGAGTACTAAGTATTGGTTTTTCTAGCCAACCACTCTTCAGCCTTGATCTTTATCTCGGTTGAGGAGTACTAAGTGTTGGTTTTTTCCAGCCAACCACTCTTCAGCCTTGATCCTAATCCTAGCTGAAGAGAGCTCAAGGTTGGCTATTCCTGCCAACCTAGAGTGAAGTGTTTGGTTATTCCGACCAAACGTCCTGCAGCCTGGATTCTTATCCTGGGCTTAGGAGAAGTGTTGGTTATTCTAGCCAACCTCTAAGTTGGTTATTCCTGCCAACCTAGAGTAAAGTGTTTGGTTTTTCCAGCCAAACATCCTGCAACCTGGATCCTTATCCTGGGCTTAGGAGTAGTGTTGGTTTTTCCAGCCAACCTCTTCAGCTCAGATCCTTATCTTGGCTGAAGAAAACTCAAAGTTGGTTATTTCTGCCAACTTAGAGCAAAGTGTTTAGTTGTTCCAGCCAAACGTCCTGCAGCCTAGATCCTGATCTTCGGCTTAGGAGAAGTAAGTGTTGGTTTTTCCAGCCAACCTCTTTAGCTCAGATCCTAGTCTTAGCTGAAGAGAGCATAAAGTTGGTTATTCCGGCCAACTCTGCTTTTGTTGCCCCTAGCTCACTAAAACAACTTTTACAGAATTAAATAATTATGCTGAAAAGAAAACTACTTGTTTTATTGAGAAAAAGAAAAATCACAAGTACTTTAAAGAAAAGCTAAAAATAAAATAGTTTGAGATTGACAGTGTTCCATGGCCTGGGAATGGCTTTGATGTCCTCGTCTTCAAAGTGGTATGCCCCTTTTCCTGCTAACCCAACCACTTTGTAAGGTCCTTCCCAATTGGGCCCTAACTTGCCGTCTCCGGGTACTAGAGTGTTTCCCATTACTTTGCGCAGTACCCAATCTCCAACCTTGAATTGCCTTGGATGTACTATCTTGTTGTATTTTTTGGATAACTCCTGTTGGTATGAGGCGATGTGAACCAGTGCTCTTTCTCTTCTTTCTTCTGCAAGGTCGAGCTCCAATGCGATGGCTTCTCCATTTAAGTCTGGATCAAAATTTTCGCTTCTAATGGTGGGGAGGCCAACTTCCAGTGGGATTACTGCTTCCATGCCATAGGCCAAGGAAAAAGGTGTTTCTCCAATTGATCGCCGAGATGTGGTACGGTAAACCCATAAAACATGAGAAAGCTCATCCGCCCACTTTTCTTTTGCTTTCTCTAGCCTTTTTTTTAATCCATCCAAGACGACTTTGTTGGATGCTTCTGCCTGGCCATTTGCTTGGGGGTATACAGGTGTAGAATTGTAGAATTGTAGAATTCTATCTTGTATTCCTCACAAAAGCCTCTAAAAATTTTGCTGTCGAATTGAATGCCGTTGTCTGATATTAGAGCCTTGGGTATGCCAAACCGAGTAATGATATTCTGCCAGAAAAACTTCTTCACATCTTTCTCTTTTATTGAAGCGAGTGCTTCCGCCTCCACCCACTTTGTGAAGTAGTCTGTTGCTGCAAGAAAGAACTTCCTGTTGCCGGGTGCTGTTAGAAGTGGTCCTACCATGTCCAAGCCCCACATTGCGAAGGGCCATGGGCTAGCTAATGGCAGTAGTTCTCTAACTAGCTGATGTATTTGGTGTGCGAACTTCTGCCATTTCTCGCACTTCTTGACATACTTTTCAAAATCTGCTTGCATGTAAGGCCACCAATATCCTTGTGAAATTGCACTGTAGGCTAAAGATCTTCCTCCTTGGTGGTTGCCGCATACACCTTCGTAAATCTCGAACAGGAATGCTTCGACCTTGCTAAGATGGACACACTTCAAGTAAGGTCTTGTGAAGGATTTCTTGTACAAGGCCATTGATGAAGAGAGCCAAAATCGCTGTGACTTTGCTCTTATTTTGTTGGCCTCCTTCTTCTCTTCGGGTAAAATGCCATCTTTTAGGAACACTATAATGGGATCCATCCATAAAGGGCCTAGTTCGACACAACATACCTCTGCTACTTCAGCTTCTTCAATGCTTGGTCTTGGTAGGAAGTCGATCAGTAATGGATGCGTGATAGAAGTGTCCACCATTGAGGCAAAGCCTGCTAGTTCATCCGCTCTGCTATTTTCTTCACGACCGATCTGCTCTATCCGTACTACTTCGAACTTCATGATCTCTTTTCTGACTAACTCTTGGTACTTAGCCATCCTTTCATCCTTTGCCTCGTAGTCGCCCGAAATTTGGTTTACAACTAGTTGGGAGTCACTGTAAACCATTAGCTCGGTTGCCTTCATATAGAATGCTGATTTCAGTCCTGCTAAAAGTGCTTCATACTCCGCATCGTTGTTTGATACTGGAAAGCTAAGGTTGACTGCTTGTTCCACTACTAGGCCATCTGGTGAGATGAGGACTATGCCAAGTCCTGCACCGTGCCTGTTGGATGCTCCATCCACAAAGAGCTTCCACATCTCTCCAATGAATAGCTTCCAGCAGGTGGAGGGATCGGATGATGCCTTGGGGTTCTGAGTGTTGCTGGTGTTTTCTCCAAAGTCCACCTTTACTGTTTGCCCCTCACTATCTAATTGTACCAAGTCTTTATTTGTTGATGAGTCTTTGCTTGGTGCAGCATGGTTTGCTTCTTCCTCCCTTTGTTTACTCTGGTCTGTCCTGGGATGTGGCTGGGTATCTTGTATCAGGGGTTGCGCTATTTCGGCGACACTTTCCATCCCCATTTCGGTTGTACCAGTTAAGTCAACTGGGCAGATGTGATGACTTCCTGGTGTGAATTCTGCGACAAAGTCTGCCAAAGCTTGGGCTTTTTTCGTGGTTCTGGGTTGAAACTTGATGTCAAACTGTCCCAACTCTACTGCCCACTTCAAGATTCACCCAGAAAAGTTTGCCCTCTCAAACAAAGCTTTTAATGGAAAAACTGTGAGGACGATTATGGTGTGGGTGTGAAAGTAATGTAACAACTTCCTTGAGGCCATCATCAAGGCTAAGGCCAGTTTTTTCAATGGTAAGTACCTGGTTTTTGCGCCCAGCAATGTCTTGCTGACATAAAAGATGGGCAGATGTTGGATTCCTTTCGCTGAAACCAAGACTGCGCTAATTGCATGTTGTGAAACTGTCAGGTACAAAATAGTTCTTCTCCAGGTATTGGGGTCACTAGCAACGGTGGAGAAGACATGTATTCTTTCAAACTTTCTAGGGCACGGTCACATTCTTCGTCCCGCTCAAACTTGGCCTTTAATGCTTGAAAAAATGGTCGACATCTGTCTGACGACTGACTTATAAACCGGTTGAGCGCGGCTGCCATACCGGTGAGATGCTATACTTCTTTTACTGAGTTGGGCCTCTCTAGATCCTAAATTGCTTTGATCTGAGAGGGGTCTACCTCTATACCTCGGTTGGTTACCAGGAAGCCTAGAAATTTGCCTGATCCTACACCGAACGCACACTTAGATGCATTAAGGCGCAACTTGTGCTTCTTCAGGATCTGAAATATCTCACCTAGGTCCCTGAGATGGTCATTCTCATCCTTGCTTTTGACTACCATATCATCAATGTAAGCCTCCATTGTTCTGCCTAACAATGGTTCAAACATCTTGGTGACCATCCGCTGGAATGTCGCCCGTGCGTTTTTTAGGCCAAAGGGCATGACCTTGTAGCAATACAGTCCTCTTGGCGTGGGAAATGATGTGTCCTACTGGTCTGGGTTATACATAGCGATCTGATGGTAACCTCTGTACGCATCAAGAAAGCTAAGTCGATTGTGTCCTGCCGTTAGGTCTATCAGTTGGTCTATCCATGGTAGGGGAAAACTGTCTTTTGGGTACGCCTGGTTGACTGTTTTGTAGTCCACGTAGACACGCCATTTTCTATTCTTCTTTGGCACCACTACTGTATTGGATATCCACTTGGGATAGTGCACTTCTTTGATAGCTCCTGCCTCTAGAAGATTTCCCACTTCTTCCGCCACTATCTCGACGTGGTGGCCGATCTTGAGTCTTGTTGTATAATTGGTGCAGCGGTTGGGTGGACGTTCAATTGGTGATAGATGAAGTTTGGGTCAATGCCAGGCATGTCATATGGCGTCCAGGCAAACACTTTGATATTAGAGGTCAAGAATTCCATGACTCTATTCTCTCAGTGCTGGACATAGATGAGCCAAGCAAAAAGAACTTTTCCGGGTTCTTTTCATCTATTCTTACCTGTACTAAGTCTTCCACTGCCTTCTGTTCAGCGGCCTTGCCAACATCTGCGAACAGCTCATTGCTTTTAGGTTCTTCCACCATCTGAACAAACCCTTTGGCAGCGCGGCTGCCATTTACGGTGACGAAGCATTGTTTGGACACGATCTGATCTCCAAAGACCTCTTCAATTACTCCAGCTTCATTGGGGAACCGCATTACTTGATGGTAGGTTGACGCTACCGATTGCATGGCATGCAGCCATGTCCTTCCCAAGATTATGTTGTAAGTGAAAGAGACTTTCAATACCCAGAATTTCACTTGTTTCGTCATGCTTCATGCTCTGACTGGAAGGATTATCTTGCCAACTGGCCACTCTGGCATTGAGTTGAATCCGATCAGGGGAGCTACGGCAGGTGCCAAGTCTTTGTCCTCTAATTTCATTTGTTTGAAGGTTTCGTAATACATTATCTCACATGAGCTCCCTTGGTCAATCAAATTTCGCTTGATGTCGTAATCCTTGATGCGGAGGGTGACGACCAGTGCATCATTGTAAGGGCAATATATCCTTGCCAAGTCTCTGTTTGAAAAAGACATGACGTTCGTGGCCTCTGTTATCCCCTTTTTAATGGTAGGTTGTGCACTTAATACCTCCCTTAAGTGCTCAGCCTTCTTGATCATTCCCCTGAGCTCACATACTCGCTCAGGTTCGAATACCCCATGTATTACGTTAATCACGCCTTGAGGTAGGGCGTCGATCAGTATTCCGTCTGGGTGATCGTGATTCTGGGGGGCTGGCTATGTCCCTCCTTTGATGTATTGGTCCAGGTGCCCTGCTACCACTAACTCCTCCAGGTGTTGTCTCAACGGCATGCAATTTTCAGTGCGGTGCCCTTTTTCCTTATGGAAGGTGCACCGAGATCTTTCATCATAGTCCTTTTGCGCTTCTCCCAACTTAGCTGGCCATCGGACGAAAGGTTCATCACGTATCTCACTGAGAATCCGATAGATCGATTTTTTAAACACCGTGGTAATGGCAGTGCGGATTCTCAACCACCTTTTATCTTGGTCCTAACCGTTGTCCCGCCTGCCTCGCCCGTTCCTGTTTGGACGTTCTATCGCGTTGACTTTTGCCGTAGTCTTTTTATCTGGTACTACTGATGCACCAGATTTGGCTTTAGCGCGGGCACCATCCTCTTCCACCCGTATATGTTGGTGCACTCTCTCCATTAAGGCCTCTATCGTGAGGGGTGGCATCATGGTGATTGAGTCCCTCAACCTGTTTCCGACAGGAAGACCTCTTTTGTACTGCGCGATGGCGAGATTTGTGGGGCAATCTCCTATCTGGTTGAAGGTCTCCCAATAACGACTGTTGTAAGATCTCAACGTCTCCTTGTCGCCCATGTCAATGGAGAGTAGCTGATCGATCTCCACCGGCGTCTTGGTGTTTGTTCTGAACCTTGTCACGAACGCCTCTGCCAATTGTGCCCAGGAGGCTACGCTGCCTTCTGATAGCCTTTCGAACCAGGTTAAACCTAGGTCGCCAAGGCTGGATGGGAATAGAATGCACATCAAAGCCTCGTTTCACCGATATACTGCCATAACCTGGCGAAAATGGCTAAGGTGCGTGTAGGGGTCTGTCTTCCCCTCATACGTGGTGAATTTGGGCTGAAGGAAGCCTAAAGGTAGGGGCGCGTTTTCAATTGCCAGAACGAACGGCGAGGTCTACAGCCTTGCTAATGCTTTGTTTGTCGATTCGTAAGCAAGACGCGGTATTGGCATTCCTACCTTGACGTTTCCATGCATCCGAGGAGCCAACCGCTCAAGGGCTGAAACTCTGCGAGGGTTGCGTGCCCTGGCATCCTCCTTCCATCGTGCCCTTTCTTCAAGCACAGTCCATAAGTCGGACGATCTAGGCAACTCCGTTTGCCTGGATGATGTCTGGTGCGTGCGTGAGGGCCGATAGGTGCTTCCCTCAGTGTAAGACCTCAATGTTCTCGTTCTCTCAGACCTGGAGTAACGAGTCCTGGAAGTCCTTGATTGAGTGTCGCCTGTTCTAAGGCTTCTACTCTTTGCTTGCGATGAAGTGGTATGCCTACTACGATCTTCTGAGTGGCGAGGGGGCGTGTTGCTTTTGTGCTCCTCTCCTGTCGCCACCCCTTTTCCTTTGATCTGGCGTTTCATAGCCTCCATGTCTGCTGCCATCTTCCTTATTAATTCGTCTTGTTCCTTTACGCGATCCTCCAGAACTTGAGGATCGATCCTCCGTCTCTGTCTTTTTGGAATTTGAGAGCGACGGGGGCTGTTAGTCCGCTTCCTCCTTGCACCCCTCCAGGGGTTCTGTCGCTGGGGTTCTAAATCCGCCATGGGAGGGATAGAAGGAAAACCTTCGCGCCTTCCACCTCTCTTTGGGGTTTGTCCGTCGATGGCAGACTACGGCAAATCTTCATTGTGCGCAATTACTTCCAATTATGAAGGAAAAACTTGATCAAGAGGTTTTGTTCTTTTTGATCTTCCCACAGACGACGCCAATTGTACGAGCAAGAAATATTCTTCTAGTATAATCCTGTTGATCAAGTCTGTGCTCCTCCGTACGTCATTGCTTTACTCCTTGAAAACACAAACGTGAGCTAGCCGGCGGGTGTGTGCCGGATACCTCTCCGATGCCTAAGTCAGCAAAATAGACAAATAGGCAAAAAAAACTCTGTGTATTTGAGAATCAAAGTTGTGTTACCTCTCCATAGGTGATGTTATGAGCTTTTATAGGTTCCACGTGGCACAATCCTAGTAGGACTCTTATTCCTCCGCATAAAGTCCTTCTAGAATTCACACCCCTGAAAGATAATGCTTATCCTTCAACACCCCCCTCACTGCTTAAACCAAGTGAGATGGTTTTACTTCGGTAGTATGACAAAACGACCGAGATAAAATAGCCATGCTAAACTGGCTGAAATGACCGAGCTCTAACTAGCTCGGTTCTCTCCTTTGTCACTTGTACTTCGGTTTCACCTGTTGAGACCGTGCTATCCATAGCGTGCCTAGACCGAGCTATTCAATAGCAAGGTCTCGAGAAAAGGCCCAAAGTACCGTGGCTCAATATGGTTTGACCGAACTAACTGTCGCCGCTCTAACCATGCCGACCGAACTAACTACAAAACTCTTTTGGACCGAGCTAACTTCAAGGCTCTTTTACTTAGTGTTTACTGTGGCCCACAAAATGGCCTATTACCCAGCTCGGCCCAATTTACATATAAATTACTCTCTCAGTTAGTTATTTTAATAAATTATTTTAATTTTTAATTATTTTAATAAGTTAACATATTCGTAATTACGAAGACGGTTGAATTTTTTTATAATTAAATATAATATTTATAAGAGAAAAAATAAAATAATTATAGTTTGATGTGACTTTTTATCTTATTAATTATATTAGCTTTTTGTGTGTGTGTGTGTGTGTATGTGTGTGTGTGTAGATTTTAGCCCAAAAAACTAAAAAATCCTTTGCCAAACACCCCTTAAAATATCTAAGTCAATTATCTTTTTTATTTATTCTATAATTATCAATTAATTATCTTATTTACACATCACTAAATTGAAAAAATACATCTAAAATATAGACTTATACATATTTTTTTTTTCTTTCTAATTTCTTGCCCGATGCTATTAGTGTGGCTATTTTATTTTTCCTTTTTTGGTATTCTATTTGCTTGGCTATTCAGGGCCATCTGGGAACATGGGTTAAAAACAAAAAATTGACTTTTAACTCATTTTGAGGGAAAATTCTATTTCCACAGACTTGATTAACTCAGTGCACATCTTTTCTCTAAATTTTTTTTTATTACATTTCTATCCTTCAATCAAATTACCAACACACCCTTCCCTTTCTCACTCCCTCTCTCCCAACTCAACCCTAACCTTTGCCATTGCCGACCACCGACAACTACCTCCCTCATTTCCGATCATCGTCACTGGATTAAATTCGACTTATCCATGTGTTCTGCATATGTTAGACAAATATATTTAGGAGGCATACATTAGTATGACTACATTTTCACAAATTTTTTTTTTTTCTTTTTCAGGTTGTTATTCTAGCATTATCCAAGGATGCCTTTTGCCTTACAATTTATGGAAGCAATACAACATATTTGATGAATGTTGTGCAGAGTTTTAAATTGCTTGATGAATTCTAGTCAACTTTTACAAAGAAAATTTGAACTTTTTGATAGTTATGCATCGGGTTTTATTTTTTTTTCCTCGAGGCTTTGCGTTTATATTTTTAGTGAACTTTTTTGTGGAATGCTCTCATGGATTATTTTTGAATGCTGCAGAAATTAATGACGATATATAATAGTATCAGTTTTTACTTGGCTTGATAGAATTACATTCCATTCTGTTATTACTAGTGCCTTTACTGCTACACATAATATTTCACACTTAAACTGAAATTTATTTTGTTTTATTTCTTGTATTTTACTTTGGAAATGCCTTTTTTGATTCAATCTGCACTTTGATGATTATACATCTAATGTAATATGACATGCCAAGCTTAAATTGTTATGGGAGTAAGAATTATTAGGGTTAGGATTTGTTGGAGAAGATGAAGGTAGTTTAGTATTATCTGAAAATTATTGGTGTGTATTGAGACAAAATTAAAAATTTTAATTTGTGTATAGTGTGAACTGAGTAAATGGTGTACACTAAGATAAGTAATAGTGTGTAAATAGAATTACCCCATTTTGAGTTACATTACCTCTAAAATAAAAAATAAAAATAAAAAAATCAACTTTTAACCATTTTTCCAAAAGGGAATGGCTTCCCTCCAGTCCGTGATCGGATTGGAGGGTACTGTTGGGCCTGTGGGGGCCCACCACAGGCCTCATTCCAATAATTCGAACCGTTCAATATGTAGAACTCATCGAGTATTATATGTCTGTAAACAATAACGGTAATCGGATATTAATAGGTATGTGATCAAATTAGATTTTTGTAAACCGTTTATTTTTTACCGTATATTTTTTTCATACAAAACTGATTTGATCACATAACTATCGATATCTAATCAACGTCATTGTTTATAAGCATATATAGTACTCGACGAGTTTTATACATTAAACGATTTAAATTATCGAAACGAGATCCATGACAAACCTCCACTAACCCAATAATACCGTTCAATCTATGATTGGGCTGAACGGCAGCCATCCCATTGCCAAAACACCTCAATGCATTTGCCGCCATAACTTTACAATTTGGACACACTATGAACTAGACTCCTATCTGTGCTTTTTTGGTTAGATAAGACTCCCATCTTTGACTTAAATTGAACAATTTTACCTCCTATCCTCGTCCATCTACTTTTTCACCCCGCCCCTCCCTTGTCGTTTTTTTAGTGGGTTAAATTTATTTTACAATAATATTTAGGAGCTCTAATTTAAGAGTTCTAATAATTAGTCTCATATAATGATGTAATATTTTAACTTATTTTTCTTTTTCTTTTTCTTTTTTTTGGTTTGACACCTCACTAGAGCTGTCTATCACTACTCAATTCATCACAAAAAATAAAAAATAAAAATAAAAATAATAATAATAATTTGTAAGTTTTAACGATAATTTATAAAAATCATGACAAAAAAGTCACTAATTGTTAATTTTTAGCGACATATATAAAAAAAAAATTTAGTAACAATTTTATTATGACTTATTTTCAATAGAACTTGATAGAAATTAAGTGTAACTATTAGGATCTATTGATAGTTTACTCTTTTATTTTTTGAAAGAGTAAAATGAAATTAATACAACAAAAGAACTATTTTATCCTTATTGAAAAAATGGTTTAATATAGGCATATTTTTTAGCCAAAATTTGAGTGGACCCCAAACGTTGTTTGGGGTGGGTCCGAAGAGGTGACATGTTCCTTGCCGCGTGGCAAATCACACGGTGAAAATGGAACGTCAAAACCATTTATGAGTGAATGGGAAGTTGACGTCGTTTTCGGGTCTAACATTAATTTTTTAGATAAAATTCATTTGAATTTTTTAATAAAAATTATTGTTGGAATTTAATTTAATTCTAAATTCAAATTTTTGGTTCCTAAAAAGTTTCCTAAAATTTGTACCTCTTCATTTATTTATTTATTTAACTATTTCAATAGTTTAATATATATATATATATATATTTAATTAGTTTAAATATATAAATATATATTTAATATATATATATTCGAAATAGTTTAAATAATAATAAAGTTCTACAGGTTTGGAAATCTGTTCCATCAACCCACCAACGGCTACTTTTCAAAATTGTTTGGCAGGAATTTAGTTCCATGTGCAACGGGCTTAAATCAATTTTGAATAGTATTGCACATTTTCACTTCTTTGTGAAACCTGTTCGAGGCTTAAGATTTTTGCCTATATATACTGCCTTAATTCCAGCAGTTTGGGGTGGAAAAAAAAAACAGCCGAAATAATCCGAAAATGAGTCTGCAGATTGTCTAAATTGCTGTCTAGATTTTGTTTGTGCATTATTTTTCATTTTCGTTTTTGAATAAAATTCAAAGAGTAAGAACACAAGGTTTGGTTCGCCGAACAAATTGTTTGGAATACTACTACAATTTGTGAAGATCATTGTATCTTGGGAGATAGACGCCACTCAACCGTAAGTCAGAAGTGGCGAATCATCTTAAGAATGAGTGTCACACACTCGAATTGGTCTTAATTTTAATTCGGTTCGATAAATAAATCTGGTATGTTATTTATTTATTTTGTTTGAATTTATTTCAAGTTATTTTATATACACAGAAGATTGTTCCAACAATCTTAAGACAGATCCGAATTTATTCTGTTTACAGAATTTTTTCGTTTGTTTCCTTTTCTCTTTCTTCTTTTAAGAAAATTATTTTCTATGAATTTACAAAATAATATTCTGGTTGGAAAAACAAATAGTGATTATATGCTATTTGACAGATAATAGTAATATACTGTCTCTTTTCTTTGACAACTAGTAGTACGATACTGGTGTCATTAACAATTCAGAATTTATTTTTGTGGAATATTTTCAGAAATTAATTTTGGGTTTTAGAAATTATTTTCTGAGTTTTCATTACTTAAAATTCTATTTCAGTATTTTAATTATTGGAGTGTTACAAGAAATTTAAGTTTCTGTGTGAAATTAATTTGGTTAAATAAAATTTTATTTTATTTCCAAATTAATTGAAAAATAAAAGTTATATTCTTAATTCTTTTATTTTACAGAATTTAATTTCTTGTGTGGAATTAATTTGGTTAAATAAAATTTTATTTTATTTCCAAATTAATTGAAAAATAAAAGTTATATTCTTATTCCTTTTATTTTACAGAATTTAATTTCTTGTGTGGAATTAATTTGGTTAAATAAAATTTTATTTTATTTCCAAATTAATTGAAAAATAAAAGTTATATTCTTATTTCTTTTATTTTACAGAATTTAATTTTCTGTGTGGAATTATTTTGGTTAAATAAAATTTTATTTTATTTCCAAATTAATTGAAAAATAAAAGTTATAGTTTTTTATTTCTTTTATTTTACAGAATTTAATTTTCTATGTGGAATTAATTTGTTTAAATAAAATTTTATTTTATTTTCAAATTAATTAGAAAATAAAAGTTATATTCTTATTTCTTTTATTTTTACAGAATTTAATTCTGTGAATTTGGTTTAATTTTCTGTGTAGTGTAAATTCTAATTATAATTTTGTTTTATATATTAGAATTGATGGCTACTGAAACTAATGTCCAAACAAGTACTACTGTGGTGGCTGCGATTGCACCAACCCTCTCTCTTGTCATGACAGTACCAATAAGTCATGGAGAGAAGCCAGAGAAGTTCTCAGGAACTGACTTTAAAAGATGGTAACAGAAAATGTTGTTCTATCTTACAACTCTGAACCTGACTCATTTCCTCCGTGAAGATGCTCCTATCCTGAAAGGGGATGAAACCGACCGCAAGTGGTTGCTGCGGTTGATGCTTGGAAACATGCCGATTTCCTTTGCCGGAACTACATCTTGAACGGACTTGACAACACATTATACAACGTCTACAGTCCAATCAAGACAGCAAAGGAACTTTGGAAAACATTGGAGAAAAAGTACAAAACGGAAGATGCCGGTTCAAAGAAATTTGTAGTTGGCAGATTCCTGGATTTTGTAATGGTTGATTCAAAAACTGTGATCAGCCAAGCTCAAAATTTCTAACTCATTCTGCATGACATTTATGCAGAAGGTATGTCTCTTAGTGAATCCTTCCAAGTTGCAGCCTTAATTGAAAAATTACCAAAAGGCTGGAAGGAATTCAAGAACTACCTCAAACACAAGTGTAAAGAAATTTCTATGGACGAGTTAATTGTGCGTTTGAGGATTGAGGAGGACAACTGCAATTCAAAAGTGAAATTTGGTAAGCTTCCTATGGAGTCTAAGGCAAATGTGGTGGAACATGCTTCAAAAACTAAGAAACGAAAGTCTTCTGGAGAAAGTTCATCACAAGGCTCTAAAGGGGGGGAAAATAAAAAGTACTCCCTCCGTCCCAAAATATTAGTCCCTTATTTCATTTTTCATTGTCCCAAAATATTAGTCCCTCTTCAAAAATCAAGTACAAAAATAATACAAATTTCCTGTTTTGCCCTTCTTTTAAATTAATAAACAATACAAAAAGTACAATTACGACATTGATATTTCCCAAAAATGTACTATCAAAAGGATAATTTTGAAAAATCAACTTTTTTCAAAAGCAATAATTGTACTACCAAAAAAAGTTGGATTCCCCAAAAGGGACTATTATTTTGGGACGGAGGGAGTACAAGTTTAATGGCAAATGTTACATCTGTGACAAAGAGGGACATCGGGGCCAAAGATTGCCGTAGCAATGGCAAAAGCAAAAGAAGAATAAGCAAAAAGCCTGCTCAAGCCTACATAACCGAAGTGGACAAAATTTTCAATGGTGTCGATGACATCAATCTTTCTGCAATTGTTTCCGAGGCAAATCTTGTCGGAAATCCTAAAGAATGGTGGGTGAACACTGGTGCTACTCGCCATATTTGTGCCGACAAAAAGATGTTCACATCTTATTCTATAGTGGATAATGGTGAACAACTTTTTATGGGCAACTCCTTAACTTCCAAAGTTGAAGGACAAGGAAAGATTGTACTCAAGATGACATCTGGAAAGGAACTCACTCTCAACAATGTGTTGCATGTACCGGACATTCGCAAGAATCTTGTTTCCGGATCTTTGTTGAGTAAGAATGGGTTTAGGCTAGTATTTGAGAGTGATAAATTTGTACTTACTAAGAATGTGATGTATGTAGGAAAATGTTACATGTCTGATAGCCTTTTCAAGTTAAATGTAATGACCGTTGTACCCTCAGTTATTAATAATACTACATCTTCTTCTTACTTGCTTGAGTCTTTAAATTTATGGCATGGTAGACTAGGACATGTTAATTATGGATCTTTGCGTAGATTAATTAATATGGAATGTTTACCTAAATTTGACATTGATTCAAATCATAAATGTGAAATTTGTGTTGAGGCAAAATTATCTAAAACTCCTTTTCATTCAATTGAAAGAAGTACAGAACCACTTGAATTAATTCATAGTGACATTTGTGATTTTAAATCAATTCAAACCAGAGGTGAGAAAAGTATGTAATCACTTTTATAGATGACTATACTAGATATAGTTATGTTTATTTAATTCGAACCAAGGATGAAGCTTTGGAAACTTTCATTCAATATAAGAATAAAGTTGAAAATCAACTTGGTAAGAAAATCAAGAAAATTAGAAGTGATAGAGGTGGTGAATATGAATCACCTTTTGGTGAGTTTTGTAAAGAACATGGAATAATTCATCAAACTACCGCTCCTTACTCACCTCAGCAAAATGGAATTGCTGAAAGGAAAAATAGGGCTTTAAAAGAAATGATGAATGCCATGTTAATAAGTTCTGAATTACCTCAGAACTTGTGGGGGGAAACAATACTTTCTGCTAATTATATACTAAATAAAATACCCCGAAAGAAAGTGAATCAAACACCTTACGAATTGTGGCATGGAAGAATACTATCCTACAAATACTTAAAAGTGTGGGGGTGTTTGGCTAAAGTGACTATTCCTAGTCCTAAAAAGACTAAGATAGGTCATAAGACCATTGATTGCATTTTCATTGGTTATGCCAAGAATAGTAGTGCATATTAGTTTTTGATTCATAAATCAAAACATTCCGAAATGCATGTAATAACTATTATTGAGTCTCGGAATGCATCATTCTTTGAACATGTATTTACAAATAAGACTGGACAAGAGACTAGTAATAATAAGAGATCTTTTGATGCTATTACTAGTAATGATCAAGAACATGATCAAGAGCAAGAGTTAGACCAAAATGAGGAAGAAAAACTTAGGCGTAGTAAACGTGCTAGAACCTCAAAATCTTTTGGTCCAGATTTTCTAACATTTTTGTTAGAAAATGAGCCTTTAACTTTTAAAGAGGCTATGTCCAGTCCTGAAGCTCCTTTATGGAAAGAAGCTATCAACAGTGAAGTTGAATCCATCTTGCAAAATCACACTTGGGAATTAGTGGACTTGCCACCAGGTTGTAAACCTCTTGGGTACAAGTATATTTTCAAAAGAAAATTGAAAGCGGATGGATCAATTGACAAATACAAGGCAAGACTTGTGGTCAAAGGATTTAGACAAAAAGAAGGTCTTGATTACTTTAACACATACTCACCGGTTACTAAAATAACATCCATTAGAATGCTAATTGCCATTGCATCTCTATACAATCTAGAAATTCATCAAATGGATGTGAAAACCGCTTTCTTAAATGGTGAGTTAAATGAAGAAATTTACATGGAACAACTAGAAGGTTTTTCTGTTCCAGGAAAAGAAAAGAAAGTGTGTAAATTGGTTAAATCATTATATGGTTTAAAACAAGTGCCAAAGCAATGGCATGAGAAATTTGACAAGGCAATGATGTCAAATGGATTTAAAATTAATGAGTGTGACAAATGTGTTTATATTAAAAACACAGATAAAGGTTATGTCATTGTATGTCTTTATGTAGATGATATGCTCATCATTGGTAGTAATAATGACATGATTAAAATTACCAAAAAAATGTTGAATAAACATTTTGACATGAAGAATATGGGCATTGCTGATGTAATACTTTGTATGAAAATTACCAAAACATCATAAGAATATGCTTTGTCACAATCTCATTAAATTGAGAAAATATTTGACAAATTCAGCAAAGATGATGATCATCTTGCTAGAACTCCTGTAGATGTTAATTTGTATCTTTGAAGAATATGCGGAAAGCATTTCTCAATTAGAGTATGCCCAAATTATTGGAAGCTTAATGTACTTGATGAAGCACTCGCTCGGATATAGCTTATCATGAAGTAAATTAAGTAGATATCTGAGTAATCAAGAGTAGAACAACTTTGGAAAGCAATTATAAGGGTTCTAAGATATCTCGATTCACTTTCGTAACATTGGGCTTAACTATACTAGATATCCAGCGATTACTTGAAGGATACTGTGATGCAAATTGGATATCGGATACTAGAGACTCGAAGTCCACCAGTGGGTATGTCTTTACTCTTGGTGGAGCGGCTGTATCTTAGAAATATTCCAAACAGACTTGCATTGCTATGTCTACTATGGAATCAGAATTCATAGCCTTAGACAAAGTAGGGGAAGAGGCAGAATGGCTTCGCCACTTCCTTGAAGATATTCCAATTTGGCCAAAATCGGTGCCTGCTATATACATACATTGCAATAGTCAATCAGCTATAGGTAGAGCACAGAATCATATGTATAACGGTAAGTCACGACACATTCGTCGTTGACATAACACCGTGAAATAACTACTCTCTAATGGAATTATTTCCATAGAATATGTTAAGTCTAAAGACAATATAGCGGATCCACTAACCAAAGGGATAGCAAAAGAGTTAGTTGAGAATTCATCGAGGAGAATAAGACTTAAGCCTATTAAATAAGAGTTACCACAACGGCAACCCAACCTAGTTGACTGGAGATCCAAAGATCTAGGTTCAAAGGGACAACCGAGTTGTGAATAACTCAGAACGATCACTGGGGAGTCTAAACTCCTACCCATTTCTTTGATGAAATAGTGATGATTGCAACGTTTTAGGTTAAGTAAAAGTTTTAATGATTTTTATATCTAGGTAAACCTAGTGGAGTATGGCAGGATACTCTTCATAAGAATCACCTATGTGAGTGTGAACTGGACCGGTTCTATGAGATTTGTGAAGGGCTACAATTTTCTAGAGCACTCATGAAAGACCAGGTTGTTCAGGGCCAAAATGAACACAATAGTAAGAACTAAATTGTGTCTGGGAATATACTGTGTGAGTTCTGTTGTCTTGGTTTACACAAGCAATTTGAGCAGTTCAAGACATTATGTTCACTGGTTAGCTAGTAAATCTGATAGTGTCTCACAACGGAAGGTTCAAAGTCAAAAGCTACTTATCCTTTGCAGAATATTTCCAATTTCTGTACTCTCTGAAATTAGATCATGTTATTGCATTTTCTTTCCGTCAAATTCCATTCATGTGGGGGATTGTTGGAAAAATGGTTTAATGTAGGCATATTTTTTAGTCCAAATTTGAGTGGGCTAAGCGTTGTTTGGGGTGAGTCGAAGGTGACGTGTTCCTTGCCGGGTGGCAAGTCACACGATGACGATGGAATGTCAAAACCATTTATGGGTGAATGGGAAGTTGACGTCGTTTTCGGGTCTAATATTAATTTTTTAGATAAAATTCATTTGAATTTTTTCAATAAAAATTATTGTGAGAATTTAATTTAATTCTAAATTCAAATTTTAGATTCTTAAAAAATTTCCTAAAGTTTGTATCTCTTCATTTATTTATTTATTTAACTATTTCAATAGTTTAATATATATATATATATATATTTAATTAGTTTAATATATATATATATATATATTTGAAATAGTTTAAATAATAATAAAGTTCTACAAGTTTGGAAATCTGTTCCATCAACCCACCAACGGCTACTTTTCAAAATTGTTTGGCAGGAATTTAGTTCCATGTGCAACGGGCTTAAATCAATTTTGACTAGTGTTGCACCTTTTCACTTTTTTTATGAAACCTGTTCGGGGCTTAGGATTTTTGCCGATATATACTGTCTTAATTCTGGCAGTTTGGGGTGGGAAAAAAAAACAGTCGAAATAATCCGAAAATGAGTATGCAGATTGTCTAAATTGCTGTCCAAATTTTATTTGTGCATTATTCTTCATTTTAGTTTTAAAATAAAATTCAGAGAGTAAGAACACAAGGTTTGGTTCGCCGAACAAATTGTTTGGAGTACTACTACAATTTGTGAAGATCATTGTATCCTGGGAGATAGACGCCACTCAATAGTAAATCTTGTGGGCGAATCTGTCTTAAGGACAGAGTGTCACACACTCGACTTGGTCTTAATTTTAATTTGGTTCGATAAATAAATATGGTATGTTATTTATTTATCTTGTTTGAATTTATTTCAAGTTATTTTATATACACAGAAGATTGTTCCAACAATTCTATTTTCTCCAAACCTAAAATTACATTAACATGTTAATTAAAATAAAATAAATTAAACTAAAATACAATTAAGAATTAATCTAAAATATAAAATATAATTAAGAGTTGATTTAAAATATTATTAAATAAATAATAAAATAAATAATAATTAAGAATTGATTTGAAATATAATTAAATTAAAATTAAATTAACATGCTAGAAATTATAATAAATAATTAAAAAATTACGATTAATTGTGATATAAAATATAATTAAATTAAAAAGTTAGTAATTACAATAAATAGTTAAATATTAACGTTAATTGTGAACTCAAATTTAATTAAATTAAAATTAGAATAAAAATTTTAGAATTACAATAAATAATTAAATTTTTTTGATTAATTTTTATTTAATTGAATTAATACTAGACATTATAAATTATGTATATGAGATATGAGAGAGAGAGAAAAAAAACAAAAAATATAGAGTTTGAGAGTATTGTAATCATTTTACACCTATAGTTAATAATGTTAACGATTATATTCTAATCCAAAATCACAAAAAAATATATAATTATTTTTAAAAAATAATAAGATAAAATGCTATTAACTCATATTTCATGAAATTTTACCCTTGTTATTTTTACAATTTGGCCACACTATAAACAAGACACTTATGTTTATCTTACATTATATTTGACAAAACAAGACCCTTATCTTTAACTTACATTATAGAGGAAATATCATTTTACCTTTTAAATTATTATATGTTTTTCACCTTGACTTTCATACTTTGATTTATTTTAATTTAGTATCCGGACTTTTCATAAATTGATCAATTAGACCTCTGCCATCACATTCCGTCTACAATTGGATGCAATGTGCTAACGTGGCATTTAAAATTTCATTTTACCCCTCCAAATTATACCTTAAAAATCAATTTACCCCCCAAATTAAAAAACAATTTGCCCCCCAAACTATACTCTAAAAATCAATTTGCCCCCCACATCAGCACATTCCGTCCAATTGTGGACGAAAGGTGACGACTGGGGTCTAATTGATCAATTTGTGAAAAGTTCAGGTACTAAATTAAAATAAATCGAAATATAAAGGTCAACTTAAAAAACACGTGATAGTTTGGGAAAAAAAGATGATACTTCCTCTACATTATATTTGACAATTTACATCCCATAGCCAAACATCCATCTACTTCTCTACGCATCCCTTCCTTTGTCCGTTCTTATTTTTTTATTTTGCTCTTGAAAATGAAATTTAAAGTTAAATTTATTTTGAATGTTATGTTATTGTTTGGCATGTGCTAAAATTTATGTTATTTTAAGCATATTATCTTATTTAGGTCACAATCATCTTATTTAAGTCATATCACCCATTTATTACATCACTTTAAACTCAACCCGTATTTTACGTTTTTTTCGTAAAAAGTCAAAAAGTATACTAATCTAGTACTTCCTAAAGAATTTATAATTTTATTTGAAAGGTAAATTACACTAATCTTCTCTAAAATTGGGAGAAAATATAATAAATCTCATAACTTTAACATAATTACACTTATTTCCTTTTTAATAGGCTACAAATCAAAATTAATACAAATCATATGAAAACATCAAGATAAATAAGTTAAAGTATACATTTTAATATAAAAATATGACAATATTATTTTTCATTTATATGACTAATAAATTAGTGAAGAAAATAGTTCACTAAAAGACAAAATAAATTAAAATGGCCAATGGACAAAAGCCTAATTTGAAAACTTGGCTAAAAGCCAATTTTGTTTTAAACAATCTTCGTAGCTCAAATTTTGTGGTTCAAAAGTGGCTCAAATGGCCAAGCGGCGTCGTTTTGAGTCTGAAACAACATAAAATAGCCAAAACGACGTCGTTTTGGCTATTTGAACCACTTTTGAGTCACAAAATTTGAATTACCAGACATTTTCCTTTTGGTTTTTACTCTATTTTAAGTCACATCACCTCTCTACATTTTTATACATTTTTTTCAAAAAAGGCCAATAAAAAGTCAACTTTTAACCAATTTTTCAAAACAAGCCAAAATATTACATCTAACCTATAATTATTTTATTTTTTCCTCACAACTATCAAATCAACTATAAAAATTAAAAAAAAAAAAATCAACCAATTTTTTAAACACGATTATCTTAAACAGGTTAAATTAACTAAAAAAAAAAAAAAAAATCAAATCACTAACTTCCTAAACAAGTCCTGAATTTGTTGTTTCCACCAACAAAAAAAAAAAAAAGTGCACAATAATTAGGCCTATTTTGGGAACAACCTTAAAAGTCAATTTTTTAGTTTTTTTTTATAACTTTTTAAAATTATATCATCTTTTTATTTTTTTTATATTTCTTTATAAAAAAAATCAAAAAATTAACTTTTAATTTACCTCCAAAAATGCCTTAGATTGATTGAAAATAAAATTTTCAAATTTTATTGTGTTGATTGTAGCTTGATGCCAAAAGCGCCCACTTTTTTTTTTTTTTTTTAACCTACAACGCTTTTTCGTACTTCAATAATGTTTTTGGATACAACAAGTTTCTCTGTCACGTCATATAATATGACATTAATTTGTTAATTTGATTGAAATTAAAATTTTCAAACCTTTTACAGGTCTAAGATAGTGCCATTTGTACAGATTACTAAAGTGTCATGTTGTTTGTTTTGAAGAAGAGATTATAACCGAAGAACTTATTCCGACCCCCTAAGACAAAGAGAACTTAATCCAAGATTATAAATTCTTGGGTTATAGATAATTTATTTTAAAATATACTTAAAGCCCGCTTCACAATCAGCTATTTTAGTATTAAAAAAAAGTCAAAAAATCATTCAAAAAGCCAAAATATTAAGAAAATTTCAATTCATTCAAAAAAGTTAAAGATACATTGTTATTCACTATACTTTTTGCATTTTTTATTTTTACAAAAATTTTAAAAATTATTTTCAAATATATTAATTTTTTATCATCTCATATTTTAACAAAAAGTAAAAACAAAAAAACACTCCCCAAATGGGCCGTAATATCCCCGCCTTGAGTGCAAATATAATAGAGTTATGTGATTACAATTATTAGATAAATCTAACATTATATTTATAATCTATACCGAAGAGAGTGAATTCTATAAAGTAGGATAAGCATAATTTATACTTAGAGGAGCCAAATTATAAGTATTTGAAATTGATAATAAAATTCTATCAAAAGGGGATAATAAGTACTTTTTGCATATTGATAAATAAATAAATCTCTAAAGCTCAACCTAGGTAGTTGGCCAAGCAGTAAAAACTTGATGATAATATTTAAAATTTTGAGATTCAGTCACCTCAAGGGGTCATTGAAACTTTACCTGATCGTTAATTTTAAGATTCAAAATTACTCAAGATTGTGTAAATTAGTTCGGCTACTTAATTATTAAAAATATATATATACTAAACACAAAACTACCTACAATAATCTCATAAAAAATAATAATAATAAAATAAAATAAAAAATCTCATTTACCAAGTAAGAAATATGATAAAATAATCCAAAAAGTTATTAGAAACACTGTTAATGTTTAAAAAAAAATGATTTCCAAATTAAAAGAAAAAAAAAGTTCTATACAAAATAAATCATCCAATCACATTATTCTTTTTATTTTTTTGTACGATTTTTCATCAAAAGTCAAGAAATTAATTAAAATAATCAATTTTTAAATAGGGCTTCAAAATAATGTGTTAAAAATATTTTTTAAATTATGAGAATAATAATAAATATTTTAATTAAAAATAAATGAATCGTAAGAAACCATATTATTTAGTATAAAAATTCTATACAAAAATTTCATTTCTATATCATTAATTTTGATATTGATGTGTTATCCTCTGTTGCCTTTTCTTGCAGAGCTTCCTATAGTGCCCCAAAACAACGTCGTTTTGGGACAAAATTCAAAATTAAATAAAAAAGAAAAAAAAAGTAGCAGAGCAGAACCTTCCCTTCATCTTCTTCTTTTTCTGACTCCTCTTTTCTCTCTCTAGGTGACGGGAAAGAAGAAAACAAATTAAAGTTGAAAAATTGGTCTTCAGACCAACTTAGACTCAGCTTCAAGAACAAGCTGCGTATGACTTTTACAATAACTATGGCGGAAAGGTGGGCTTTAGTATTAGGAAGTCGTCTACACAAAAGAGCAAACAAACTAAGGAAATAACTTCACGGACTTTTGTATGTTACAAAGAGAGAACTCGGGGTATTGACAAGCGAGATTCACTAGTAAAATTTCTGAGACAAGAGGCTAGATGTGGTTGTGGTGCTCGATTAAGTATCAAGTTAGATAGAAATTTAGGAAAATATGTTACAATTGATTTTGTTGAACATCATAATCATGACCTTGTGTCTCAAGAGTGCATTTATATGTTGCCATCCCAAAGAAAAATATCTACCACCCAAGCAATTGAAGTAGAATTAGCTTCAGAATCTGGAATTCCTCTTAGGTCTGCTTATGAGCTATTTGGTAGGGAATCTGGTGGAAGAGTATCACTTGGCTTCACCAAATTGGACCAAAAAAATTACTTGAAATCGAAAAGACAAAAGATTTGGAATATGGAGAAGTGGGTGGTGTGTTGCAATACTTTCGTAAGAAAACTATGGAAAATCCATCTTTTTATTATGCAGTCCAATTATATTGTGAAGAGCAGATAAGTAATATATTTTAGGCCGATGCTTAAATGATAATGGACTATGCTCAATTTGGTGATGTAGTAACCTTTGACACTACTTACAAATTAAATAATGGCGAAGAGACCTTTTGGAACCTTTGTTGGGTTTAATCATCATCGAAAGCAGTTATATTCGATGCGGCATTGATGTATAATGAAGCTATTTGAATCATTCACAGTTGTTTGATTTTTTGTAGGCAATGTCAAACAAAGCTCTAAAAAGCTGTTTTCCGCAGATCAAGATACTGCGATAGCTAAGGCCATTCTAATTATCATCGAGAAACAGTTATATTTGGTGCAGCGTTGATGAATAATGAGACTGCCGAATCATTAACATGGTTGTTTCAGATTTTTTTGTAGGCAATGTCAAACAAAGCTCCAAAAACTATTTTCACAGATCAAGATGTTGTGATGGCTAAGGCCATTCCAATTGTCATGCCTAATACAAACCACCGACTTTGCACATGGCATTTAATGCGAAATGCTGTGAAGCATGTAAGTTCTCTTTTTAGAGATGTAGGGGTGAAGGGTGTGTTTTCAAAATTTATGCATCAAATTGATGATGAAGAAGAATTCAGAATACAATGGGACCAAATACTTGATAGGTATGATGCATGCAACAATTATTGATTGGAGCAAACTTTTGGTGTGAAGGAGAAATGGGGATGGCCATATATTATAAATTCTTGAGCAGCTGGAATGAGTACTACTCAACTATGTGAATCATTCAATGCATTTTTGAAGGATTATCTCAATTGTGATCATAACTTGATAGAATTTTTCATGCATTTTGAGAAGGTGCTCTATGACAAGAGGTATAAAGAATTGGAAGCCGAGTATAATTTGTCCCAAAAATTGCCAAGGGTTTCCATTCCAACTTTGATGTTAAAGCAAAAGCAGATATTTACACCAAAACAATTTTTGAGGAATTTCAAAATGAGTACGTGCAGTCCATTAAACCGTCCATTATAGGCACTATCAATGATGGTGAGAGTACCATATTCACAATTCAAATGAACATAGATGGAAAAAAAGATAAGAATGTGACAATGGATAGAGATGATTCTTTAAGTTGTAGTTTCAAGAAGTTTGAAGTGAAGGGCATAGTGTGTTGACATTGTCTAAAGGTGCTTAGAGAGATATTCAATGCAAAGGACCTTCCTGCACAATACATACTAAAACGATGGACTAAAAAAGTAAGGGCTGAAAGTGTGAAAGATAGGCATGGGCATGAAACTACATCAAGCGACCGATATAGGTCATTGATGAATATGTTTAGAGCAATAGCAAGTAGAGCTGCTGAAAGTGAAGAAACTTATCATTTGTCACTTGCAAAAGGTGAAGAATTGAGTGTCATGGTTGAAGACAAATTAAGTGTGCACACTTGTGGTCAAGTGGAGGTCATTGAATTGAAAAATTCCTCAGCTAACACATGCCCATAGAGTGATGAAGAAGATTGTCCAATCCAAGCCAAGGGAATCAAGAAAAGACAAACAACCACACAAAATTGTTGCATGTGATTAAATGATATTTTGTTATATGTTGTGTGATTGTTATGTGTTATGTGATATGTGTTGCCAATTTTGTGTTATGTGTGTTAGAAAAGTAATGAAATAAAAAAATTGGTCATTTGTAGGGTGATGTTTTTGTACTCCCGAAGGTCAATCTGAGCCTTCTGCCGCTATGGGTAATAATTCTATTCAACTAATATTTACTATTGTGTGCGACCTTGTATTAATTTTGTTGGATTGGCTATTCGTGTAATCTAATAGGGTGATATTTTTTATTTTGGTATTTTTTTTTGCATGTTGGATGGTTCTTTTTCTGCTTCCCAAGGTCAATCTCAACCTCCGTTGGCCATTGGTAATCATTCAATACAAGTAATATTTAATATTGTATGCGTAGACCTTAGGGAAATTGAACCTCATACGGAACCATTGTTTTACTTTCCTGCATTGGTTGTATAGGGTGTTACTGTTTATACTCCTCAAGGTCAATCTTAACCTCCTTTGGCCATTGGTAATCATTCAATACAGGTAATATTTAATATTGTATGCATCGATCTTAGGGAAATTGAACCACATACGGAACCATTGTTTTACTTTATTAATGTTGTTTTACTTTCTTGCATTGGTTGTATAAGGTGTTACTGTTTATACTCTCCAAGGTCAATGTCAACCTCCTTTCATCATGGGTAGTAATTATGTTGAGGTAATGATTCATATTTTGTGTTTTTTTAAAATGAAAATGCATTAGTATTTTTTTTTTTTTCCATTTCAAATATTAATTGCTTTATGTTGGTTTACTTTAAGGTCATAGTCATGGTGTCTATAGTTCTCAATCTTGACCTGTATTTCAATCTCAACCTCCTTTTTCCATGGGTCGTACAAGTGTTCATCATATTATGTATCCTACATATGATGTGAGTTATAATTGCTTACATACTTTACATTCAAATGGTAGTATACATTGTATCAATATTTTAATAAATTTAGCACTATTGCAGGGAAGTAACACGCCTCAGTCAATGCCTTTAGTTTATCCCATTCAAACATTGTTTCAGGAGTTGCTTCGAGGTACTACAGTTCAACACTTTGCAATCCAAATGTTGCAAGCCTCACATAGTCCTGCTGACAGTCTTGTACATGGACATCCTTGAACGAACGATGATGTTATTTTATTTTCTAGATTTGGTGTATTTTTTTTTATGTTGTTGATTTGGGTCATTGTTGATGTTTTTTGCAATAGGAACAATGTTTGGAAATGATATGTTTGGGAACAATGGGAACAATGTTTATGTCTGAATAATGTTTGATGCATGCTATTTTTTATGATGTTATTTTTTGATTCTTCGCTATGAATGAAAAGAATATTCAAATTTTATTATGTTGGGTGTTTCTTGTATGATTAAGTTAAGGATTCTGAGTTCAAATATTAGGGCAAAATGCATGCATATATGTACTTGGTAATGGACAGATTAATGTTACTTATTTTGTGTTTTGATTCTGAGTTTACATAGTAGGAAGCGAGAATGTAGGAAGCGAGAATGTTTTCATTACACCATGTAATGGACAAATTACACTTATTTTGTGTTTTGGTTACATCTTGTAATGGACAGATTACACTTATTTTGTGTTTTGATTATACCTGTAATGGGCCAGATTACAGCTCTTATACCCTATAATGGACTGATTACACAGCTTTGCTGGGAGAGGTTCAACATAACCATAAACATACAAAGTGAACAACATAACCATACAAAGTGATTACACAGATTACATAGCTCTGCTGGACAAAATGAACAACATAACCATACAAAGTGCCACCACATAACCATATAACCATACAAAGTTAACAAGTCCAGATAACTATACAAAAAAAAAGTTTACAAAAATAACCACATTACCATACAAAGTGCCACCACCAAGTCCAGATAACCATACAAAAATAAAGATTACAAAACTATTACATCTTTAGAACAAACACGATACCAATTACAAGCAAGATGAACAACCCATAAATCGACCACAATTTTGATTTATACATTTCCAACTTAAGCATCTTCGCCCTCAAAAATTGTAGTTCTTCGCTTTGAAATCGAAGTTGTTCGCTCATAAATCGAAGCTGTTCGGTGATAGTTCGCATGTTTTCCATTTGCATTACTCCTTCACCTCTGCATTGTGAATTTGTAGGCAAGCACCATCCAATAAAATAGCCGCAATTTTGACAACAATAAAATAATTTGTTTATGTTTTGCTCCGTCTCGGAAATTCGAATAGTTGCTTTTTTATGACATTTTGGACAATTTCTGTTGCAATACGTCAACTGATCTGAGGTACTGCCGTTAACACTTGAACATGACATCTGCAAAATTATATACACAATTCATAGGTGAAAGGCTTATTCTATTTACAATGATAAAAATCAAACACAACATTTATACTAATTAATGCAAAGAAACTCTCAAAGAAAAGCCACAATGGTTAAAGAAGCCTTCTTTCTATTGTTAACTCAATTATTAAAAGGAATACAATATTTGTCAGTGGATAAATTTCATTAAAGTCATATTTTTCACAGCCTCAACTCACACACCCTCTTAGGCTAAAGTTACCTTCAACTTGGATCATAATATTCCTACATACTGCTATGTAAATTGGTCTATGTTACACATGACAAATTGATAAGCCTTTCATCTAACTCTGGACACACGAGGTTGTCACCACTCATCATGCTTGTATCAACTTAGAAATCAGATGATAGCTACTGAATGCCCTTGTATTAAAGAATCTAAATGTTATTAGGTTTGAGGGCTTTGCTCAACATAGTGAAAAGTTTTTCACACTTAAATTGAAAAGAAATTGGCTCTCTTGCTTAAGCATGCACTCATTTTGCTTAAGAACTAGGTCACCCATCAAAGTCCAAATAGTTTTACTTGTATTGCTGTTCTATAAACATGCTGTTTTACATGCTCATTTAAGTAAACAGATGGGCATGCTTCTTCAATAAGTTCATCTAGAATTCAAAGTAAAACCAAACTTAGTTCAACTATTTAGTGGCTGGTCTGTTCATATAGTGGGTTTATTATTATTTTTATTGAGATTAGTCTAACTAACTATATAGTTATGTTCATTGGAATTATGAATGTCTTGTGTAATAATCTCTGATAGTTCTTTTCAACACACACCTAGAGAGATCTCTAGTCAATAATATTAGTAAGAGTTAGTGTTAAGAATTTCCTTGAACCTTTGGAGAGTTGCAACTATATAAATAATTTCCTAGTTAATTACCAAATGCTTTGCACTAAAAGCTCAACAAAAATACTAAGGAAACCAAGCAGGCTTGCATCTCTCACTCTGTTACTTGAAACTCTCATAAACATGCTTAATATAAAGACTCCTCAATGTGCTCATAGTGACAAGACATGTGGATGCCTTAGAGAGAGGTGTGTTTAGATTTATAGATTTGTACTCATATACAGTCGTCTATTTACACTATAACAATCCAGCACACACCTAGATTTTCCAAAGGAAATTCTGTTCTCAAGTAATTCTGTTCTCACATTCACAAAACAGATGTCTGCAGCAATCCAGCCTACACACATGAAGAATAATTGAAGCCAATTAACTCATCACAAAGATTTTCCAAAGGTAATTCTATTCTCAAGTAGAAGAATATTTGAGAATTAAATTTAAGAGAACATAAAATTGAAGACACTAAAGGGATTAAGGATCACATTCTATCACATTCACAAAATAGATGTCTGTAGGAATCCAGCATACACACATGAAGAATATTTGAAAGCCAATTAACTATCACAAAGATTTTCAAAAGGTAATTTTGTTCTCAAGTAGAAGAATATTTTAGAATTAAATTTAAGAGAACTAAAGGAATTAAGGATCATATTCTATCACATTCACAAAACAGATGTAGGGATCTATCATTTTTGTACACAAATTCAGAATGTGGCTGGTCTTTAAACAAATTCACCACGTAGGGATCACATTCACAAAGCAGATGTAGGGATCAGATTCTATCATTTTTGTACAGACATTCAGAATATGGCTGTTCTTTACACAAATTCACCTCGCAGGGATCACATTCACAAAGCTGATGTAGGGATCTTAATTTATAATGAAGACCAAAGGGAGTGAAACGGACCTCGTCACCCTCTCTCTTCATCTCTATGACTCATCTGTTAGTCTCTCGCTTGGTCCGTTGCCTCCTTTGCGGCGTGTCCTCCTGCTGCCTCTGTCGCCTCTCCGTTCATCCCCTTGCCTCGCCTCCGTCGCCTCTCCATTCGTCGGGTGAGACTCTCGTCCAGATCGTCGCCTCTATCGGTCTCTCATCTTGATTCATTGACCACTGTCGATCATCTAGGGTTCAAGAAAGGAAAGGGAAAACAAAATGAGAAACAAAGGAGAAAATAAAAATAAAAATAAAAATAAAAATGCAAAACAACGTCGTGTTATAGTCGGCGGGAGAGTCGCAGGAATGTGTGGTTGAGGATCCAAACTCAACTTAAATTGAACAATTTACCTCCTATCCTCATCCATCTACTTTTTCACGCCGCCCCTCTCTTTTCATTTTTTTATTTTGTTAAATTTATTTTACAATAATATTCAGGAGCTCTAATTTAAGAGCTCTAATAATAGGTCACATATAATGATGTAATATTTTAACTTACTTTTCTTTCTTTTATTTTCTTTTCTTTTTTTTTTCTTTTTTGTTTGACACCTCACTAGAGCTCTCTATCACTACTCAATTCATCACCAAAAAAAAAAAATTAATTTGTAAGTTTTAACAATAATTTATAAAAATCGAGACAAAAAAGTCATTAATTGTTAATTTTTAACGACATATATAAAAAATTCTTTTTAGCAACAATTTTATTAGAACTTATTTTCAATAGAACTTGATAGAAATTATGTGTAACTATTAAGATTTATTGATAGTTTACCCTTTTATTTTTTGAAAAAGTAAAATGAAATTAATACAACAAAAGAGCTATTTTATCCTATTTTCTCCAAACCTAAAATTAGATTAATATGTTAATTAAAATAAAATAAATTAAACTAAAATACAATTAAGAATTAATCTAAAATATTAAATATAATTAAGAGTTGATTTAAAATATTATTAAATAAATAATAATTAAGAATTGATCTGGAATATAATTAAATTAACATTAAATTGACATGTTAGAAATTATAATAAATAATTAAAAAATTACGATTAATTGTGATATAAAATATAATTAAATTAAACAGTTAGTGATTGCAATAAATAGTTAAATATTAGCATTAATTGTGAACTCAAATATAATTAAATTAAAATTGGAATAAAAATTTAAAATTACAATAAATAATTAAGTTTTTTTGAGTAATTGTTATTTAATTGAATTACTATTAGACATTATAAATTATGTATATGAGATATGAGAGAGAAAAAATAACAAAAAATATAGAGTTTGAGAGTATTGTAATCATTTCACACCTATAGTTAATAATGTTAATGATTATATTTTAATCCAAAATCACATAAAAACATATAATTATTTTTAAAAAATAATAAGATAAAATGCTATTAACTCATATTTCATGAAATTTTACCCTTGTTATTTTTACAATTTGGCCACACTATAAACAAGACACTTATGTTTATCTTACATTATATTTGACAAAACAAGACGCTTATCTTTAACATACATTATAGAGAAAATATCATTTTGTCTTTTAAATTATTATGTGTTTTTCACCTTGACTTTCATACTTTGATTTATTTTAATTTAGTACTTGAACTTTTTATAAATTGATCAATTAGACCCCTACTATTACATTCCGTCTACAATTGGATAGAATGTGTTAACGTAGCATTTAAAATTTCATTTTACCTTCCAAACTATATCTTAAAAATCAATTTACTTCCCAAATTAAAAAACAATTTGCTCCCAAAACTATACTTTAAAAATCAATTTGCCCCCACATCAGCACATTCCATCCAATTGTGGATGAAAGGTGATGATCGCGGTCTAATTGATCAATTTGTGAAAAGTTCAGGTATTAAATTGAAATAAATCAAAATATAGAAGCCAACTTAAAAAACACGTGATAGTTTGGTAAAAAAAATTGAAAAATCTAGAAACCCTAGATGTTGATTTGTGATTATGTATCAATAAAAAGCAGAAAAAAAAACAATCCCAGTCAAACAATCAAGAGAAAGAGACACAACGATTTTTACGTGGAAAAACTACAATTGGACACCTCAAGCTGTGATAAAAAACCACGAAGCGCCACAAGACAATCCACTAAGAAGAATTAAAGGAATTACGGTATACTCTCAATTATCTAGCAAATTCACAATGCCTAATTGAACCAACCTCTATGTGCCTCTTCCAACCCCATCTTCACCACGGAATTGTCTTTCTGATGACCTACTCCAGAATCTACCAAAGCTTAAAGCTCAATTCTTGAGAATCCACGCGAAGAACAACTCTCTCTTTTGTGTATACCAAACAAACCTTTGATGTACTCTCTTTAAACCATGAGTTGAAGACTCAATAAAAACATCAAAGAAAACAAACAAAATATCTCCAGATATAAACCTTAAGAACCAAAAAGAAGATACGGAGGACTTCAATGAATACCTTAGTTTTGGGAGAAAACTAATTATTTATAGAGAACCAAAAGTATTCCTAGATTGGGAAGAAAACAAACTTCTTGAGAAATCCGGATTCTGAGGCTCGCTCGAGCGAGGAGTGTATTTTTCGTGATTTCTACTAGTGCCTTGGCTCGGCAGCGAATCCTTAGCTCGGCGAGAATACACTCTTCGGTTTTTGTATGGGCGCAATCCTTGGCTCGGCGAGAACTCCTTGGATCGTCGAGCAAACCTTCGCTCAGCGAGAACTTCTTAGCTCGGCGACCAATGGAAGACATGCAATTTTGAATGTAATTTTGAATGCAATTTAGCATTTTGCTTGACATGACGGCTCGACCCCGTAATAATCGTGAAGTGGCAATCTTGAAAGTACTGGCATCACAAACTTCTCTGCAAGGCTCGATTCGGGTTGGATTGGCATCTAATAAACCCATAGCCTCACTGAAATAAAAATGCGAATAAAATTATAACTCAAGGGAGTTTTGTCAAGCGGGGTTGCCAACAATAAAAACCTAACAAAATGATGATACTTCCTCTACATTATATTTGACAATTTATATCCTATAGCCAAACATCCATCTACATCTCTAGGTATCCCTCCTTTGTCCGTTGTTATTTCTTTATTTTGTTCTTGAAAATGAAATTTAAAGTTCAATTTATTTTGAATGTCATGTGATTGTTAGACATGTGTTAAAATAACATATGCTATTTTAGCATATTATCCTATTTATGACACAATTATCTTATTTATCTCATATCACACCTCTATCACATCACTTTAAACTCAACCCATATTTTATATTTTTTTAAGTAAAAAGTCAAAAGTATACTAATCTAATACTTCTCAAACAATTTATAATTTTATTTGAAAGGTAAATTACACTAATCCTCTCTAAAATTGGGAGAAAATATAATAAATTTCATAATTTTAACATAATTACACTTACTTCCTTTTTAATAGGCTAAAAATCAAAATTAATACAAATCATATGAAAACATAAAGATAAACAAGCTGAAGTATACATTTTAATATAAAAATATGACAATATTATTTTTCATTTATATGACTAATAAATTAGTGAAGAAAATAGTTAACTAAAAGACAAAATAGACTAAAATGGCCAATAGACAAAAGACTAATTTGAAAACTTGGCTAAAAGTCAATTTTGCTTTTTAGTTTATTTTAAGTCACATCGCCTCTCTATTTTTTTATACATTTTTTTTTAAAAAAGGCCAATGAAAAGCCAACTTTTAACCAACTTTCCAAAACAAGTCAAAATGTCACATCTAACCCATACTTATTTTATTTTTTTCCTCATAACTATCAAATCAACTATAAAAATTAAAAAAAAAAAAAGAAGAAAAATTATTTATAAGTCTTATTAGGAAGACTTATGCTACATATGGTCCAACTAAAAATCTTATGTTTCCATAAGTCTTGTGGGAAGTTTATTAACACATTTACCCTCAATATTAGTTGTTAATATCATAAATAATAGTAAAAACATATATAGGTAATTGAATGTTATCATAGATCATATCTATATAAACGTAACGTAACGTGACACCTATACGTAATGTGACACATATGATCTATGGTAACATGCAATTTCCTATATAGGAAATTGCATGTTACCATAGATCATATTTACATAAACGTAACGTAACGTGACACCTACATAAACGTAACGTGACACTTATGATCTATGGCAACATTCAATTTCCTATATAGGAATTGATAGGAAATTGAATGCTGCCATAGATCATATTTATATGAAACGTAACGTGACTCCAACATAAACCAGCAACATTTTCACATTCAATTTAAAAAAATAAAAACTCATTAAGTTTGCGAAATGTAACGTGACACGTTACGTTATGTTTATGTAGGTGTCATGTCATGTTACGTTACGTTTATGTAAGTGTCACGTCACGTTACGTTTATGTAAGATCTTGTGGAATATATTCCTATCTAAATAGGACTTGAGACTCTATAAGAAATTACACAGGATTTAGCCTACCATAAGTGTTTAAAAAAGAACTTATAAATAAGTCTCCCGAAAAAAAATCAACCGATTTTTTAAAAACGATTATTTTAAACAGATTAAAATAACTTTAAAAAAAAAAATCAAATCACTAACTTCTCAAACAAGGCCAGAATTTGTTGTTTCCACCCAAAAAAAAAAAAAAAAAAAAAGTGCACAATAATTAGTCTTATTTTGGGAACAACGTTAAAATTCAATTTTTTAGTTTTTTTTTAACTTTTTAAAATTATATCATCTTTCCATTTTTTTTGATATTTCTTTATAGAAAAAATGAATAAATTAATTTTTAATTTACTTCCAAAAATGCCTTAGATTGATTGAAAATAAAATTTTCAAATCTTATTGTGTTGATTGTAGCTTGATGCCAAAAGCGCACACGTTTTTTTTAAACTCAACGTTTTCCGAGCTTCAATACTGTTTTTGGTTACAACAAGTTTCTCTGTCACATCATATAATATGACATTAATTTGTTAATTTGATTGGCTCAAAGCCTCCTAACTAAGCATGCTTTATGCTCAAAATTGGCTCAAAACCTCCAAACCAACTGTCCTTATTAGTAAATTTATATTAAAATATAATAAGAACTAAAATTTCATAATTTTAATTAGACATACTGAATTATTATTTAGGTTTAAATAAAATCACCCTAACTTTGTTAAGTTAATGAGAGATAATGATTGACCACTTAGTCCTTTTAATTTTACATTTGGCATTTTTTCGTTCAAAAATGCTAATGGAGCATATGAACCGATCACATTGAACGTATGAGATTCAAATGGTTATAGCTGAAATTACGAAGACAAAAGTGCAGTGTAATTTACTCCACCCTCATTAATTGGGAAGTCTGAATCCTTAGATTTGAATTTTAGTAATGTTAGAGATTCTAAATATTTTACTAAAAGTTTTACCAAATGTCTTACACGGGTGTGAGACCCATACAATGTAGCTCCATATGGGTCCCATATTTATGTGAGATATTTGATAAAATTTTAGTAAAATTTGTGAGACCTCTAACATTTTTGTTTGAATTTTACCAAGTCCTAATCCTCTCCCTTTTAGCACACTCATTTAAGTGTTGTTTAAATTTTAAAATGATTTTTCTGTTCGTAAAGTTAAATTTTAGAAGTTATTAATTTATAACTACACTTGACATTAAAAATTCTAATAAATAGATGAAAGTGATAGCTTAACGATGAAATAAGAAAATAAAAACAATAATTTCGGGGATGAAGGTTAAACAAACTTTTATTTTTATGTTTAAATTTGCTATTAAAAAAAAAAACATAAATTATATTCATATGAAACAAACTTTTGTACAATCCATTCATGTGGATTAGACGTGCAGTTGGTCCACACAGCCCTATGAAGCACCGTATCTAGAATGCAATGCATATCGTCTGTGCGTACGCCAGTACTGCATGCTGACCAAAAGTGTCAATGCGTCTGGTACATTTAGATGCAGCATGGAGTGCGGAGGAATTACGGAGAATCGCGAACACGGAAGAAAAGCAGATATAGATAGACCTTGATCGGCGACCTTGAGCTATAAAGCAGATATAGAAAAGCAATCTGAGATATAAAGCAGAGAGAAGAGAGGAGAGAAGAGACGAGTACTTGGTTTGAAGCTCCGACGGCTCCGACGACCTTCGATCGACCTCCGACGACCTTCACCTTCTCTTTCTCTCTCTCTCTCTCTCTCTTACTTTGCCTTCGCCTGTGTCTCTCCTCTCTCTTCGACTCTATTTCTCTCTTACTGATATAACCTAGATATAGACATTATATATAGATATATATATAGTATAAATTATAAATTATAATATATTATTATAACTTTTTATTTTTTATTTTTTTATTATATATTTTTATTTATGTTTTTATAAATTATACGTGTATGATATGTTTTTATTTATATATTATATATATAGCCTTTATAAATTATTTAAAAAAATAGATCAAAAAAATTAATAAATTAGAACACAAAAATTAATAAACAATCATACTTATAAAATGTTAATAATCAAAAAAATTAATTAGAACAAAATTATAAAAATTAATTAGAACAAAATTAATAATCAATCATACTTTTAGTTTTGATATTTAATTTCAATTTGTAAATTGGATTTTTAACCATAATTATAAAAATAAAAAAATATTAGCGTACCGCAACCGTACCCATACCCTACTTTTTTGAGATTTTTGCCGTGTCGGCGCATCTGCACTGCATACCATACTGCATTCGCACCCGCACTGCTTCTTAGACAAAGCCTATCACAAATCTGTTTGAGGGTTTAAAACATTGATTTTATTGTTATGTGCCACAGATAAAAACAAGATTAATATAATAATTATAGTCATAATTTTATAATATAGTTATTTTTAAAAAAATAGATAATTTATTTTAAAATATACTTAAAGCCCGCTTGACAATCAGCTATTTTAGTATTAAAAAAAAGTCAAAAAATCATTCAAAAAGCCAAAATATTAAGAAAATTTCAATTCATTCAAAAAAGTTAAAGATACATTGTTTTTCACTATACTTTTTGCATTTTTTATTTTTATAAAAATTTTAAAATTTATTTTCAAATATATTAATTTTTTATCATCTCATATTTTAACAAAAAGTAAAAACAAAAAAATACTTCCCAAATGGGCCGTAATATCCCCGCCTTGAGTGCAAATATAATGGAGTTATGTGATTACAATTATTAGATAAGTCTAACATTATATTTATAATCTATGCAGAAGAGAGTGAATTATATAAAGTAGGATAAGCATAATTTATACTTAGAGGAGCCAAATTATAAATATTTGAAATTGATAATAAAATTCTATCAAAAGGGGATAATAAGTACTTTTTGCATATTGATAAATAAATAAATCTCTAAAGCTCAAACTAAGTAGTTGGCCAAGCAGTAAATATTTAAAATCTTGAGATTCAGTCACCTCAAGGAGTCACTAGAACTTTACCTGATCGTTAATTTTAAGATTCAAAATTACTCAAGATTGTATAAATTAGTCCGGCTACCAAATTATTAAAAATATATATATACTAAACACAAAACTAACTACAATAATCTCATAAAAAATAATAATAATAAAATAAAATAAAAATAAAAAAACAAATCTCATTTATCAAGTAAGAAATATGATAAAATAATTCAAAAACTTACTAGAAACACTGCTAACGTTAAAAAAAAAAAATAATAATTTGCAAATTAAAAGAAAAAAAAAAGTTCTATACAAAATAAATCATCCAACCACATTATTCTTTTTATTTTTTTGTACAATTTTTCATCAAAAGTCAAGAAATTAATTAAAATAATCAATTTTTAAATAGGGCTTCAAAATAATGTGTTAAAAATATTTTTTAAATTATGAGAATAATAATAAATATTTTAATTAAAAACAAATGAATCGTAAGAAACCATATTATTTAGTATAAAAATTCTATGCAAAAATTTCATTTCTATATCATTACCTTTGATATTAACGCGTTATCATCTGTCGCCCTGTCTTGCGGGGCTTTCTATAGTGCCCTAAAACAACGTCGTTCTGGGGTAAAAATCAAAAATCAAAATTCAAAAAAAAAAGTAGCAGAGCAGAACCTTCCCTTCATCTTCTTCTTTTTCTGACTCCTCTTTTCTCTCTCTAGGTGACGGGAAAGAAGAAAACAAATTAAAGTTGAAAAATTGGTCTTCAGACCAACTTAGACTCAGCTTCAAGAACAAGTTGCGTATGACTTTTACAATAACTATGGCGGAAAGGTGGGCTTTAGTATTAGGAAGTCGTCTACAAACAAGAACAAACAAACTAAGGAAATAACTTCACGGACTTTTGTATGTTACAAAGAGAGAACTCGGGGTATTGACAAGCGAGATCCACTAGTAAAATTTCTGAGACAAGAGACCAGATGTGGTTGTGGTGCCCGATTAAGTATCAAGTTAGATAGAAATTTAGGAAAATATGTTACAATTGATTTTGTTGAACACCATAATCATGACCTTGTGTCTCAAGAGTGAATTATATGTTGCCATCTCAAAGAAAAATATTTACCACCCAAGCAATTGAACTAGAATTGGCTTCAGAATCTGAAATTCCTCTTAGATCTGCTTATGAGCTATTTGGTAGGGAATCTGGTGGAAGAGCATCACTTGGTTTCACCAAATTGGACCAAAAAAATTACTTGAGATCGAAGAGACAAAAACATTTGGAATATGGAGAAGCGGGTAGTGTGTTGCAATGCTTTCGTAAGAAAACTGTGAAAAATCCATCTTTTTATTATGCAGTCCAATTATATTGTGAAGAGCAGATAACTAATATATTTTAGGCCGATGCTTAAATGATAATGGACTATGCTCAATTTCGTGATGTAGTAACCTTTGACACTACTTACAAATTAAATAATGAGCACAGACCTTTTGGAACCTTTGTTGGATTTAATCATCATCGAGAAACAGTTATATTCGATGCAACATTTTATATTCGGTGTAGCATTAATGTATGATGAGACTACCGAATCATTCACATGGTTGTTTCAAATTTTTTTGTAGGCAATGTCAAACAAAGCTCCAAAAACTATTTTCACAGATCAAGATGTTGCGATAGCTAAGGCCATTCTAATCATCATCGAGAAACAGTTATATTTGGTGCAGCGTTGATGTATGATGAGACTGCCGAATCATTCACATAGTTGTTTCAGATTTGTTTGTAGGCAATGTCAAACAAAGCTCCAAAAACTATTTTCACAGATCAAGATGCTGCGATGGCTAAGGCTATTCCAATTGTCATGCCTAATACAAACCACCGACTTTGCACATGGCATTTGATCCAAATGCTGTGAAGCATGTAAGTTCTCTTTTTAGAGATGTAGGGGTGAAGGGTGTGCTTTCAAAATTTATGCATCAAATTGATGATGAAGAAGAATTCAGAATACAATGGGACCAAATGCGTGATAGGTATGATGCACGCAACAATTATTGGTTGGAGCAAACTTTTGGTGTGAAGGAGAAATGGGGACGTCCATATATTATAAATTCTTGGGAAGCAGGAATGAGTACTCCTCAACTAAATGAATCATTCAATGCATTTTTGAAAGATTATCTCACTTGTGATCATAACTTGATAGAATTTTTCATGCATTTTGAGAGGGTGCTCTATGACAAGAGGTATAAAGAATTGGAAGCCGAGTATAATTTGTTCCAAAAATTGCCAAGGGTTTCCATTCCAACTTTGATGTTAAAGCAAATGGCATATATTTACACTAAAACAATTTTTGAGGAATTCCAAAATGAGTACGTGCAGTCCATTGAAGCATCCATTGTAGGCACTATTAATGATGGTGAGAGTACCATATTCACAATTCAAATGGACATAGATGGAAAAAAAGATAGAATGTGACAATGGATAGAGATGGTTCTTTAAGTTGTAGTTGCAAAAAGTTTGAAGTGAAGGGCATAGTGTGTTGACATTGTCTGAAGGTGCTTAGAGAGATATTCAATGCAAAGGACCTTCCTGCACAATACATACTGAAACGATTGACTAAACAAGCAAGGGCTGAAAGTGTGAAAGATAGGCATGGGTATGAAACTACATCAAAGCGACCGATATAGGTCATTGATGAATATGTTTAGAGCAATAAGAAGTAGAGCCGCTGAAAGTGCAGAAACTTATCATTTGTCACTTGCAAAAGGTGAAGAATTGAGTGTCATGGTTGAAGACAAATTAAGTGTGCACACTTGTGGTCAAGTGAAGGTCATTGAATTGAGGAATTCCTCAGCTAACACATGCCCACAGAGTGATGAAGAAGATTGTCCAATCCAAGCCAAGGGACTCAAGAAAAGACAAGCAACCTCACAAAATTGTTGCATGTGATTAAATGATATTTTGTTATATGTTATGTGTGATTGTTATGTGTTATGTGATATGTATTATCAATTTTGTGTTATGTGTGTTAGAAAAGTATTGAAATAAAAAAATTGGTCATTTGTAGGGTGATGTTTTTGTACTCCCAAAGGTCAATCTGAGCCTTCTGCCGCTATGGGTAATAATTCTATTCAACTAATATTTACTATTGTGTGCGACCTTGGATTAATTTTGTTAGATTGGTTATTCGTGTAATGTAGTAGGGTGATATTTATTATTTTGGTATTTTATTTTTGCATGTAGGATGGTTCTTTTTGTGCTTCCCAAGGTCAATCTCAACCTCCGTTGGCCATTGGTAATCATTCAATATAAGTAATATGCAATATTTTATGCATAGACCTTAGGAAAATTGAACCTCATACGGAACCATTGTTTTACTTTATTAATGTTGTTTTACTTTCCTGCATTGGTTGTATAGGGTGTTACTCTTTATACTCCTCAAGGTCAATCTTAACCTCCTTTGGCCATTGGCAATAATTCAATACAGGTAATATTTAATATTGTATGCATCGATCTTAGGGAAATTGAACCTCATACGGAACTATTGTTTTACTTTATTAATGTTGTTTTACTTTCTTGCATTGGTTGTATAGGGTGTTACTGTTTATACTCCCCAAGGTCAATGTCAACCTCCTTTCATCATGGGTAGTAATTATGTTAAGGTAATGCTTCATATTGTGTGTTTTTTTAAAATGAAAATGCATTAGTATTTTTTTTTTCATTTCAAACATTAATTGCTTTATGTTGGTTTACTTTAAGGTCATAGTCATGGTGTCTATAGTTCTCAATCTCGACCTGTATCTCAATCTCAACCTTCATTTTCCATGGGTCGTACAAGTGTTCATCATGTTATGTATCCTACATATGATGTGAATTATAATTGCTTACATACTTTACATTCAAATGGTAGTATACATTGTATCAATATTTTAATAAATTTAGCACTATTGCAGGGAAGTAACATGCCTCAGTCAATGCCTTTAGTTTATCCCATTCAAACATCGTTTCAGGAGTTGCTTCGAGGTACTACAGTTCAACACTTTGCAATCCAAATGTTGCAAGCCTCACATAGTCCTGCTGACAGTCTTGTACATGGACATCCTTGAACGAACGATGATGTTATTATATTTTCTAGATTTGGTGTATTTTTTTTTTATGTTGTTCAGATTTGGGTCATTATTGATGTTTTTTTTTGCAATAGGAACAATGTTTGGAAAGGATATGTTTGGGAACAATGGGAACAATGTTTGTAATGCGAACAATGTTTGATGCATGCTATTTTTTTATGATGTTATTTTTTGATTCTTATGCTATGAATGAAAAGAATATTCAAATTTTATTATGTTGGGTGTTTGCTATATGATTAAGTTAGGGATTTACAGGTTCAAATGTTAGGGGCAGAATGCATGCATATATGTACTTGGTAATGGACAGATTAATGTTACTTATTTTGTGTTTTGATTTACAGGTTTAAATAGTAGGAGCAGAATGTAGGAGCAGAATGTTTTCATTACACCATGTAATGAATAAATTACACTTATTTTGTGTTTTGATTACATCTTGTAATGGACAGATTACACTTATTTTGTGTTTTGATTATACCTTGTAATAGACAAATTACACAGCTCTTATAATTGTAATGGATCGATTACACTTTCTTTGGGAGAGGTTCAACATAACCATAAACATACAAAGTGAACAACATAACCATACAAAGTGATTACACAGCTTTGCTAGACAAAATGAACAACAAAACCATACAAAGTGCCACCACATAACCATATAACCATACAAAGTTAACAAGTCCAGATAACTATACAAAAAAAAAACGTTTACAAAAACAACCACATAACCATACAAAGTGCCACCACCAAGTCCAAATAACCATACAAAAATAAAGATTACAAAACGATTACATCTTTATAACTAACACGATACCAATTACAAGCAAGATGAATAACCCATAAATACAACACGAATTTTGATTTATGTCTGTTTCCAACTTAAGCATCTTCGCCCTCAAAAATTGAACTTCTTCGCTTTGAAATCGAAGTTGTTCGCTCATAAATCAAAGTTGTTGAGTGATAGTTCGCATGTTTTCCATTTGCATTACTCCTTCATCTCTGCATTGTGAATTTGTAGGCAAGCACCATCCAATAAAATCGCCGCAATTTCGACAACAACAAAATAATTTGTTTCTGTTTCGCTCTGTCTCGGAAATTCGAATAGTTGCTTTTTTATGACATTTAGGACAATTTTTGTTGCAATACGTCAACTAATCTGAGGTACCGCTGTTAAAACTTGAACATGACATCTGCAAAATTATATACACAATTCATAGGTGAAAGGCTTATTCTATTTACAATGATAAAAATCAAACACAACATTTATACTAATTAATGCAAAGAAACTCTCAAAGAAAAGCCCCAATGGTTAAAGAAGCCTTCTTTCTAGTGTTAACTCAATTATTAAAAGGAATACAATATTTGTCAGCGGATAAATTTCATTGAAGTCATATTTGTCACAGCCTCAACTCACACACCCTCTTAGGCTAAAGTCACCTTCAACTTGGATCACAACATTCCTACATACTGCTATGTAAATTGGTCTATGTTACACATGACAAATTGATAAGCCTTTCATCTAACTCTGGACACATGAGGTTGTCACCACTCATCATGCTTGTATCAACTTAGAAATCTGATGATAGCTACTGAATGCCCTTGTATTAAAGAATCTAAATGTTATTAGGTTTGAGGGCTTTGCTCAACATAGTGAAAAGTTTTTCACACTTAAACTGAAAGAAATTGGCTCAGCTCTTGCTTAAGCATTCACTCATTTTGCTTAAGAACTAGGTCACCCATCCAAAGTCCAAATAGTTTTACTTGTATTGTTGTTCTATAAACATGTTGTTTTACATGCTAATTTAAGTAAACATATGGGCATGCTTCTTCAATAAGTTCATCTAGAATTCAAAGTAAAACCAAACTTAGTTCAACTATTTAGTGGCTCATCTGTTCATATAGTGGGTTTATTATTATTTTTATTGAGATTAGTCTAACTAACTATATAGTTCTGTTCATTGGAATTATGAATGTCTTGTGTAAGAATCTCTGATAGTTCTTTTCAACACACACCTAGAGAGATCTCTAGTCAATAATATTAGTAAGATTTAGTGTTAAAGAATTGCCTTGAACCTTTGGAGAGTTGCAACTATATAAATAATTTCCTAGTTAATTACCAAATGCTTTGCACTAAAAAGCTCAACAAAAATACTAAGGAAACCAAACAGAGCTTGCATCTCTCACTCTGTTACTTCAGAAACTCTCATAAACATGCTTAATATATAGACTACTCAATGTGCTCATAGTGACAAGGCATATGGATGCCTTAAAGAGAGGTGTGTTTAGATTTATAGATTTGTACTCATATACAGTCGTCTATTTACACTATAGCAATCCAGCATACACCCAAATTTTCCAAAGGAAATTCTATTCCCCAGTAATTCTGTTCTCACATTCACAAAACAGATGTCTGCAGCAATCCAGCACACACACATGAAGAATAATTGAAGCCAATTAACTCATCACAAAGATTTTCCAAAGGTAATTCTATTCTCAAGTAGAAGAATATTTGAGAATTAAATTTAAGAGAACATAAAGTTAAAGACACTAAAGGGATTAAGGATCACATTCTATCACATTCACAAAACAGATGTAGGGATCTATCATTTTTGTACACAAATTCAGAATGTGGCTGGTCTTTACACAAATTCACCACGTAGGGATCACATTCACAAAGCAGATGTAGGGATCAGATTCTATCATTTTTGTACAGACATTCAGAATATGGCTGTTCTTTACACAAATTCACCATGCAGGGATCACATTCACAAAGCAGATATAAGGATCTTAATTTATAATGAAGACCAAAGGGAGTGAAATTATAATGAAGACCAAACAGAGAGAAACGGACCTCGTCACCCTCTCTCTTCGTCTCTCCGACTCCTCTCATTAGCCTCTCGCAGCCCAATCGCCTCGACCGCGGCTGCCCTCGCCTTGCCTCACACTCTCTGCTCATCTCCTTGCTCGCCTCCGCCGCCTCCATTCATCGGCTCACACTCTCGTCAGATCGCCGCCTCTCGGTCTCTCATCTAGATTCATTGCCTCTGTCGCCTGTCTAGGGTTCAAAAAGGAAAGGGAAAACAAAATGAGAAACAAAGGAGAAAATAAAAATAAAAATAAAAATACAAAACAATGTCGTTTTGTAGTGTGGCAAGGAGAGCCGCAGGAATGTGTGGCCGAGGATCCGAACGCAACTTAAATTGAACAATTTAACTCCTATCCTCATCCATCTACTTTTTCACACCGCTCCTCCCTTTTCAATTTTTTTGTTGGGTTAAATTTATTGTACAATAATATTTAGGAGCTCTAATTTAAGAGCTCTGATAATAGGTCTCATATAATGATGTAATATTTTAACTTATTTTTCTTTCTTTTCTTTTCTTTTCTTTTTTTTTCTTTTTTGTTTGACACCTCACTAGAGCTATCTATCACTACTCAATTCATCACCAAAAAAAAAAAAAATTTAATTTGTAAGTTTTAACAATAATTTATAAAAATTGTGACAAAAAAGTCACTAATTATTAATTTTTAACGACATATATAAAAAAATTCTTTTTAGCAACAATTTTATTACGACTTATTTTCAATAGAACTTGATAGAAATTAAATGTAACTATTAGGATTTATTGATAGTTTACCCTTTTATTTTTTGATAGAGTAAAATGAAATTAATACAACAAAAGAGCTATTTTATCCTATTTTCTCCAAACCTAAAATTAGATTAATATGTTAATTAAAATAAAATAAATTAAACCAAAATACAAATAAGAATTAATCAAAAATATAAAATATAATTAAGAGTTGATTTAAAATATTATTAAATAAAAAAATAAAATAAATAATAATTAAGAATTGATCTGAAATATAATTAAATTGACATGTTAGAAATTATAATATATAATTAAAAAATTACGATTAATTGTGATATAAAATATAATTAAATTAAAAAGTTAGTGATTACAATAAATAGTTAAATATTAGCATTAATTGTGATCTCAAATATAATTAAATTAAAATTGGAATAAAAATTTAAGAATTACAATAAATAATTAAATTTTTTTGATTAATTGTTATTTAATTGAATTAATACTAGATATTATAAATTATGTATATGAGATATGAGAGAGAAAAAATATAGAGTTTGAGAGTTTTGTAATCACTTCACACCTATAGTTAATAATGTTAACGATTATATTTTAATCCAAAATCACATAAAACATATAATTATTTTTAAAAAATAATAAGATAAAATGCTATTAACTCATATTTCATGAAATTTTACCCTTGTTATTTTTACAATTTGGCCACACTATAAACAAGACACTTATGTTTATCTTACATTATTTTTGTCAAAACAAGACGCTTATCTTTAATTTACATTACGAGAAAATATCATTTTACCTTTTAAATTATTACGTGTTTTTCACCTTGACTTATACTTTTGATTTATTTTGATTTAGTACCGAACTTTTATAAATTGATCAATTAGACTCCTACCGCCACATTCCGCCTATAATTAGATAGAATGTGCTAACGTAGCATTTAAAATTTCATTTTACCTTCCAAACTATATCTTAAAAATCAATTTACTTCCCAAATTAAAAATCAATTTGTCATTATCAAGACATTCCATTCAATTGTGAAAAGGTGACGGCCGAGGTTTAATTGATCAATTTGTGAAAAGTTCAGGTACTAAATTAAAATAAATCGAAATATAGAGGTCAACTTAAAAAACACATGATAGTTTGGTAAAAAAAATGATACTTCCTCTACATTATATTTGACAATTTACATCCTATAGCCAAACATCCATCTACTTTCTACGCATCCTCCTTTGTCCGTTGTTATTTTTTTATTTTGTTCTTGAAAATGAAATTTAAAGTTAAATTTATTTTGAATGTTATGTGATTGTTCGGCATGTGTTAAAATAACATATGCTATTTTAGCATATTATCCTATTTAGAACACAATCATCTTATTTAACTCATATCACCTCTATCACATCACTTTAAACTCAACCCATATTTAATATTTTTCGTAAAATGTCAAAAGTATACTAATCTAATACTTCTCAAACAATTTATAATTTTATTTGAAAGGTAAATTACACTAATCTTCTCTAAAATTGGGAGAAAATATAATAAATCTCATAATTTTAACATAATTACACTTACTTCCTTTTTAATAGGCTAAAAATCAAAATTAATACAAATTATATGAAAACATCAAGATAAACAAGCCGAAGTATACATTTTAATATAAAAATATGATAATATTATTTTTCATTTATATGACTAATAAATTAGTGAAAAAAATAGTTCACTAAAAGACAAAATAGACTAAAATGGCCAATAGACAAAAGACTAATTTGAAAACTTGGCTAAAAGTCAATTTTGCTTTTAAGTCTATTTTAAATCACATCACCTTTCTATTTTTTTTACACATTTTTTCAAAAAATGCCAATAAAAAGCTAACTTTTAACCAACTTTTCAAAACAAGTCAAAATGTTATATCTAACCCATAATTATTTTATTATTTTTCCTCATAACAATCAAATCAACTATAAAAATTAAAAAAAAAAATCAACCGATTTTTTAAACACAATTATTTTAAACAAATTAAAATAACCAAAAAAAAAAATCAAATCACTAACTTCTCAAACAAGGCCAGAATTTGTTGTTTCCACAAAAAAAAAAAAAAAAAAAAAAAAAAAAAAAAAAAAAAAAAGTCTTATTTTGGGAACAATGTTAAAAGTCAATTTTTTAGTTTTTTTAACTTTTTAAAATTATATCATCTTTTCATTTTTTTTATATTTCTTTATAGAAAAATCAATAAATTAATTTTAATTTACTTCCAAAAATGTTTTAGATTGATTGAAAATAAAATTTTCAAATCTTATTGTGTTGATTGTAGCTTGATGCCAAAAGCGCACACGTTTTTTTTAACTCCAACGTTTTTCCGAACTTCAATACTGTTTTTGGTTACAACAAGTTTCTCTGTCACATCATATATTATGACATTAATTTGTTAATTTGATTGGCTCAAAACCTCCTAACTAATTGTGCTATGCTCATAAAATTGGCTCAAAACCTCCAAACCAACTGTCCTTATTAGTAAATTTATATTAAAATATAATAAGAACTAAAATTTCATAATTTTAATTAGACATATTGAATTATTATTTAGGTTTAAATAAAATCACCCTAACATTGTTAAGTTAATGAGAGATAATGAATGACCACTTAGTCCTTTCAATTTTACATTTGGCATTTTTTCGTTCAAAAATGTTAACGGAGCATATAAACCGATCACATTGACCGTATGAGATTCAAATGGTGTTAGATAATGTCTCGATGAGACCACATATTTAAATGTGGTGTTATCATTTACAAGAGGCCTACAATTTAAGTGATTCAATTTAGTTAATAGGCTTAAGGGTATATGTGTCATGGACCTAATGTGTAGATACTAGTTGAGTAATTTCTATTTCTATGGGGGGCAGAAATAGAAATTAAAACATATTGTTGTTGGTTTTCACAAAAAATTGCCACACGATTGTGTTGTTGGAAAACCTATTTCAACCATATATATTGTTATGGTCCCTAATCCTGCCAATGGTGAAAAAACTGCAATTCTTCTTCTATTTCCTCTCAAGGAGAATTGATAAGGCACTGGTAAAGGAAAGGATTAGAAGGCAATAACAAAATCAACAACAAAGGGTTTATTGATAAATCACGCTCGCTTAACCGCTCATCGATGGATTCGTGTAAGTTTTTGTCTTGATTTCTTGATGATTCACATGGTAGATGATCCAAAGCATAAGGTTTATGTTCAAATTTTGTTTACAAGTGGTATCGAGCGTTATATCATGTGTATTATTAGAAATTGATATGCTTTATCCATCCAATGTAGTTTCGCTTTTTTCGGATTCTGCTTTTTTACCGCTGCAAATTTCGTTGGTTTCGAATTATAACATAATTCGGATGGGCAAAGTAAGGGCGCTTCATTTTTCAAATGGTTAAATGCATGTATTTATGTATATATATATTTTCATGCAATTTTGATTTTGAACATTATAAAAAAAAAAAAAAAAACAAAACCGTTTATGTTGTTTTTTAAACAGAGCACTTTTGTATTCTTATTCTCACAATACATAAGTGGCTTGGTCTTTGTCCATGCATGTGTAGTTTTGTATAACAGTTTGGTTTTTGGGCGCCTTTAATCACTTAATGCATGTGTTGGTTGGCCTTTGTCATCAATTCTCACATACGGTTTGGTTTTCTTTTTCACTTGATGCATGTGTTTTAGGTTTAAAAAAAAAAATTTTTTTTTTGAACCGCTAATTATATATATATATATATATATATGTGTATAATTGCGATTACTGCAAATTATATAATATATACGAGGTAACACATAAAGAAATCTTTAAATTTAAAGTAATTTCATACAACGTCTATAGAAATTTAACTTTCTAACGTTCTAAATATAAGTCAATTAAAACAAGATGTCACAAAAGTGATCTCTTGTCTAGATTGTTTTATATGGAATGTTTTGATGTTCATGTATGTGTACCTCATGCGGGTATTTATCGGTCCAAAGACATGATTAATGCTTGGCAGAATTACACACACATTTTGTGGTGATAAACATGTGCCAATTGTCAAGGAAACCTAATGTGAATAATAAATCCATCAAAAGATAGATTTGTTATTTGACATAACTTATTGTCAATGTTTGATCATTACAACAAGAATACCAATTACAGTTAATATCACTACCCAAAGGCTTGGTATTAATGTTGTGCTAGGTATCTTGAGATGTTGTCATTAAATTAATTTATTTAGAGATTATCTGCTTGGTAACTTAATGTGAGCATAATTATTTATTCGTTTTATTTTATTCAGCTTTAATGTCGACTACTTCAATTTCTGCCAACATGAATAATGTTCCAATGTTAAATGGAACAAACTTTAAGGACTGGAAAAAGAACATATTGATTGTTCTTGGTCGATGGACATAGACTTGGCATTAAGAATGCCAAAACCGAATGATCTCAACAAAGTACTCCCCGAGGAAATTGTGTACTTTGAAAAGTGGGATCGCTTCTAATAGGCTAAGTCTTATGATCATGAAGCGTGATTCTAGAAGTTTTTCGGTGCCATAACAGAGGATGTTACCGCTGTTTATGAATTTCTCGAAATTCAAAAGCCGCTTTTGCTAAAAATGATAAGGCTAAAACAAGCACACTTTTAGCAAGCTTGATTTCAATGAAGTATAAAGGCAAGGGTAATGTTCGTGAGTACATCATGGAAATGTCTCATCTTGATTCAAAACTTAAGGCACTAAAGCTCGACCTATCTCGATGATTTGCTCGTGCATTTAGTTCTCATCTCTCTTCGCACAACTTAACTAATTTAAGGTCGGCTTATAATCGCGAAGGAGAAATGGACTCTCAATGAGCCTATTTCATTTTGTGTGCAAGAGGAAGAGAGATTGAAGCAAGAAAGGACTGAAAGTGCTCATCTCGCAAGCACCTCTAAGCATACGCAAAGGAAAGCATAAGGAAAGGAAGTTGTTATTCCTAAGGGTCCGGAACCAAAGAAATGAAAGTGCAGATGGTTGTTTCTTTTGTGGCAACCCGACACGTAAAGAAGGATTGTGCCAAATACATCGCCTGTGTGTAAAGAAAGGTACATTTTATGTTTTGGTTTGTTCAAATAAATTTAGCTTCAGCATCAAGAAACACTTGGTGGGTAGATTCAAAAGCACTACTCACATATGTGTTTCTATGCAGGGTTGATCGAACTACCGAAAAGCCAATCGATGCCGAAAGATACATCTTTGTGGGTGATGGTAAGTCAATAGAAGTGCAGTAATAGGGCACTTTAGATTATTATCGAAAATCGTTATTATTTGGATTTATTAGACACTTTTGTTGTACCGCCCTTTAGACGGAATTTAATTTCGCTTCTATATTGGACAAATTGGGATATTGTTGTTCTTTTGGAAATCAAGTTTAGTATGTCTATTAATTCAAATGTTGTTGGTAAGTTTACTTAATGTGTTTGATAATCTATATTTACTAGAAACTATTGCATCTTATAATGAAACCTTGCACGCGGAATCACGAGGCACAAAGCGAAATTAACCAAGGAAAATTCAAATTTCATTATGGCACAAACGCCTAGGTCACATCTCTAAATCTAGAGTTGAGCACCTTGTGTCTGATGGAATTTTGGACTCTCTTGATTTTTCAGATTTTGATGTCTGTGTTGAGTGTATCAAGGGAAAACAGACCAAAATGAAGAAATATGGTGCCCATAGGACTACAGATGTCTTAGAATTAATTCATACGGACATTTGTGGACCATTCCCTATGGCGTCTTGGAATGGTCAACAATATTTTATCACATTCATAGACGACTATTCCAGATATGGGTATCTATTTCTTATCCATGAGAAATCACAGTCTTTGGACGTATTCAAAAAATTATATCAAGTTGAGTTACAACTCAACAAACGGATTAAAAGTGTCGTCCGACTGCGGTGGTGAATACTATGGCAGATATGATGGATCAGTGAACAACGCCCGTGACTTTGCAAAATACCGGATTTATGTGGAATCGCCCCACAATACACCATGCCAGATCACCTAGCATGAATGGTGTATCCGAGAGACAAAACCGGACTCTTAAGGATATGGTAAGAAGTATGATCAATATTCTACTTTACCAGAGTCCTCCGGGTGAGGCTCTAAAGACAAAGAACTTATATCTTAAATCGGGTGCCAACTAAAGCAGCTGCAAAAACACCTTATGAGCTTTGGGTTGGGCGAAAGCCTAGTCTAAAACACTTGCATGTGTGGGGGTGTCCTGTTGAGGTGAGGCCTTATGAACCTCATGAAAGAAAATTGGACTTCAAAACCATCAGCAGCTACTTTATTGGCTATGCTTAATCCATCACGGGTTATAAGTTTTATGATCCCACAAATAGGTCAATATTTGAGACGGGAATTGCAACATTTTTTGAGGATGTTGAGTTTGGGGGAGAAATCCAGTTAAAGACATTGTCTTTGAGGAGGAACCAGGAGTAATCCCACTTCCTACTACTACTTTTGACCAATTACAGGTTCCTATACCTGTCATTGCTCGAGAAGTAACTTCGGATCCTCAACCGCATAATGTTGTTCAAGACAATATAGTTCAACCCTCATTCAAGATGAGGTAATTGTTCCCGAGGAACAAACTCTACAACCTCAACTCAAGAACCTGTGCTATTAAGGCGATCCACAAGAGAAAGGAGATTTGCAATTTCGATGATTATATTGTATATCTCCGTGAACATGAGGTAGAAAATAGAATGTCGAAAAATGATCCAATCAACTTCGTCAAGCCATGGAAAGTTTCAACTCTCATAAATGGATAGAAGCCATGAATGAAGAATATAAGTCTATGCAAAAACAATAAAGTTTGGGAACTTGTCTCATTACTGGCTTGGTGCGAAGCCTGTAGGTTGTAAATGGATATTTAAAACCAAAAGGATTCAAATGGTAATGTGGAGAGGTATAAGGCACGCCTTGTAGCCAAAGGCTTTACTCAAAAGGAAGGAATTGACTTTAAAGAAACCTTTCTCCAGCTTTCTTCAAAAGATTCTTTAGGACAATTATGGCACTTGTTGCATATTTTGATCTTGAGTTGCATCGATGGATGTCAAAAACAAATTTTTCTTAATGGTGACATTAAAGAAACAATTTATATGGTAAGTAAAAACTTTGTGTCAGGAGACCCAAAGAATATGGTTTGCAAATTGACTAAATCCATCTATGAACTCAAACAAGCTTCTCGTTAGTGGTACTTCAAATTTCATCAAGTTCTCACTTCGTATGGTTTTGAAACTAATGTTGTTGATGAATGTGTGTATCACAAGTTCAAGGGGAGTAAACACATATTTTTGGTTTTATATGTTGATGATATATTGCTTGCCACAAACGATATAAACTTATTGCATGACACCAAGAGATTTCTATCAAAGAATTTTGAAATGAATGATCTTGGTGATGCTTCCTTTGTATTAGGAATCGAAATACACCGAGATCGTTCTCGGGTATTCTGGGATTATCACAAAGGAGCTATATCGAAAAAGTACTCAATAGATTTGGCATGCAAAATTGTAAATCGTGAAACCCCGATTGCTAAGGAGACAAGTTTAGTCTCACTAATGTCCAAGAACAGCCTTGAAATTCAAGAAATGAAGAAGATTCCTTATGCCCTACTGTAGGAGTCTAATGTATGCTCAAGTATGTACGCCGTCCTGATATTATGCTCATAGTTGGCATGTTAGGCGATATTTAAGTAATCGCATAGATCATTGGAAAGCCAAGCGTGTTATGCGATATTTACAGAGAACAAAGGAATATATGCTCACATATAGGAGATCGGATAAGTTAGAGGTCATTGATATTCCGACTGATTTTTGGATGCCAAGATGAGGGAAATCCACATCAGGCTATATTTATCTGTTAGCTGGCGGAGCAATTTCTTGGAGGTTTGCAAAGCAGACGTTCATAGCTTCATCCACTATGGTTGCAGAGTTTGTAGCGTGTTATGAGGCATCAAACCAAGGGATATGACTACGGAATTTTGTCACTGGGTTATGATTTTGGAAGGCATTGAAAGACCACTTAAGTTATATTGTGACAATAAGTCCTAGCTTTATATTCCAATAACAACAGAGCTCTACAAAATCAAAGCATATTGATATCAAGTTCCTAGTTGTAAAAGAAAGAGTGTAGAGGGATGATTTCCATAGAGCACATTGGGACAAACTCCATGATAGCGGATCCACTTACGGCGGACTACCACCCAAGGTCTTTTATGAGCACACCGCTCATATGGGTGTTGTTCTATTTGAGAACATTTTGGTTTAGTGGGAGTTTGTATTTATATTCGCTTATGTCACCTTTGAGTTTTATCTATGTAATTAGATTAATTTATGCAAATGAAGTATTCGCTTTATTACACTGTTACGACAGAAGTATTGATCTCAATAAAGTTAAGTAGGACCAGTTGGAAATAGGCATGTATGGATCACATTACATGTAATTTCCATGCTACGATCCATGATTGATCTATGTCATTTAGTCATTGGTATACGGACTATTGGTGGGTCGAAGTTACGATTAATGTAACGAAGACCGCTGATCCTATATCAATATAGTTAATGGACAAGATTGTTTGGATACCCTCGTGTCATGACAACAAATTTCGTGAGCTCACTAAAGTTAAGCACATTTTCATGTTACATATGTGGTCCAAGGGAGATTGTTAGATAATGTTCAATGAGACCACATATTTAAATGTGGTGTTATCATTTATAAGAGGCCTACAATTTAAGTGATTCAATTTAGTTAATAGGCATAAGGGTATATGTGTCATGGACCTAATGTGTAGATACTAGTTGAGTAATTTTTATTTCTATGAGGGGCAGAAATAGAAATTAAAACATATTGGTTAAGTTGGTTTTCACAAAAAACTGCCACACGATTGTGTTGTTGGAAAACCTTTTTCAACCATATATATTGTTATGGTCCCTAATCCCGCTAATGGTGAAAAACTCGCCATTCTTCTTCTATTTCTCTCAAGGATAATTGATAAGCCACTGGTAAAGGAAAGGATTAGAAGGCAATAACAAAATCAATAAGAAAGGATTTATTGATAAATCACGCTTCCGTTTAACCGTTCATCGATGGATTCGGGTAAGTTTTTGTCTTGATTTCTTGATGATTCACATGGTAGATGATCCAAAGCATAAGGTTTATGTTTTGAAATTTTGTTTACAAATGGTTCTAGCTGAAATTACGAAAACAAAAGTGCAATGTAATTTACTCCACCCTCATTAATTGGGAAGTCTAAATCGTTAGATTTGAATTTGGGTAATACTAGGGATTCCAAATATTCTACTAAAAATTTGACCAAATGTCTTACACGGGTATGGAACCCATACAATGTAGCTCCCATATGAGTCTCACATTCATATGAGACGTTTGATAAAACTTTTAATAAAATTTTTGAGACCTCTAACATTTTTGTTTGAATTTTACCAAGTCCTAATCCTCTCCCTTTTAGCACACTCATTTAAGTCTTGTTTAAATTTTAAAATGATTTTTCTGTTCATAAAGTTAAATTTTAGAAGTTATTAATTTATAACCACACTTGACATTAAAAATTCTAATAAATAAATGAAAGTGATAGCTTAACGATGAAATAAAAAAATAAAAACAATAATTTAGGGGATGAAGGTTAAACAAACTTTTATTTTTATGTTTAAATTTGCTATTAAAAAAAACACATAAATTATATTCATATGAAACAAACTTTTGTACAATCCATTCATGTGGATTAGACGTGCAGTTGGTCCACAAAGCCTATCACGAATCCTGTTTGAGGGTTTAAATCATTGATTTTATTGTTATGTGCCACACATAAAAACAAGATTAATATAATAATTATAGTCATAATTTTATATTAATAGATAATTTATTTTAAAATATACTTAAAGCCCGCTTGACAATCAGCTATTTTAGTATTAAAAAAAAAGTCAAAAAAATCATTCAAAAAGCCAAAATATTAAGAAAATTTCAATTCATTCAAAAAAAGTTAAAGATACATTGTTATTCCACTATACTTTTTGCATTTTTTATTTTTATAAAAATTAAAAAAATTATTTTCAAATATATTAATTTTTTTATCATCTCATATTTTAACAAAAAGTAAAAACAAAAAAACAATTCCCAAATGGGCCGTAATATGAGTGCAAATATAATAGAGTTATGTGATTACAATTATTAGATAAGTCTAACATTATATTTATAATCTATACAGAAGAGAGTGAATTCTATAAAGTAGGATAAGCATAATTTATACTTAGAGGAGCCAAATTATAAGTATTCGAAATTGATAATAAAATTCTATCAAAAGGGGATAATAAGTACTTTTTGCATATTGATAAATAAATAAATCTCTAAAGCTCAACCTAGGTAGTTGGCCACAAAGAAAAACTTGATGATAATATTTAAAATTTTGAGATTCAATCACCTCAAGGGTCATCAGAATTTTACTTGATCGTTAATTTTAAGATTCAAAATTACTCAAGATTGTGTAAATTAGTCCGCTACTTAATTATTAAATATATATATATATATACTAAACACAAAACTAACTACAATAATCTCATAAAAATAATAATAAAATAAAATAAAAATAAGAAAACAAATCTCATTTATCAAGTAAGAAATATGATAAAATAATCCAAAAGTTACTAGAAACACTGCTAACGTTAAGAAAAAATGATTTGCAAATTAAAAGAAAAAAAAGTTCTATACAAAATAAATCATCCAATCACATTATTCTTTTTATTTTTTGTACGATTTTTTTATCAAAAGTCAAAAAATTAATTAAAATAATCAATTTTTAAATAAGGCTTCAAAATAATGTGTTAAAAATATTTTTAAAATTATGAGATTAATAATAAATATTTTAATTAAAGATAAATGAATAGCAAGAAACCATGTTATTTAGTATAAAAATTTATACAAAAATTTCATTTCTATATCATTACTCTTGATATTAACGCATATTTTTTAGTCCGATCCTTCCGTCACCCTTTCTTATGGGTTTACAAAGGCTCCAAAACAACGCTGCTTTTGGGGCAAAATTCAAATTGAAAATTCCAAAAAAATGTAGCAGAGCGTAACCTTCCTTTCATCTTCTTCTTTTTCTAACTCCTTTTCTCTAGGTGACGAGAAAGAAGAAAACAAATTAAAGTGGAAAAATTGGTCTTCGCACCAACTTAGAGTCACTTCAAGAACACGAAATGCAAAATTGCTTGAAGAAACAGTCTTTAGATTATCATGAAAAACATCTCCAAGTTGAAAGCCAATTCTCCCAGTCACCAAACTCAATCCACTTCAAATAATATATATATAGATATTTTTTTGAAATTATGCAAATAGTCCCTCAGATTTTACACAATATGTCAATTTGGCCCTATAGTTTTAATTTGCCCTTAATTCTAACAGATTGTGTCATATAGTCTAATAAATAACGCTTGTTGGTTAATTTAATAGAAAGTCAAACAATGTGTCAATTTGGTCCTCAGATGACAATGTGTCAATTTAGTCCTGTCAAAATCGAGAAAATTGAAACCACAGAGACCAAATTGACACATCGTAAAGTACTAGGACCAAATTGACACATTATTTTACCTTCCGCTGAAATAATTCAACAACGCTTATTTATTGACTAAATGACACAATCCATTAAATTAAGGGCAAAATCAAGCAAATTGAAACTACAGGACCAAATTGACACATCGTAAAGTACAGTGACCAAATTGACACATTATTTTACCTTCCGCTGAATTAATTCAACAACCGTTATTTATTGGACTAAAATGACACAATCCATTAAATTAATAGGCAAAATCAAGCAAATTGAAACTAGGGACTAAATTGACACATCGCTTAAAGTATAGGACTATTTGCAAAATTTATCCTTTTTTTATAAAGAAAAACACACTTCAAATTTAAATTCAAAATGATTCTCAAAGATCTATACAAATACAATCGCTAAACAATACACAAACAAAACAAAACAAAACAAAATTCTCCACCTCCAAGTGTGTGTAGAGAACCAGCTAGTGCTTACAGCTTGAGAGTGTGTATGTATGTATGTAAAATATATATGTATGTATATCGCTGTGTGTATGTATATATGTATGTATAGTATTTTAGTTTTTGAGGTAAATTTTTTAAAAATTTTTGTTGATTGCCGAGAGACTTCCATGTACTTGTTAAATTCTAACCAGATCTCACTATTAAGGAGAAATTCCTTGTATTATATTAACTAACGAGGATGAGTTGGTTAGTTGCAATGTCCCAAAAAATGAGAGTATGGTTTGATGTTAATGTAACTAATGCCATGATTAATGAAAAATTTTATTAATTTTATTTATGAAACCACTCAAAGTTTTATTTACTTACTACATTTCTCTTATCATCAACTATTATATCTTAAGTCACATCACTATTTTTTTACATTAATGATTACATTTCAGAAAACATTAGAAAATTTTATGGGTGCATAACGCATCCGATCTCTTCACGATCAACTTTCTTTGCTTATACACCAATCTCCGAATCGAGGAACTGTGGATCAACATCACTAGTGTCATCACCACCTCAAGAGACATCAATCTCATGACAAACTGCATACAACCTCTCAAGGCTCATGAATAACTTAACCACTTTTCTCTAAAACCTCCTAACAACAAATCTTCTTCGCCTCCCAGAAACTCATGCAGACTTTAGTTCCGCCATCAATCGGGGAATGGCTTTTGTTGGAGTGACAATGCTAAACATCACACATGTTCATTAGTATATTTTTAGATAACACATGTCAATAGATGGGACCTTTCATTTGCTAATTTTTCGCATGTCTACTCGTGAGAAATACTTCAGATAATTCCCTTCATTTTAACAATAACATAACTTTTTAATATTCTGAATTTTTCAAGTTTTATGCGTTTTACCATCCATATGGCATTTTGTTTGTCATTAATTGAACAATAACTATTTCCATAATAGACTAACCTCAAGATTGATAATCCATGCAAAAAACAAACCATCGCCGCAGAATCATATTATTACGCATCTAATTCTCCGATCAATATAAAACATTTACTCCGACTAACTCATCAGTACTAAAAGTAAAACGGGAGAATATTTTATCAATATTTTATCAACTTAATACATTTTTGTTTGTATCTTAATCTCAATCGGGAAAATAAATTACTTTTGTTTGTATCTTAACCTCGAGAAAATAAATTAGGCAA